>JAJJMB010003824.1:0-20059 GCA_023531105.1 Papaver atlanticum | reverse complement strand
ACTTGAACTGTTTCATTCCCTAACGTATCTTTCAAGTCGTGCATATTAAAAACATAACTGCGAAGCCATGAATGATTATACTCTAGTTAGACATAGTATTAAGGAATACAATACGAAGTATAACGCTTATCTTTTGAACTTCGTATATAAGACATCGACAAAATCGTTTGAATGCTATTGTGATTATGTATGGGTATGAGGTAAAGATTTCATCCTAGGAAACAATGTTTTACATTCGTTTAAAGGAAGTAAATTCATGAACTTGTTTTTGTGAATCGAAAGGGAAATCTCTAGGCTTATTGGTATTGTTATTCATTGCAAATCTTTTGAACTACCAATATGTGTGATTAGTATAACCGCTCATGACTTTCTTATGTTCTTGGTAAAACTATTCAAAAGGCCCGACTTTTGTATTGGTATGACTTTTATTAGTGAAACCGATGTTAAGTAATCACCTGAGATGGTATGATCGATTTAGTGCTATTGGTATGACCAAATCTAGGCAAAGGGGAACCTATCCTAGTAAGAGCTGCAACCGATCACAGAGGGGAATCGATCCTTGTAAGAGGTGCAGCAAGTTTCTAGATATTGGGAACCGATCCTATGAACATGTGCAACACGTTTTTAGATAATGGGAACCGATCCTATGGACATGTGAAACAAATACAAGTTAGATACCATATATATGTGGGAATCGATCCTAGTACCTAGTCAACCAAGTTTTGGTAACTAGCATTACTAATTCTAGTACCCACATGGAAGGTAGAACCGAAACTTGTTTTGGTAGAACCGTTAAACCAATGATTGGTGATTTGATAGGATGATCAATCACATAGTTCTTGGAAGTCAGATGAACCAATTCTAAACTTGTCTGGAAGTGTGGCAAATCGATTCCAAGATTGTAAGTACGAAAGAGGACTTACAAAGTAAAGATGTCGACATACTTTGAACATGTGCAGTAACGCTTATCTTTTATTATTCAAAGATATTCCTTAATAGCTAAAGGAAAAATCCCAGATCGAAAATAAATTGAGAATCTTTTAATTAAGATTTTTAATTTTATATTTGGAAAATAAAAATTAGTAATGTGCATTTACTAATTGGAGATTTTCTAGTGAGATTTCGGTCATCATTTGGACAAAGCATTTCCAGGAATTATGGAAACCGAATTTGGAATATATTGCATATCTTGAGAATATTTTCGGTTTTGGAAATTCCTTGGTGTACAAACTTCCTTGGTCTATAAATATCAAAGTTTGCATTTCGAGCAAACTAATCCTCAGAGCCAGCAAAACTACCTAGTTGTGTTGTTACTGGTGGATCCGCCTATTCGGAGAGGAAAGTAACCTAATTAGGCGAAATCTCTTACGGCCGCTCAGTTTAAAGACTTCTTTGGGATTGAGAAGCTCTATTAGTACCGTTGGTGGGAAACTAGATAATTGCGTTTTATTATTAGTTTTTGATTGATTTGATTGACTAACGGTTGTTGAACTTTGATTGCACCTAGTTTGTTTATACTTGAGAATCTTCTCTTCTGATATAAGATTCACTCAAACTAGATCGAAGTTTCGACGGGGATCTTTAGAATGTTTGTAGATCTAAAGACGTCTTGTGATAATCCATTGTTAACAGACTCCGTTCTGTGCGTGATTGATCACAAGAGATTCAAGTTGATTGTGTGCAGGTGTTTATTGAAGATCCAAGAAGATTTGAAGACGAAGAAGATTTCTGATTTGGGTTCATAATCTTTGGTGTGCACAATACTTGTTTCGGTTAAAGAGGATCCAACTATAATCGGTTTATATTTGTGATAATCTAGATTGATTAGTTGAGTAGATCGGCATCAATACGTTTCTTTGTGATTTGAAGTATTGATTGCAAAATCTTGACAATTACTTTGGTAGTTGTTATTGGATAGATCTAAGGACCGGACAAAGGAGTTTATTGAGATAAACAGAAGAGCCTTTTATCGAACTCATATCACTTGGTTGAAAAGAGTTGTTACCAAACAGATTTGTTGTTCCTTTACTGTTTGGAATACGAACCAAAGGAATTGTTCCAAGTGTGTGACTTATTAACAAGTTGGAGGCGCAGGGATACAGACGGAACTAGGTGAACTATAGGTTTAGTTGCTTGGTCTCAACTATACGAAGTTGGTTTGATTTTGTATAGCGGCTTAATCCTGAGAGTATTCAATTCTGGACAAGGTCCCGGGTTTTTTCTGCATTTGCGGTTTCCTCATTAACAAAATCTTGCTGTTTCTTTTACTTTTCTATTTCCGCAATTATAATTGTTTTATTATAATCAGAAGTAAAATACACAAACGTTAATTCCTATTTACTTGATAGTAATCCTATTGTGTTAGGTTAAGTCCGAACCATTTATCAAGTAAACATACTTCGTTGTTGTATTGTCTCGATCTTGTATCCATAGTCAATCACACAAGTTATCATGTTGTCTTATTGTCTCGATCTCGTATCTATAGACGATCACATGAAGTGTGAACCGATTAGTTGTATTGTCTCGACTCGGTCTATAGACAATCAATTTCGGAGAAAGGACTTATAGGTGGAAAAGTTTTAGATTAAGGTATATTTGGGTACCCTCGTCTTTTCAGATTTGATTTATTTTATAGAGTCGTTATCCACGATAACCATATACCATAACGACTCTTATGGTTACAATTTTTGAAAAGACGAGGGTACCCAAATATACCCCAATCTATAAAATTTCCACCTATAAGTCATTTTCCGAAAGTGATTGTCTTTGGACTGAGTCGAGATAATACAACTAATCGGTTCACACTTCGTGTGATCGTCCATGGATTCAAGATCGAGACAATACAACAACGAAGTATGTTTACTTGATAATAGGTTCGGACTTAACCAAACTCTAGGGATTATCTATCAAGTAAAATAGGAATTAACGTTTGTGTATTTTACTTCTAATTATAATAAAACAATTATAATTGCGGAAATAGAAAAGTAAAAGACACCGCAAGATTTTGTTAATGAGGAAACCGCAAATGCAGAAAACCCCCGGGACCTAGTCCAGAATTGAATACTCTCAGAATTAAGCCGCTATACAAAATCAAACCAACTTCGTATAGTTGAGACCAAGAAACTAAACCTATAGTTCACCTAGTTCCCTCAGTATTCCCACGCCTCCTACTTGTAATAAGTCACGTGCTTGGAACAATTCCTTTGGTTCGTATTCCAAACAGTAAAGGAACAACAAATCTGTTCGGTAACAACTATTTTCAAATAACGTGATATGAGTTTGACAAAGGCTCTTCCGTTAAACCAATAAACTCCTTTGTCGGGTCCTTAGATCAATCTCTCAACAACTACCGAAGTAATTGTTAGACTATGCAATCAATACTATTAATCACAAAGAAGTGTATTGATGCCGATCTACTCAACTAATCAATCCAATCTATCACAAAGATAAACCGATTATAGTTGGATCCCTTTCCGGCCGAAAGTAGTATTGTGCACACCAAAGATTATGAACCCAAAAAGTATTCTTGTCTTCAAATCTTCTTTAATCTTCAATCAGCACCTGCACACAATCAACTTGAATCTCTTGTAATCAATCACACACAGAACGGAGTCTGTTAACATTGGATTATCACAAGACGTCTTTAGATCTACAAACAATCTAAAGATCCCCGTCGAAACTTCGATCTAGTTTGAGTAAATCTTATATCAGAAGATAAGATTTTCAAGCATAAACAAATTAGGTGCAATCAAAGTTCAACAACCGTTAGTCAATTAAATCAATCGAAAACTAATAATAAACCGTAATTATCTAGTTTCCCACCAACGGTACTAATAGAGCTTCTTAATCCCAAAGAAGTCTTTAAACTGAGCGACCGTAAGAGATTTCGCCTAATTAGGTTACTTTCCTCTCAGAATAGGCGGCTCCACCAGTAACAACACAACTAGGTAGTTTTGCTGGCTCTGAGGATTAGTTTGCTCAAAATGCAAACTTTAATATTTATAGACAAGGAAGTTTGGACACCAAGTAATTTCAAAAACCGATTCATAAAACAAGTTCATGAATGTAAAACATTGTTTCCTAGGACAAAATCTTCACCCATACCCATACATAATCACAATAGCATTCATACGATTATGTCTATGTCTTATATACGAAGTTCAAAAGATAAGCGTTATACTTCGTATTGTATTCCTTAATACTATGTCTAACTAGAGTATACTCATTCACAGCTTCGCAGTTATGTTTTCAATATGCACGACTTGAAAGATACGTTAGGGAATGAAATAGTTCAAGTCAAATATTACTAACCTCAAGTGGAAGGATGATGTCATCATTGTAGCTCCTTACTTCTTCACATTCTTCAAGTCTTCACGTAATACTTGTAATGTCTCATATCCTAATACTTTCAAGCTAACCTATACGAAGTTGACTCTAGTAAATAATCAAGCGACTCTTTAAATGAGTTTTGATTCACTAAAATATGACAACCAAACTTGACATACAACGCTTGGTGGGTTCAACCGAGCTATGCTCTAACAATCTCCACCTTTTTCAATTTTAGTGACAGAACTCTTACATCATATGGATAAACAAATTACAAGAATTCATTACACATACGCTTGATTCCCAAATTCAACAGCACAATAACCTGTATACATTCAATCCATAAATGCCGCTGTTGACATTATAATAACAAAGATAATTCTCCCCCTAAAGGTAAGATAGGTAGATTTTCAATCCACACGTCTTTGTTATTTCCATCATCATATGATATGTTACTCTCCCTTAGTTTATGCTTTACTCTTTCGTTGGATATAACGTTTAAACACCATTGTCCTTTCCTTAGTGATACCAAATCAATACAAATCAATATAAGTATCACTTGTTTACTTCATTTATTTCCCCCCCCTTTTTGTCACAAAATGACAAAGGTACGAGCAAATAAAGGACAAACCGAAAGGATCTTACAAATCTTACAAAGAGACTTGCAACCTATAAGAGTTAAGCACGAGGGTTCCATACACCATTTTTGATAACCAATATCAAAACCGAAACTACAAGTAATTTTGTTTTGATATGGTACCAAGGAAACAATTGCCCGAAGCAATTTTCCCTAATAGTTTAGCAAACAAAAAATCGACTAAGCACTTTAGTTCCTTTGCTAAACCGATTGTACAAATACATTCGCTTGTTCGATAAGACCAAAATAAAGTTCATAATTAACTCTATTTTTCTCATCAGGTTCTAATTATTCAAATAATAATTTAGACCTTTCACTTTTAAACAAGACAAGTACTAAGTTAGTTAACTAGCATTTCTTGTTAAGGCATTCGATTAGACTTGAATAACCGAAACCTCCACTTTGACAAGTCTAACTAAGATCAGAATTAACTTAGTTTCTCTTATCCGGAATCGAATTGGACTAAACAATTCATCCCGAAAACCTTTTCTTTTGTTAAGCCATAAACAATTCATACAAACCAAATAAATCAACTTGCATAATTATTTACCTCAACCGGAAGCAATTGAAACAACATAGACATTAAAGTACCGCAATTGCACCGGAATTTTGTAAGCCTAAACAATTGATACCAAACAATAAAGCAAGATAACAATAGTTTTTCTTAACCGGAAACAATTGAATCACACACACATCCATACACAAACAATGGAATAAACATCAATTGTACCGAAATTTTGTTAAGCAAAAGCAATAATATATGCAATAAAATCAGGCTTTTCTTAAACAGGAAAACGATTAACTAACAAAGTCGTTACCTCAAGTTCTGCATCCTCTTCTCCTTTTCCTTTGCATTTTTCCAAGGAGAATTGATACCAAAATACCACTATGTTGTCATCCTCTTGCAAGACAAAAGAACAACAACAAACACCGACCTTTACCAGAGAAAAGTTGAAAATCGGTTTTAACTATTGCAATGCAAAAGTTGAAACCCCGAAACACATATGCTTTTATGCTAAACCAAAAACGATTCAACATATTGTGACTTTTTCACAAATTGTTTTAATCAGAACCCCTCATGATTCTTTGATAAAGCCTACCAACATGGGCTAGAACTTAATCCCGCTAAATCAAAAAGTCACCCAAACCATAAGGGTTCACACATATGAGATCGAATATTAAGGTTATGAAAACCGAAATCGAACATCCCATAAACATACATAGCAATAATATAAAGCATTCAAGCACATGCTATGTAAGCAAAAATATCACAAACATTCCAGAGATCGAAAGTATTTTTCTAGAAATAGAAATGGTATTCCAAACATAGAAAAACACTTTATATATTCATGAAATCGATAAATTGAGTATAATATTATACTTTCTTCTTATCATTGTGCTCCTTTTAAGAACTTCCCATTTATTTGAATCGAGCACATCTAAGGAAATTCCGATCATCAACATCAGTTGTTGAAGTGAGCCTTTGATGGCTCAATTTTTGTGGAACATGGTCCACCATGATATTTTCGAATATCCTCCTTTTTGGAACTATTCCAAGAATAAACTTCTTTTATTAAGTCACAACTAAAGTGATCTGATTTAATACAATGATCAGTTAGATGAACAGAATCATAAGTGTGACAAGAAATCTTTTGAGTTGTGAAATGATCAGAACTCTTATATCGACCCAAAAATTTCTTGGAATATGACAACATCATTTGATGAGTTTTTTTTTTCTGGATTCCGTTTTAGACAGTTGATCAGGAACAAAACAGCATGATCTGAAATCATTTGTTTTTATGCACTTGTGCTGATCTTTCCCTTCGTCTGAGAGATAATCACTGTCATGATGAATGGCAGATTGTTTTGACTGGATACTAGTCATAGGATTATCCCTTGAAACACATCTATTTTGATTCTTGCAAGTGATTAGACCTTTAGAATCAAAATGTTGTATATTAGTTAAGAGATCCTGGAGATTAGAATCACATATCCTTGTTTTAACTAATATAGCTCTTTTGGCTTGAACACAGTCAAGTGTTTTAGTTTAAGCATCTTCATGAATTAATGATTCTCTGACGATCTTCTCGGCAGATGGATAATATAAATTATCCTTTAGATTATATTTTTCAGCAAGCTTTATGAAAAATTTAATCTCATTACTGTCATCTGAATCTGACTTGTTTGTCACAAGTGGTTGTTTTTTTATTAACACATCATGGTTAATATTTCCTGAGTTGTGTTCCACAAGAGAACAAACAATGAAGAGCTGTTTATCAGGTTTTGAAAACAAACATTTTTTATGAAGTTTATCATCTTCTTGTTCTACGTTAACTGAATCACACATTAGATTCAATTTCTTATAGGTTGGATCGCACCAAACACAGATTGTTAGATCTTTTCGTGTTTGCCTGCTCTAATACCAATTGAAAAGATGAGGGTACCCAAATATACCTCAATATAAAACTTTTACACCTCTAAGTCCTTTCTCCGAAAGTGGCTGTCTATGGACTGAGTCGAGATAATACAACTAATCGGTTCACACTTCGTGTGATCGTCTATGGATACGAGATCGAGACTATACGACAACAAGATAACTTGTGTGATTTACTTAACCAAACACAATAGGATTGCTATCAAGTAAATAGGAATTAACGTTTGTGTATTTTACTTCTAATTATAATAAAACAATTATAATTGCGGAAATAGAAAAGTAAAAGACACAGTAAGATTTTGTTAATGAGGAAACCGCAAATGCATAAAACCCTCGGGACCTAGTCCAGAATTGAATACTCTCAGGATTAAGCCGCTATACAAAATCTAAACCAACTTCGTATAGTTGAGACCAAACAACTAAACCTATAGTTCACCTAGTTCTGTCTGTATCCCTGCGCCTCCAACTTGTAATAAGTCACGCACTAGGAATAATTCCTTTGGTTCGTATTCCAAACAGTAAAGGAACAACAAATCTGTTCGGTAACAAATATTTTCAATCAAGTGCTATGAGTTTGACAAAAGGCTCTTCCGTTTATCCCAATAAACTCCTTTGTCAGGTCCTTAGATCTCTCTAATAACAACTACAAAAGTAATTGTCAAGATTTTGCAATCAATACTTTTAGTCACAAAGAATTGTATTGATGCCGATCTACTTAACCAATCAATCAAATCTATCACAAAGATAAACCGATTATAGTTGGATCCTTTTCCAGCTGAAACAAGTATTGTGCACACCAAAGATTATGAACCCAAATATCTTCTTTGTCTTCAAATCTTCTTAGATCTACAATAAACACCTTCACACAATCAACTTGAATCTCTTGTGATCAATCATACACAGAACGGAGTCTTTTAACAATGGATTATCACAAGACGTATTTAGAACTACAAACAGTCTAAAGATCCCCGTCGAAACTTCGATCTAGTTTGAGTGAATCTTATATCAGAAGAGAAGATTCTCAAGCATAAAAAAACTAGGTGCAATCAAAGTTCAACAACCGTTAGTCAATTAAATCAATCAAAAACTAATAATAAACTGCAATTATCAATTTTCCCACCAACGGTACTAATGGAGCTTCTCAATCCCAAAAAAGTCTTTAAACTGAGCGGCCGTAAGAGATTTCTCCTAATTAGGTTACTTTCCTCTCTGAATAGGCGGCTCCACCAGTAAAAACACAACTAGGTAGTTTTGCTGGCTCTGAGGATTAGTTTGCTTGAAATGCAAACTTCAATATTTATAAACCAAGGAAGTTTGGACACCTAGGAATTTCCAAAACTGAAAATATTCTCAAGATATGCAATATATTACCAAATTCGGTTTCCATAATTCCTTGAAATGCTTTGTCCAAATATTAACCGAAATCTCAGTAGAAAATCTACAATTAGTAAATGCACATTACCAATTTTTATTTTCTAAAGATATGCATTTTAATTGCTGGAAATTAAAAGCATATAAAACTAAAAACCTTAATTAAAAGATTCTCAATTTATTTCGATCCGGGATTCTCCTTTAGCTATTAAGGAATATCTTTGAACAATAAAAGATACGAGTTACTGCGCATGTTCAAAGTATGTCGACATCTTTACTTGGTTAATCCTTTTTCACATTTACCATCTTGGAACCGATTTGCCACACTTCCAAACAAGTTTAGAATTGGTTCATCTGACTTCCAAGAACTATGTGATTGATTATCCTATCAAATTACCAATCATTGGTTTCACGGTTCTACCAAAACAAGTTTCGGTTCTATCTCCATGTGGGTACTAGAATTAGTCACGCTAGTTACCAAAACTCGGTTGACTAGGTACTAGAATCGGTTCCCACATATATATGGTATCTAACTTGTATTTGTTGCACATGTTCATAGGATCGGTTCCCAATAACTAAAAACGTGTTGCACATGTTCATAGGATCGTTTCCCAATAACTAAAAACTTGCTGCACCTCTTACAAGGATCGATTCCCCTTTTGTGATCGGTTGCACCTCTTACTAGGATCGGTTCCCCAATGTCTAGAGTTGGTCATACCAATTACAACAAATCGATCATACCATCTCTGGTGATTACTTAAGATCGGTTTCACTAATAAAAGTCATACCAATACAAAAGTCAGGCCTTGTGAATAGTTTTACCAAGATACATAAACAAGTTATGAGCGGTTATACTAAACACACATATTGGTAATTCAAAAGATTTGCAATGAATAACAATACCAATAAGCCTAGCGATTTCCCTTTCGATTCATAAAACAAGTTCATGAATTTACTCCCTTTAAACGAATGTAAAACATTGTTTCCTAGGATGAAATCTTCACCCATACCCATACATAATCGCAATAGCATTCATACGATTATGTCGATGTCTTATATACGAAGTTCAAAAGATAAGCGTTATACTTCGTATTGTATTCCTTAATACTATGTCTAACTAGAGTATAATCATTCACAGCTTCGCAGTTACGTTTACAATATGCACGACTTGAAAGATACGTCAGGGAATGAAATAGTTCAAGTCAAATATTACTAACCTCAAGTGGAAGGATGATGTCATCGTTGTAGCTCATTACTTCTTCACATTCTTCAAGTCTTCATGTAACACTTGTAATGTCTCATATCCTAATACTTTCAAGCGAACCTATACGAAGTTGACTCTAGTAAATAATCAAGCGACTCTTTAAATGAGTTTTTATTCACTAAAATATGACAACCAAACTTGACATACCAACGCTTGGTGGGTTCAACCGAGCTATGCTCTAACACTTTACATTATACACATTTGAATTTCGAGTTGAGTTTAACTCGCTTACATATTTCTCGAAATATGTGTTGGTAAGCTTTCGCTTTAACCAAGTTCATATTTTATTTTTGACGAAAGTCAAAAGATGATCATATGAAAATCGCCTGGTAACATCTTACATGATTTGTGTGAGACAGTCATTTTATGTAGACTCGGAATGTTTCATATTGATCTATTGATCACTTGAAAATTGCTTTGAAGCTAATAGTTTGTGTGAGACAGTTATTCCCGTTTTCTAAGAATGTTTCAATGATTAAGATGGAGTTTAGAACAACTAACCATTGATTGGATATAACACAATATGCGAACTTGTATGCTAACTGTTGCAAATTACTCCAAGTCTGGGAACCATAGTTTGCATACCTGTATCCGTACTAGTTTAACAGTTGAAGTTCGGGAACTTAGTATACATACCAGTATGCGTACTGGCGTAACAGTTCAAGTCCGGGAATTCAGTATGCATACCCATTTGCATACTAATTCAACTGATGTTGGTCATGAACGACAGTATGCGTACCTGTTTGCATACCGACAAACTGACCAGGTCCGGGAACTCTAGGTATGCGTACCCGTTTGCATACCGGAATGGGTTAAGTTCTAAAATAAGTTTATTCGTGAACAAATACATTTATATAATAAGGAATGCAATCTTTGCAAACCGTGGCTATAATGTTCATGAATTGATTCGAGTGAATCAAAATCGATTTTGCTTCAATTGTGTCTTGTATAATTCTATGAGAATATAAACAATTGAACAACTCCATTACTAGTTTCATTTGAGTCATTTGAACTAGTTATTGTTAAGATGAACAAGGTTGATATGAAAGTGTTCATATGGCTAACTTCGGGTAACTATTGTTGAGCCAACCATGTGTACACGTTTAGGTACGGTTACCCATATTTAAATGAAGGCACATTTCATTTGTGTGAACAAGCTAAGTTCAATCTAACGGTTGAAAGATATTAGCTTGAATCTAATCAGGTTTTCATCTAACGGTGAATATTGAATGCATTGTTACCAGGGTAACATTGATTACAAACCCTGATTTGAAGACTATATAAGGGAGAACTCTAGCAACTGGGAAACCTAATCCCCACACCTCCTGTGTGATACTTGTTGCGACTAGAGTCGATTCTCCTTTAACCTAGGTTTTTCTAAAAACCATTATAGGTTAACGACTTAAAGACTTCATTGGGATTCTGAAGCTAGACCCAACTATTTTCTCTGTAGTTGCATGTTCTGATCCTACTTTGTCATATAGTATTGAGTATTATCTTATCTAAGATTTGATCGAGATTCAATATCCGATATATAAGATAAAAAGTAGTCAAAAAAACCTTCGTCTCGTCATTTGTGATTCCACAATATCTTGTTCCGCTTCCATACGGTTAAGATCATTGTGAGGTGATTGATATTACTAGGTTGTTCTTCGGGAATATAAGTCCGGTGTATCAATTGGTTCCTGTTCACCTTGATTTATCAAAAGACGGAACAAAAACTCGTAGGTATTTCCGTGGGAGACAGATTTGTCTATTCAATATACTTTTCTGTGTGAGACAGATTTGTTTATCAAGTCTTCGACTTTGGGTCGTAGCAACTCTTAGTTGTGGGTGAGATCAACTAAGGGAATCAAGTGCGTAGAGTCCTGCTGGGATTAAGAGGTGTAAGGAACGCAACTGTACCTTAATCAGTGTGATATTGGTTAGGCTCATCTACATTCCAGTCCGAAGTTAACTTGTAGTATGGTAGAGTCTGTAGCGGCTTAATACAGTGTTGTGTTCAAATTTGGACTAGGTCCCGGGGTTTTTCTGCATTTGCGGTTTCATCGTTAACAAAAATTTTGGTGTCTGTGTTATTTTTTTCTGCATTTTATTTGTTTATATAATTGAAATATCACAGGTTGTGCGTAGTTCAATCAATTAGATAATACAACCTTTGGTTGTTGATATAAATTGATTTACACTTGAACATTGGTCTTTGGTACCGTTCAAGTTGTTTCTCATAATAATCAGGATCGCGGATTTCTATCTGTTTGATTTGCTGATTACATTGAGAAACAAAGATATAACTCTTGGATGTATTTTCCTTGATTGAGTCTTACTGTCTAGTTGATTCTCTTGGAAGTATATTGGAGTTAGTCCATACAGATTGCCTAAACAAAATATTGGGTGTGGTTGTTAGACCCCCGCTTTTTCAATTGGTATCAGAGTAGGCAAACACGCGAAGAACTCATAAGTCTGTGTTTTAAGCAATCTGATTATTATGGACGAGTCTATCTCTAATAACATACCAGGTAAAAAATTACCATATGTTTTTAAAGCTTAAATTATCTTGAGAGAACTGTCACATCTATGTCAAATTCTAAACATCCTTGTGATGTAGAAACTGTTGATAACTGGGAAACACGCCTAGAAAAACAGTTGGATGAACTTTCTGACGAAGGTGACTCAGATATTGAATGAGATGTTGATGAGGAAATCTCAGAGTATGTTAAGTTGTTTAAACCATTGGAATAGTTGACGACTTCTTATGTCACTCCTTTTCTAACCCATCTCTGTCAAGAAAACAATAAATTGAAAAGGATTTACGAAGGTCTTTATGTTTTGAATCGCTCTTGCGAATCAATCCTCAAAGATTATGAGGAAAACCTGAGTTGAAAGTCACTTGAATGTGATAATTTTTATCAAAAATACTTCTTGTTGGAAGAGAAACTTGCAGAAACTGAAGCAAGGATTAACTCCCAACAAGCAAGTTTTGATGACAGAGAAAGCGCTTATCTCATTCGAGAAAAACGCCTTGAGGATGATTTAACTGCTGCTCTTGATAAAGTTAAGATGTTGGAAGATGACTTGAAAAATTTCAATACTAGTCCAAGCAAATTAACCACAATGCTAGGAGCAAGTAAAAATCATTGTGATACACGAGGATTGAGCTATAAGGGAATAGATGCTCCAAGTATTGCAAAGAGGTAAAATTTGTCAAGGCCAGTGATTCTTCTCAACAAAAGGTTTCCACTGATATCAAAAGTGAAATACCTTCACCAGCAGTTAAGGTTCGAAAGAGCAAAGTATATCAACCTCCAAAAGAAGCACATACGAATCCAGGTAAGAACATTCCTTATATTTGTCATTATTGTGGAAACAAAGGTCACCTGGAAAGGAGATGTCGTTTCCGTATAAGGAATGAGAAACTTCATGATGTTCTTGTTTGGGAATCATAATAAGTTGTAAAACCAAGATCTTATGTTGAGGCTAATCCCCTTAACATTACAGGTTGTAACTTTCCAACCTTTAGGCAAAGGATTCAGTGTTGTGATAAACCTAGATTTGCCTATAAACGTCATACGAATCCTTTTCACAATAGTAATGGTTATCAAAGGGATAATTTCGTAAATACGAAGATAAGATCCGATGCTCCCAATTGGAGAAAGACTAACTTGCAAAAGAATAGTCAATCCAATTCTCTTCTGAGAATTCTAGAAGAGAGTAATGGGAAGAAGGTTCCGATTGTTCCTAAACACACTCAGAAGTGGATACCAAAGAAAGTCAATGATGCTTTGAGTTTGAAAAGGAATGATCTCCTAGAAAATTCCATGACTATAGAGAAGGCAGTATCCATGATGTTGGAACTTAAAAAGTTCTTTGGAAAGATGGATTTGGATGTGAAAGGTTCTAAAAGCGATCTCTTTCATGATAATCCAAAAGTCACTTGTGGTGAGAAAGACATTGTTCACCTCAACACAACTTGATTGTGTTGTAAGTGCATCCTCACCAAGGAATGCGCTGTTATGTATACGGTGAGGGAAGCATGAGAATTGGGGCGCACATATTGTGTTAGGTATGATATTGAATATTTGGTAAAGCCGTAGGATTCACGATAAGATCCTTCTAAAAGGTTTGTATATAAACTTGAGCAAGATTTGTGTTTTATTATTTGCTTAGAGTACTTATAATGATCCATGTACCATCCTTATCGTTCATTTCTACCTAACTTGATTTGTTTTTGAGGTTCTTAAATGCTTAGGTTTGAAAATAGTAGTTCGGGATGTTTGGACTTCATGGTACACATACCAGGTATGCATACCATCATTTAAAATCAAAATCCAGGGATTTTAGTTCGCAAACCCGTTTGCAAACTTCTCCACGTCATGAAATTTCGTTTGCAAACTGGTCTGTAGACGTCGATATTCGGTAAACTTGTTTCGGCCGTAACTTCTTCATCCGAACTCGGAATGATCTCATTCTTTTTGCATTCTCTCCCTCTTTGCATTCTATTCAAAATGGTGATGATAATTCCTGGATTTGGATAAGTTAAGATTGGTCTTTGTCCCGACTCTTGTTTTTGAGTGTTTTGCTCCGTTTCGTCGCACTTGTTCCACTTCTCTTGGACTTGGGAACTTGGATTCTTAGAGTACTTCTCTTCCAAGATCATTTGTAGCTTTTGGAAGATGATTTTGCAGTATTAATCTTTATTGGTTTCATATATTGTAAATAATGTTATGGGATATGTGTGTTTACGTCGGTGAACTATGATTGTCCCATATATGTCAAAAGTTAAGTCTATTATCTCATTATGCAAATATTGATGGAAAATAGAATGAACTTTTGATGTCAAAAATTAAGTCTATGGTGTCATTATGCAAATATTGATGAAAAATAGAATGAATCTTTGGATATTCCGCAGTATTGATCTTTTCCTAATCCACTTCTATGTGAAAGTACTGTACGACTCCGTAAGTTTTATTATGTTGAGCATTTCATTGAGGTTACTTGTGGTTAATTTAATTGAGTTTTCTGGATACAAATCCATGTTTCATGTGATTTGTTAATGTCCAAAGAAATCCTTCTTTTCTTGTAAAAGTAAAGTCGCTCTTGTTGTTCTTTCGGGAATGACATTTTATGGGGGAGAGTTCTTAATTGAACTTGTGCTTAATTGCCAAATCTTTGTGGGGAGTGCGACTGTGGAATATTGTAGGAGTTTTCTTGTATCTTTATAAACTCCTTGACGAATACACTAAGTTTCGACTATGTGAAATCATCGAAACAAAGTTGATATGTTCTCTTTTAGTCATGAAGTATCTCTATGAGAATTTCATTATGATCCCGCTAGTTTTCGTACCTTTGCCAATTTATATTGACAAAAAGCGGGAGAATTATTGTGTAGTTCACAATAAAAATACCTATGGTTTACGGATCATCATGTAAGGGGGAGTGGTTTTCATTGTGAGATGAAGCATTGAGGGGGAGTGATACATATCACCGTAGTATTATTGTAAAAGTTATGATACAATTGAACTTTGATGCTGTGTAATAATACTATGACACTGTATAACAATAAGAAAATAGTTGTGGAATTATTGTTATGGCTACGGATCTTCAACAACTATGATGCTGAGTTGAACACGTTCAGAATCACTGGAGTACTTGGAAGTGACGAAGATTTCGAGTAATGTTGAAGAACCAAGGAAATCAAGCATTTGGATGAGAAGCTACAAAGTTTATTTATTTTGTAATCCATATGTATTGATAGTTTTGTCATTAAAATTGACAAAGGGGGAGATTGTTAGAGCACTGCTCGGTCGAACTCACAAGCATTGTTATCTCCAGCTTGTTTGTCAAGTTTAGTTGTCAAAACTATAAGTCTTGATTTCTAGTCTATTTATAGGTATGTCTCGGATTAGGATAGAATGTGTAGTTGAGCTTTAGACTTCACGACGTTTATCGATTGAAGACGAAGAACTACTAAGGGGAGTGTCAGAGCACTGCTCGGTCGAACTCGCAAGCGTTTCTATCTCAAACTTGTTGTCAAGTTTAGTTGCCAAAACTATAAGTCTTGATTTCTAGTCTACTTATAGCTAAGTCTCGGACTAGGATAAAAAGTGTAGTTGAGCTCTAGACTCCACGGCGATCATCATACAAAGACGAAGAACTACTCAAGGAATTGGTGGAACTTCATCGAACAAAAGGTATGTGGAGACTTGAACTTATGTATCACTCAAAAAGTCTATCTACTCTATCTCCTATCTTGAGACAAAAGTCGTATTGCTACATAGACTTCGATTATACACATTTGCTATTTCGAGTCGAGTTTATCTCGCTTATCTTTTTCTCGAAATATGTGTTGTTAAGATTTCGCTTTGGCCAAGTTCATCTTTACAAGTGACGAAAGTCATGTTGATTATTTCAATATCTTGAAAATTGTTTTGATGAAAAATAGTGTGTGAATAACCTCTATTTAACATCCTTTAAGAATGTTTCAATGATTGAAATAAAAAGTTTAGAACATGTAACCATCTTTGGATATAAGCATATAATGTGTTAGCGTATTAGTGTATAAGTCCAAAACCGGGAACCAAATGTATGCATACTTGTGTGTGTACTAAATGGTTGATGGAAACTGGGTAAGTATGCGTACCCGTACGCATACTGGCGGAAAGTTCACGTCCGTGAATTTCTACTGAGTTTGGAAACCAAAACAAACTCAAATCCGGCTACTTAAGTATGCATACCCGTACGCATACTTAAGTGTGTTACTTTCTAAAATTGGTTTATTCGTGAACTTAAACTTATATAAACTAAGGAATGCATATTTGCAAACCGTGGCTATAAAGTTCATGAATCGATTCGAGTGAATCAAAACCGATTTTGCTTCGGTTGTGTCTTGTATACTTCTATAAGATCTAAGCAATTGAACAACTCTTGAACTATTTCATTTGAGTCATTTGAACTAGTTACGGTGAAGATGAATAAGACTGATATGAAAGTGCTCATATGGCTAACCATTTGGTTAACTACTATTGAACCAACGACTTGTACACGTTTAGGTACGGTTACACAAACCTAAATGATGTATATTTAATTTGTGTATAACAAGCTAAGTTCGATCTAATGGTTGAAAGATATTAGCTTGAATCTAATCAAGTTTTCATCTAACAGTGAATATTAAATACTTTGTTACCAAGGTAACTTAGATTGCAAACCCTGATTTGAAGACTATATAAAGGAGAACTCTAACAACTGGGAAAGGTAATCCCCACACCTCCTGTGTGATACTAGTTGTATAAGCTAGAGTCGATTCTCCTTTAACCTTAGGTTTCTACCGAGACCTTGTAGGTTAACGACTTGAAGACTTCATTGGGATTATGAAGCCAGACCCAACTAATTTCTCTGTAGTTGCAGGATCTGATCTTGTTGTTTCTATCGTATTGAGTAAAATTGTAAAATTGGCTCGAAATTAATTTCTATGATAGGCAAGATATAGAAGTAGTCACAAACATCTTCGTCTCATTGTTTGTGATTCCGCAATATCTTGTTTCGTTAGTCGATTAAGATTATTGTGAGGTGATTGATAATTCTAGGTTGTTCTTCGGGAATATAAGTCCGGGTTATCGATTGGTTCCTGTTCACCTTGATTTATCAAAAGACGGAACAAAACTTGTAGGTATTTCTGTGGGAGACAGATTTATCTATTCTTGTAGACTTTTCTGTGTGAGACAGATTTGTTTATTAAACTCTTCGACTTTGGGTCGTAGCAACTCTTAGTTGTGGGTGAGATTAGCTAAAGGAATCAAGTGCGTAGTATCCTGCTGGGATCAGAGACGGAAGGAGCGCAACTGTACCTTGAATCAGTGTGAGATTGATTGGGGTTCAACTACAGTCCAGACCGAAGTTAGTTTTTAGTAGGCTAGTGTCTGAGCGTCTTAATACAGTGTGGTGTTCAATCTGGACTAGGTCCCGGGGTTTTTCTGCATTTGCGGTTTCCTCGTTAACAAAACTTCTGGTGTCTGTGTTATTTCTTTTCCGCATTATATTTTGTTATATAATTGAAATATCACAGGTTGTGCGTTGAATCAATCAATTGGGAAATCCGACCTTTGGTTGTTGATTGAAATTGATTGATACTGGAACATTGGTCTTTGGTACCATTCAAGTTAATTTCTATTGTATTCAATTAGACTCGCAGATTTCTATTTGCTTGAGTAAGGATTGAATCGATAAATTGAGATATAACTCTTTGATATACTTTTTATTAAGATTGAGTCTGACCGTCTAGTTGATTCTCTTAAAAGTATATTGGAGTTAGTCCATACAGATTGCTAAGCGAATTATTGGGTGAGGTTGTTGTACCCCCACTTTTTCAGGGAGCTTGTGTAACTTCATCAACAAAAGGTATGTGGACACTTGAACTCATCTATCACTTAGAAGTCTATTTCTACTCTATACAAAAGTCGTATAGCTATATAGACTTTGCATTATACACATTTGATATTTAGAGCTGAGTTTGACTCGCTTACATATTTCTCGAAATATGTGTTGGTAAGCTTCCGCCTTAACCAAGTTCATCTTTTCTTTGTGAGACAGATTTGTTTATCAAGTCTTCGACTTTGGGTCGTAGCAACTCTTAGTTGTGGGTGAGATCATCTAAGGGAATCAAGTGCGTAGAGTCCTGCTGGGATTAAGAGGTGTAAGGAACGCAACTGTACCTTAATCAGTGTGAGATTGGTTAGGGCTCATCTACATTCCAGTCCGAAGTTAACTTGTAGTATGGTAGAGTCTGTAGCGGCTTAATACAGTGTGGTGTTCAAATTTGGACTAGGTCCCGGGGTTTTTCTGCATTTGCGGTTTCATCGTTAACAAAATTTATGGTGTCTGTGTTATTTCTTTTCTGCATTTTATTTGTTTATATAAGGTTGTGCGTAGTTCAATCAATTAGATAATCCAACCTTTGGTTGTTGATATAAATTGATTGACACTTGAATATTGGTCTTTGGTACCGTTCAAGTTGTTTCTCATAATAATCAGGCTTGCGGAATTCTATCTGTTTGATTTGCTGATTACATTGAGAAACAAAGATATAACTCTTGGATGTATTTTCCTTGATTGAGTCTGACTGTCTAGTTGATTCTCTTGGAAGTATATTGGAGTTAGTCCATACAGATTGCCTAAGCGAAATATTAGGTGTGGTTGTTAGACCCCCGTTTTTTCAGTGTCCCTAGTGGACGAGTTATAGTCTCGTGAGGGTTTACAAGAGATATACCCACAAAACCTACTCCAACTTCAAAGCTTTCCAGCGTCTCAAGCATCCAAAGAGATATGAGGACATAAAGATTTTCAATCTAGTGTCAAGAAGTCAGAAGTACAAGAGAAAATTCAAATGTAAAGTGCGATTAATCGAAGAAAGTGTGACCGGTCAACCTATGCCATAATGAAAGATTTCAGGTTTGAGAGCGACCAATAAGAATTTCGCATTGACTTCTGCCTCACCAAAAAGGGTTTTAAAAAATTGCACTCAAAAGACGCACTTTTATGGTTCTCACATGTGTGCAGGTAAGAATGAAGAGAGAAATCCTGCAACACGTTGAATGGTGGGATGGAAACCTTCCGAATAATATTTTAAAAACCCACATCTTTTAACATTTTGAAAAATTATTTTTATGACGATCTCTAAGAAAGGAAATCAACCACTATTATCGAGGATGAGATTACTTACTCACATTCACATCCGATCGGCAATGATGATAACACCACTCTCACAGCATCCAATAGAAAAATCTTCTGCCCCTCGTCTTCTCGGTCTCGATCCTCGTCTTCGGCTTCAACCTTTGATGATAAACTCTTTAATTTTATAGATCCTTGACAATTTGTAACTTTTTCCTTAAAATCCTTGTCGCTTGAAACTTGTTTATATATATTTCTCCTTCCCCACGGCTTGTTAAATAAAAACCAAACACAATAATAGATATTTCTCTTGTCTTTTCTTTCATTTTTTTTCATTTCATTTTTTTTCATTTCATTTTTTTTCATT
>JAJJMB010003817.1:0-19221 GCA_023531105.1 Papaver atlanticum | reverse complement strand
AAAACTATATGTTGATTCTAGTCTAATATTAGTTAAGTCTCGGACTAGGATAGAAATGTAGTTAAGAAATAGTGGATCACAACAGTCATCATTGCGTTCTACCATTTGAAGCCGAAGATCAACCGAAACTTTTGGAGAACTTCATCAACAAAAGGTAAGTGAAGAGTGAACCACCAATATCTCAAGTTATATTCACTTTCTATCAGTTGAGACAATGTCGCATAACTAATTATACTATTATGCATAGACAAGAATTTTGAGTCGAGAACTATTTATCTAGTTAACGAATTTCTCAACATATAATTACTAAGCTTAATGAACATTTTTTCATACTTGATGAATATCGTTTAACGATAATTTATTGTTCGGAATCAAAATCATGATTCAAGTTTATCATTCGAGAATAGCCTGGAACAATGATATGTGTCATTGATGTTATTCAGGAACGTTTCAAATTGATTTATAGAAATATAGAACTACTATTGATTCGGATATGTTAGAGCACTGCTCGATCGAACTCGAAAGCGTTGCTATCTAAAGCTTGTTTGTCAAGTTTAGTTGCCAAAACTATAAGTCTTGATTTCTAGTCTACTTATAGCTATGTATAGGACTAGGATAGAAAGTGTAGTTGAGCTCTAGACTCCATGGCGTTCATCATGCAAAGACGAAGAACTACTCAAGGAACTGGTGGAACTTCATCGACTAAAAGGTATGTGGATACTTGAACTTATCTATCACTCAAAAGTCTATCTACTCTATCCCCTATCTTGAGATAAAAGTCGTATTGCTATATAGACTTCTATTATACACATTTGCTATTTCGAGCCGAGTTTATCTCGTTTATCTATTTCTCGATATATGTGTTGGTAAGCTTTCGCTTTGGCCAAGTTCATCTTTACAAGTGACGAAAGTCATGTTGATTATTTCAATATCTTGAAAATCGCTTTAATGAAAAATAGTGTGTGAATAACCTCTATTTAACATCCTCTAAGAATGTTTCAATGATTGAAATGAGAGTTTAGAATATATAACCTTGAATGGATATAAACATTGTATGTGAACTCATACGTGTGTAAGTCCAAAATCCTTGAACCAAAGTATGCGTACTTTGCTGCTCAGGATAACCGGAACTAAAGTCCGCATACTGCCGGAAGTTCACGTCCCGTTAATTTCTGCTGGAGTTTGTGAACTGAAAACAAACTCAATCCGGGTACTTATGTATGCGTACCGGTATGCGTACTTGAGTGGGTTATTTTCTAAAAACGGTTTATTCGTGAACTTATACTTATATAAACTAAGGAATGCATATTTGCAAACCGTGGCTATAAATTTCATGAATCGATTCGAGTGAATCAAAATCATTTTTGCTTCGATTGTGTCTTGTATACTTCTATGAGATCTAAGCAATTGAACAACTCTCTAACTAGTTCTTTTGAGTCATTTGAACTAGTTATGGTGAAGATGAATATGGTTGATATGAAAGTGCTCATATGGCAAGTATTAGCAGTAAGGGAATAGATGGGCTATAAGGGAATAGATGCTCTAGGAGCAAGTAAAAATCATCGTGATACACGAGGATTGGGCTATAAGGGAATAGATGCTCCAAGTATTAGCAAAGAGGTAAAATTTGTCAAGACTAGTGATTCTTCTCAACAAAAGGTTTCCACTGATGGAAAAAGTGAAATAACTTCACCGGCAGTTAAGTTTCAAAAGAGCAAAGTATATCAACCTCCAAAGTCAGCACACACGGATCGAGGTAAAGAACATTCCTTATGTTTGCCACTATTGCGGAAATAAAGGTCATATGGAAAGGAGATGTCGTTTCCGTATTAGGAATGAGAAACTTCATGATGTTCTTGTTTAGGAATCACAAGAAGTTGTGAAACCAAGATCATATGTTAAGACTAATCCCCTTAACGTTATAGGTTGTAACTGTCCAACGTTTAGGCAAAGGAATCAGTGTTGTGATAAACCTATATTTGCCTATAAACGTCATACGAATCCTTTTCACATTCGTAATGGTTATCAAAAGGATAACTTCGTAAAGACGAAGACAAGATCCGATGCTCCCAATTGGAGAAAGACTAACTTGCAAAAGAATAGTCAATCCAATTCTCTTCCGAGAATTCTAGAAGAGAGTAATGGGAAGAAGGTTCCGGTTGTTCCTAAACGCACTCAGAAGTGGATACCAAAGAAAGTCAATGATGTTTTGAGTGTGAAAAGGAATGATCTCCCAGAAAATTCCATGACTATGGAGAAGGCAGTATCCATGATGTTGGAACTTAAAAAGTTCTTTGGAAAGATGGATTTGGATATGAAAGGCTCTAAAAGCTATCTCTTTCATGATAATCCAAAAGTCACTTGTGGTGAGCAATACATTGTTCACCTCAACACAACTTGATTATGTTGTAAGTGCATCATCACCAAGGAATGCCCTGCTATGTATACGGTGAGGGAAGCACGAGAATTGGGGCACACAGATTATGTTCGGTAAGGCTGTAGAATTCGATTGGATTCTTCTAAAAAGGTATGTCTATAAACTTGAGCAATATTTGTGTTTTTTATTTGCTTAGAGTATTTATAATGATCCATATACCTTGCTTATCGTTCATTTCTAGCTAACTTGATCTGTGTTTAAGGTTCCTAAATGTTTAGGTTTGAAAATAGTAGTTCGGGATGTTTGGACTTCATGGTACACATACCAGGTATGCATACCATCATTTAAAATCAAAATCCAGGGATTTTAGTACGCATACCCGTTTGCATACTGCTCCAGGACACGAAAATTCGTTTGCAAACCCGTATGCATACTGGCATGTAGACGTCGATATTCTGTAAACTTGTTTTGGCCGTAACTTCTTCGTCCGAACTCGGAATGGCCTCATTATTTTTGCATTCTCTTCTTCTTTGAATTATCTTCAAAATGGAAATGAGAATTATTGAATTTGGATGAGTTAAGATTGGTTTTTGTCCCATCTCTTGTTTTAGAGTGTTTTGCTCCGTTTCGTCGCACTTGTTCCACTTATGTTGGACTTGGGCACTTGGATTCTTGGAGTACTACTATTCTAAGCTTATTTGTAGCTTTTACAAGAATGTTGTTGGTGAATCACAAAGAAGGAAGTTTAAGAATGGCAGTAGTACACTTTGCTATGGAATTCTTGAATGTTCACAATCATCTTATGTGAACTATGGTGCATGGTCGTTAATGACTTTGTATGTTATTTTTTGTTAAGAAAATCTTTTTATATGCCCTTGGTAGCTATTCTTGGTGTAAATCTGTGCGAAAAAGATTGATTCTACCTTCAAAGGGCGAATGATTTTTAAAGTATTAATCTTTATGGTTTTATATATTGAAAATTGTTATGGGATATGTTGTTTACATCCGTGAACCTTGACTGTCCCATATTTGCTCAAAAGTTAACTCTAGTATATGTCGGTATGAAAATATTGATAAAAGATAGAATGATTTTTTGACTACAAAATTTAAGCCTATTATGTCATTATGCAAATATTGATGGAAGATATGATGAACTTTTGTTTACAAAGACTAAAGTCTGTTATATGTCATTGTGCAAATAGTGATGAAAAATAGAATGAATCTTTGTTTATTCTGCAGTATTGATCTTCCCTCATCCATATCCGGTCCTAGTGACTTGTGTAACCGATCACAAGTAATACCATGAGTATATGGTAACCGGTCCTGGTAATTGACGTAACCGATCCTGGTAACTTGTGTGTTCGATCACAAGCAAACAATATTGAGGTAGAACTGATCCTTGTGTTTGGTAGAACCGTGAACCCATGATAGTGATTTGATATTTGATCAATCACATAGTTGTCTTGGAATACAGATGAACCAATTCTAAACTTGTTTGGAAGTGTGGTATAATCGATTCAAAGATTGTAAATACGAAAGAGGATTTACAAAGAAAAAGATGTCAACATACTTTGAACATGAACAGTAACTCTTATCTTTTATTGTTCAAAGATATTCCTTAATAACTCAAGGAGATCCCGGTCCGAAATAAATTAAGAATCTTTTACTTAAGGTTTTTAGTTTTATATGCTTTAATTACCAGCAGTTAAATGCTTATCTCTAGAAAATAAAAATTGTTAATGTGCATTTACTAATTGGAGATTTTCTATTGAGAGATTTCAGAAAATATTAGACAAAGCATTTCCAGGAATTATGAAAACCGATTTGGGAATTTATTGCATATCTTGAGAATATTTGGTTTTGGAAATTCTTTGGTGTCCAAACATCCTTGGTCTATAAATACCCAAGTTTACATTTCTAACAAACTATCCTAAGAGCCAAGCAAACTTCATCTTTTTGTTGTTTCCGGTGCAGCCGTCTATCCGGAGAGGAAAGTACCCTAATTAGGCGAAATCTCTTACGACCGCTCGTTTAAAGAGTTCTGTGGGATCAAGAAGCTCTACGAGTACCGTTGGTGGGAAACTAGATAATTGAAGTTTATTTTAGTTTTCGATTGATTTGATTGACTAACGGTTGTTGAACTTTGATTGCACCTAGTTTGTTTATTCTTGAGAATCTTCTCTTCTGATATAAGATTCACTCAAACTAGATTGAAGTGTCGACGGGATCTTTAGAACTGTTTGTAGATCTAAAGACATCTTGTGATAATCTATTGTTAACAGACTCAGTTCTGTGTGTGATTGATCACAAGAGATTCAGGTGGTGTTGTGCAAGTGTTTATTGAAGATTAAAGAAGATTTCTTATTTGGTTTGTATATCTTTGGGTGTGCACAACCTTGATCGGCTGGGATCCAACTAGAATCGGATTTATTCGATTGATTAGTTGTGTAAGATCGGCATCTCCTTATAGTTTCTTGTTAGAATCTATATTGATTGATTGCAAATCTAAACTCTGCTACTTCGGTAGTTGTTGGATAGATTGATCTAACCAGGCAAATGAGTTTTTTAGATTAAACGGAAGAGCCTTTGCATATGACTTGAGATATCTTCATCTGAAAGAATCAAGAGATTTGTTACCAAACAGATTTGTTGTTCCTTTACTGTTTGAAATACGATCCAAAGGAATTGTTCCAGTGTGTGCACTTATTGAATGTCGGAAGCGCATGGATACTGAAGAAACTAGGTGAACTAGGTTTAGTTGCTTGGTCTCAACTATACGAAGTTGGTTTAGATTTTGTATATCGGCTTAATTCTGAGAGTATTCAATTCTGGACTAGGTCCCGGGGTTTTTCTGCCTTTGCGGTTTCCTCGTTAACAAAATATTGCTGTGTCATTTACTTTTCATTTCCGCAATTATAATTGTTGTTATTATAATTTAAAGTAAATTACACAAACGTTAACTCCGTATTACTTGATAGTGATCCTATAGTGTTTGGTTAAGTCCGAACCTATCATCAAGTAATCACACTTTGATTGTTGTATTGTCTCGATCTCGTATCCATATACGATCACACAAAGTGTGAATACCGATTTGTTGTATTATCTCGACTTTGTCCATAGACAATCACTTTCGGTAAGAGGACTTATAGGTGGATAAATTAAAGATTGTGGTGTATTTGGGTACCCTCGTCTTTTCAATTGGTATCAGAGAAGGTAAACACGAAAGGATCTAACAATCTGTGTTTGGTGCGATCCAACATATAAGAAATGAACTCGAGTTCACATGAATCGATTTCAGTTAACGTACCGTAGAGATTTGACGAAATAAACTATCTATGGTGGAAATATGCTATGAGATCTTTTCTTCAATCAAGAGACTTTAATACCTGGCTATTAGTCGTCGATGGTTATAATCGCCCAAAAGTAGATTAGTCGGAAACTGAGTTTAAACGCTTAATGGATTATTCAAATGAAGAAAAGGCTTTTGCAAAGCAGAATTCATATGATTTGAATGCTATTATAATTGTAAGTCGTGATCTACAACATCATGTATCAACATGCCAAACTTCAAAGGAAGCTTGGGATAATCTTCAGATCGTATTTGAAGGAAACACATCAAAGAAAGAAGATAGACTTCAAACTCTCACTTCTGATTGGGAAAACCTTCGAATGGATGACAACGACACTTTTGAAGAGTTTCATATTAAACTCTCTGAGATAGTTAATGCTTATTTCTCTCTTGGAAAGACTATTTCTGAAAAAGATATAGTGTGCAAAATTCTCAGATCGTTGCCATCTATATACGAATATAAGAAGCATGCAATCATTGAAGCAAATGATCTTTCAACTCTCTCACGAAGCACACTCATTGGAAAGTTAAAAATATTTGATCATGAATCACAATCTATTCAAGCTAAAGGAAATGCTTTTAAAGCTGCAAAATTTCCAAAAGCTCCAATGGAGAAAGATAGATTGATGGATGATTCTGATGAACTGATTGCAGAAAATTCTGATGATAAAATTGAACAATCATTATCATTGATTACTAGACAGTTTTGAGATCTCTTAAAGAAAAGAAATAAGAGATTCATAAAAGAGGCTCATCGATCTTCTCGACCCCATGATCGAGTTCCTGTTAAGAACAAGAAAGATCGGGAAGAAGATGATGAATATTAGTCTCAGTGCTTAAAGTGTAAAGGTTTTGGTCATATGGATAAAGACTGTCCTAATCTTAGGAAATACACTGGGAGCAAGGCATTGGCTGTAACTCTAGACGAGACCTCCGATTCATATGATTCTGAAGAAGAGGAAACAACTAATATTGCATTAGTTGTCAATGTAATTCCTTCTTCCTCCATTAGTGATTTAACCATTTTAAAAATGGACATGTCTTCCGATGTTAATAAATCATCTAATGGTAAAGGGAAAAATAAGACAAAATGTAAAACTGTCTTAAAAAACAGAAATGCTAAAGGTTGCATATGCAACTCCAATCAATCTCAAGATACTTTGTTAATTCGAGGTAACAAGAAAAGAGTTTTTCATACGATACTAAATCAAAGACACACTGGTTGTTCCAAAACCCATGATGAGATAAAATCTCATACTAATACCACTTAATCGGTATTAAAATTACATCCTCACCTTGTGTGCCAAATCTGTGTGTGAGGAAGTAAAAATCAAGGCACTTATGTGTAGATTATGGGAACAAAGTCTAGTAATTGAAAATATATTTAAGATATTCGTATTTATAGGAATATTATATTTTCGGAAGTATGAAAAATATAAAAAGATCCTTCTCATTCTTTGGTCATTCCTTGTCCGAACTATGAGTCAGGATCCGATGTCTTCTCTTGATAAGGTGCTTGATCTGAAAGATCTCCTTAAGAATAAGTCTGCACCTTCTCTTGATGTTGAGAAACCCAAGAGGAAAATCAAAAAGAGAGATTGGCTTAGCAATAAGGAAAGACAGAATATGCTGAAGAAAGATCAGTGTATTGAGGCATTGACACACTTTTGTGTTCAATCAAAGACATAATTACATGTTCTTGCAGAATCCTTCACGAAAACCTCTCAACTGCAAGAAATTCTGGTCAAGCAACAAGGTTATCTACTTGAAGAAATTCACAAGTTGACTGAAAGTAATAATTTGCCTTCCTCTAGCACTGATATGAAGGACTAAGTTGCAAGAAAATAGACAACAATTTTTGATTTATTTCAATTATTGTATAAGGTCTATTTCCGAATAAAACTATCTATTATTAAATGAATAAAATTATTATTTTATAATTTTTCTTGTGATAGTTTTTCGATTACATAGACTGTGCTTGAATGCTTTATACTATTGCTATGTGTTTATGGGATGTCTTATTTCGGTTTTCATAACCTTAATATTCGATCTCATATGATGAAAACCCTTATTGCTTGTGTGGCTTTTTGATTTAGCGGGATTAAGTTCTAGCCCATGTTGGTAGGCTTTATCAAAGAATCATAAGGTGTTCCGATTGAAACTCATATGTAAGAAGTCATAATGTGTTGAATCAATTTATGTTTACATGAGTTGTATTTAGCATAAACATATGTGTTTCAGGTTTACAACTTTTGATATTGGCACGCATTAGTTAAAACCAATTCAACCTTTCTCTGGTAAAGGTTGCTCTTTGTTGTTGTTCTTTTTTTCTTGCGGGAGAATGACAACATAATAGGGGAGAGTTCTAACTTGAACTTGTGCTTAATGATATATCTTTCTGGGGAGAATAGGATGCGGAATATGAGGTAACGAATTTGTTAGTTAATCGTTTTCCTGTTTAAGAAAAGCCTGCTTATACTGCATATATTTTTCTTTTGCTTAACAAAATTTTCGGTACAATTGATATATATTCCATTATGTGTGTATGGATGTGTGTGTGTGTGATTCAATTGTTTCCTGTTAAGAAAAACTGTGTCAATTTATTTGACTTATTGTTTGATATCTTCTTTATTGTTTGGTATCAAGTGTTTTTGCTTAACGAAATTTCGGTGCAATTGCAGTGCTATAATGTCTATGTTTGTTTCAATTGCTTCCGGTTAAGAGAAATAATTGTGCAAGTCAATTTATTTGGTTTGTATGTATTGTTTATGGCTTAACAAAATCCGGGATCATTTTTTTAGTCCAATTCGATTTCGGATAAGAGAAACTAAGTTAATTCTGATCTTAGTTAGACTTATCAAATTGAAAGATTCGGTTATCCAAGTCTAATCGAATGCCTTGACAAGAAATACTAGTTAACTAACCTAGTGCTTGTCTTGTCTAAAGTGAAAGGTCTAAGTTATTGTCTGAATAATTAGAACCTGATGAGAAAAATAAAGTTAATTCTGATCTTTATTTTGGTCTTATCGAAATAAGCGATTATATTTGTGCAATTGGTTAAGAAAGGGAACTAAGTTTCTTAGTCAAATTGTTAAACTATTAGGAAAAATTGTTGCGGGCAATTGTTTCCTTGATAACATATAAAAACCAAATTACTTGTAGTTTCGGTTTTGATATTGGTTATCTAAAATGGTATGTGAAACCTTCGTGCTTAACTCTTATAGGTTGTACAAGTCTTTTATATTTGTAAGATCCTTTCGGTTTGACCTTTATTTGCTCGAACCTTTGTCATTTTGTGACAAAAAGGGGGGAGAAATATATAGATTAAACAAGTGATTTGTGATCACTAAGGAAAGGACAATTGTGCTTAAACGTTATATCTAACGAAAGAGTAAAGCATTGACTAAGGGGGAGCAACATATCATATTGCTATTGTATTCATCTTGACTACAAAAGGGGAATAACAAAGATGTCGGATTGAAAATCTATCTATCTTGCCTTTTGGGGGAGTATTAGCTTTGTTATTCAAATGTCAACAGCGGCATTTATGGATTGAATATATGCAGGTTATTGTGTTGTTGAAACTTGGAATCAAGCGTATGTGTAATGAATTCTTGAAATTTGTTTATCCATATGTATTAATAGTTTTGTCACTAAAATTGACAAAGGGGAGGGATTGTTAGAGCATAGCTTGGTTGAACCCACCAAGCGTTGGTATGTCAAGTTTGGTTGTCATATTTTAGTGAATCATAACTCATCTACGAGTCGCTTTATTATGTAACTAGAGACAACTTCGTATAGCTTAGACTAGAAAGTCTAGGATTATAAGACATACAAGTATTACACGAAGACCAGAAGAATGTGAAGAAGTAACAAGCTACAACGACGACATCATCCTTCCTATTGAGGTTAGTAATATTTGACTTGAACTGTTTCATTCCTAACGTATCTTTCAAGTCGTGCTATATTGAAAACATAACTGCGAAGCTGTGAATGATTATACTCTAGTAGTGAGACATGATCACATGATCATAGTGTTAAGGAATTAGAATACGAAGTATAACGCTTATCTTTTGAACTTCGTATATATGACATCGACATAATCGTATGAATGCTATTGTGATTATGTGTATGGGTAAAGGTGAAGATTTCATCCTAGGAAACAATGTTTACATTTGTTTAAAGGAAGTACATTCATGAACTCTTTTTATGAGTCGAAAGGGAAATCGCTAGGCTTATTGGTATTGTTATTCATCGCATATCTTTTGATTACCAATATGTGTGAGTTAGTAGAACCGATCATAACTTGTTATATATCTTGGTATAACTAATCACAGTGCCTGACTTATGATTTGGTATGACTTTATTAGCGTAACCGATCCTAAGTAATCACTTGAGATGGTATGATCGATATTTATAATTTGTATGACCGATCCTAGTAATTGGTGTGACTGATCACAAGAGAGTTGTGTAATCGATCCTTGTAATTGGTGTAACCGGTCCTAGTAATTGGTGTAACTGATCCTGGTAATTGGTGTAACCGATCTTAGTGACTTGTGTAACCGATCACAAGTAATACCATGAGTATATGGTAACCGGTTCTGGTAATTGACGTAACCGATCCTGGTAACTGATGTAACCGGTCCTGGTAACTTGTGTGTTCGATCACAAGCAAACCATATGGAGGTTGAACCGATCCTTGTGTTTGGTAGAACCGTGAACCCATGATAGTGATTTGATATTTGATCAATCACATAGTTATCTTGGAATACAGATGAACCAATTCTAAACTTGTTTGGAAGTGTGGTATAATCGATTCCAAGATTGTAAATATGAGAGAGGATTTACAAAGAAAAAGATGTAAACATACTTTGAACATGAACATTAACTCTTATCTTTTATTGTTCAAAGATATTCCTTAATAACTCAAGGAGATCCCGGTCCGAAATAAATTAAGAATCTTTTAATTAAGGTTGTTAGTTATATATGCTTTAATTACCAGCAATTAAATGCATATCTCTAGAAAATAAAAATTGGTAATGTGCATTTACTAATTAGAAATTTTCTATTGAGAGATTTTGGAAAATATTGGACAAAGCATTTCCAGGAATTATGAAAACCGATTTGGGCATTTATCGCATATCTTGAGAATATTCGGTTTTGGAAATTCCTTGGTGTCAAAACATCCTTGGTCTATAAATACCAAAGTTTGTATTTCTAGCAAACTATCCTAAGAGCCAGGCAAACTTAATCTTTTTGTTGTTTCTGGTGGAGACGTCTATCCGAATAGAAAAGTACCCTGATTAGGCGAAATCTCTTACGACTGCTCGTTTAAAGACTTTTGTGGGGTCAAGAAGCTCGACGAGTACCGTTGGTGGGAAACTAGACAATTGCATTTTATTTTAGTTTTCGATTGATTTGATTGACTAACGGTTGTTGAACTTTGATTGCACCTAGTTTGTTTATTCTTGAGAATCTTCTCTTCTGATATAAGATTCAATCAAACTAGATCGAAGTGTCGACGGGATCTTTAGAACTGTTTGTAGATCTAAAGACATCTTGTGATAATCCATTGTTAACAGACTCCGTTTTGTGTGTGATTGATCACAAGAGATTCAAGTGTTGTTATGCAGGTGTTTATTGAAGATTAAAGAAGATTTGAAGACAAAGAAGATTTCTTATTTGGTTTCTATATCTTTGGGTGTGCACAAACCTTGATCGGCTGGGATCCAACTAGAATCTGATTTATTCGATTGATTAGTTTTGTAAGATCGACATCACCTTATAATTTCTTGTTAGAATCTTTATTGATTGATTGCAAATCTAAACTCTGCTACTTCGGTAGTTCTTGGATAGATTGATCTGACCAGGCAAAGGAGTTTATTTGATTAAACGGAAGAGCCTTTGCATATGACTTGAGATATCTCCATCTGAAAGAATCAAGTGAGTTGTTACCAAACAGATATGTTGTTCCTTTACTGTTTGGAATACGATCCAAAGGAATTGTTCCAGTGCGTGCACTTATTGAATGTGGGAAGCGCAGGGATACTGAAGAAACTTAGTGAACTAGGTTTAGTTGCTTGGTCTCAACTATATGAAGTTGGTTTAGATTTTGTATAGCGGCCCGGGGTTTTTCTGCATTTGCGGTTTCCTCGTTAACAAAATCTTGCTGTGTCATTTACTTTTCCTTTCCGTAATTATAATTGTTTTTATTATAATTTAAAGTAAATTACACAAACGTTAACTCTGTATTACTTGATAATGATCCTATAGTGTTTGGTTAAGTCCGAACCTATGATCAAGTAATCACACTTTGATTGTTGTATTGTCTCGATCTCGTATCCATAGACGATCACACAAAGTGTGAATACCGATTTTTCGTATTGTCTCGACTTTGTCCATAGACAATCACTTTTGGTAAGAGGACTTATAGGTGGATAAATTAAAGATTGTGGTGTATTTTGGTACCGTCCTCTTTTAAGAAGGCGATGTAACTATTGCAAAGGATATTGGTGAATATGAACCTGCCGAGATTCTCGCTGCGAAGCAAAATTCCGACAGGTTAAATGCTATCATCCATGCAATTACCCCATATCTTCAGCATCATGTGACTACTTGCACTAAGCCTAAAATATGCTTTGGATATCTTAGAAACTGTATTTGAAGGAAATTCCTCTGAGAAAGAAGCTAGGCTTCAAAACCTGAATTCTGATTGGGAAAACCTTCGTATGGCTGATGAAGAGTCATTTGATGAGTTTAATCACAAAATGTCTGAAATTTTAAATGCATCCTTTGCATTGGGTAAGACTATTCCTGAAAAGGACATTGTGATGAAAATTCTCTGATCGTTACCAGCCAAATACGATTCTAAGAAACATGCCATCATTGAAGGAATAAACCTTAATACTCTTTCCAGAAATACTCTTGTTAGAAAGTTAAAGATCTTTGATCATGAGCGTTCATCCAAAGCTGGAAAGGATATTGCTTTCAAAGCACAAAAGAACATTAAATTACTTGATAAAAGTAAAAGTGTTGGCGGCTCAGTGGATGATCCGATTGAAACTGAATCATCAGATGAAGAATTTGACAACTCAGTTTTTCTGAACACTAGATAGTTTAGAGATCTTCTGTTAAAGAGGAGTAAACGATTCACCAGAGATACACCCAGGGCATCATTTAAACTCACGATTGTATTCCTCCTAAAAACAGAAATACTATCGAGTCTGATGTTGAGGATATGCCACAGTGCTTCAAGTGTAAAGGTTTTGGGCACTTTGCTACTGAATGTCCAAATCGTAGAAAATACACTTGAAACAAAGGTCTTGTTGTAACTCTTAATGAAATGTCTGATCACTATGATTCTAATGAAGATGAAAATCAAGTGTAGCACTTCTGTGTGAAAACATCAATTTTGATGATTGTAGCAATACTCGTATCAATATTGATACTCTTTCCGGAGAAAATTCTTCACTCGGCTTGAAGAATGAGATGGATTTTACCTTTTCTAACAATGATTGTTTTCCACAGGTTTCAGGTAATTCGTTTTGTCTAGTAGCATGTTCAACCACGGTACCTGAATCGGTCTCCACCTTGACATGTTCTTATTGTACTCTAAACGATTATGAACTCTCCAAATGTTTAAGTACAAACACAAAGTAAGATATGTCAATAAACTGCTACGGAGAGCAAAATGTCTTGCAAACAAGCTAAAACTTGTTTTGAAATCAAATCCATCTGAGGTATGTAAATTTAACTCATCTCTGAAGAAGTTAATTTCTAAAGAAAATATTAGACCACTACAGAAAAGAACTAGGTCTAAACTATGTTTAAAACAGGAAAATGAGTTTTCCGTTCAGGAATCAAATGGTGGACAAATTGTTGTTCATCCCAACACAGCCTAGTTGTGTTGGTTGTGCATCTTGTCTCATGTACCCGATTTCCAAGAGACAATAGTGGTTGCACTTTCAGGGTGTAGGAAGAGAATTTTTCATTTTAGTTATATTCTTTTGATTTTTTCATACTTTTAATTGGTATTGAAAAGAACTTCCCTGTTTAATCAATAAAAAAAAGGTTAAAATCGACAATTCTACCTTTTTTAGGGTTATGAGTTGTTCGTACGTGAATCCTACTTTGTTTATAGGTTCCATGACCCCACATTCCTTTTCCTTCCCTAAAGACTCTTTTATCAAAAGATTGTTTGTGAAGATTGTTTGAGTATTCTCTCAATACAATATTTTATGGAGACTCCAAACATCATGTCTTCTGATGGGAAAGATGTCAATATGATTGTTAAGCCATCAATCATGAAGGAAAAAGGTAAATCCCATCCCTCTACAATTTAAAGAGAAATAGTAAGAATATGAAGAAACCAAGGGCTAATCCCTCAAATCTTCAGAAGTTTTCTGGTGTTCTTGAAGAGTTGAAAGAAACAAGGATGGAGATGTAGCAAATAAAGGCTATTGTGTTAAGAACTCTTGAAATTCATAAGGCCCTGGTTCGCCATCAGTCTAGAAGGTATGTTGGGATTGACTCCTTTCTTCATGAACCTTATGTACCAATATCTGTTGACGACAAGGAGTTCGGGGACGATAAAGAATTTTTCAAGGATCTTAAAGCCTAGGAAACTTCTAGTTTAAGAATTTATTTTCTTATGTTTAAGAAGAATAACTAGGGTTTGAAATAGCGATTATTGTGATTACACATAGCTATTGCTAACGATTTTATCATCTTGAATTGTTTTTAGATTTATTTATTTATATTCTAAAATTTAAAAAGATGATTTTGCAGTATTAATCTTTATTGGTTTTATATATTGCAAAAAATAATATTGTATGGGATATGTGGTTTACGTCTGTGAACTGTGATTGTTCCATACATGCTCAAAAGTTAAGTTTATTGTGTCATTATGCAAATATTGATGGAAAATAGAATGAACTTTTGAATTATATGTCAAAGATTAAGTCTATGGTATCATTATGCAAATATTGATGAAAAACAGAATGAATGTTTGTATATTCCGCAGTATTGATCTTTCTTGGATACACTCTTTTGTGAAAGTACTGTATGGCTCCGTAAGTTTTCTTATGTTGAGCAATTCCGATTAAATTAATTTATGAGGTTCCTTGTGGATTAATTTAGTTAAGTTTTCTGGATACAATTCATGTTTCATGTAATTTGTTAGTGTCCAAAAAAATCCTTCTTTTCTTGTTAAAGTAAGGTCGCTCTTGTTGTTCCCTTGGGAATGACATTTTATGGGGGAGAGTTCTTAATTGAACTTGTGCTTAATTGCCAAATCTTTGTGGGGAGTGCGGCTGTGGAATATTGTAGGAGTTATCTTGTATCTTTATTAACTCCTTGATGAATACACTAAGTTTCGACTATGTGAAATAATCGAAACAAAGTTGATATGTTCTCTTTTAATCATGAAGTATCTCTATGAGAATTTCATTATGATCCCATAATTTTTGTACCTTTGCCAATTTATATTGACAAAAAGGGGGATAATTATTTGTAGTTCACACTACATACATATGGTTTACGGATCATTATGTAAGGGGGAGTGGTTTTTATTGTGAGATGAAGTATTGACTAAAGGGGAGTGATACATATCACCATAGTATTATTGTACGAGTTGTGGTCCAATTGAACTTTGATGCGGTGTAATAATACTATGACACTGTATAACAATATTTGAGAACAACTATTTCGTATTGTTGTAGCTATGGATCTTCAAAAACAATGGTGCTGAGTCGAACACATTCAGAATAGATTATTTACTTGGAGCGGTGAAGAATGCAAGTAATGTTGAAGAACCAAGGAAATCAAACATGATGGATGAGAAGCTACAAAGTCTTATTTATTTTGTAATCCATATGTATTGATAGTTTTGTCACTAAAATTGACAAAGGGGGAGATCGAACTCGCAAGCGTTGCTATCTCAAGCTTGTTTGTCAAGTTTAGGTTATCAAAACTATAGTCTTGATTTCTAGTCTACCAATAGGTGTTTCGGACTAGGATAGACTGTGTAGTTGAGCTTTAGACTTCACGGCGCTTACAACTGAAGACGAGGATCTACTGAAGAACTCGAAGGAACTTCATCAACAAAAGGTATGTGGAGACTAAAACTTTTCTATCACTCAAAAAGTCTATTCTATTCTTACATATCTCCTATTGAGACAAGTCGTATATGATATAGTCTTTCATATCATACACATTTGATATTTCGAGCTGAGTATAACTCGCTTATCTTTTTTTCGAAATATGTTGGTAGCTTTCTGTCTTAACTACGTTCATCATCATTCTTTACTTTATGTCAAAAGATGATCATGTGGAAATTTCCTTGAAACATCTTACATGATTTGTGTGAGACAATCATTTGATGTCGACTTGGAAAGTTTCGTATTGATCATTCAATCACTTGAGAATTGCTTATTAGATAATGGTATGTGTGAGACATCCATTGACGTCTTCTAAGAATGTTTCAATGATTGAATTGGGAGTTTAGATCTAAAACCTTTGTCTGGAAAACCATCACAGTATGCGTACTTAGGTACAAACTGTGTTGATAGGGTTCAAGTCCGGAAACCAGGTATGCGTACCCGTTCACATACGGTTTCAACTGTGGAAGTCCGGGAACCAAGTATGTGTACCCATGCATAAACAGTTTTACCTGAATTTGGGTCCGGAGCTACAATATGCATACCCGTTCGCATACTGTTGGTCAAGACCAACTTTCCGGATTTTGAGTATGCATACCCGTTCGCATACTTGAGTGGTTCAAGTTCTAAAATCGGCAAAGTATGTTTTCATACTCATGAACAAAATACATTTATATAATAAGGAATGCAATCTTTGCAAACCATGGGTTTAAATGTTCAAGAATTGATTCCTTAGAATCAATCCGATTTTGCTTCGATTCGTTCATGTATTTTACTATAAGATAATGAACAATTGAACAACTCTATGAAGAACACAATTAGATCCTTTGATTATATTTGATCATCATAAGTTGATCTAGATGTGTTAGATGAATGTGGATTAGACAAAAGTGTTCATATGGCTAACTTTGGTTAACTATTGATTGAACCAACAAATGTACACGTTTAGGTACGGTTGCCCATATATAAATGAAGTATATTTCATTTGTGTGTGACAAGCTAAATCCATATAACGGTGGAGAGATATTGCTTTGGTTTTAAGCAAATCTTAGTTTGAATCTTAAATTAGGATTTCATCCAACGGTGAATAATGAATGCTTTGTTTCTAAGCTAACTAAGCAAACCCTGATTTGAAGACTATATAAGGGAGAACTCTAGCAACTGGGAAACCTAATCCCCACACCTCCTGTGTGATGCTAGTTGCGACTAGAGTCAATTCTCCTTTAACCTTGGGTTTATTCAAAAACCGTGTAGGTTAACGACTTAAAGACTTCATTGGGATTCTGAAGCCAGATCCAACTATTTTCTCTGTAGTTGCGTATTCTGATCTTACTTGTTTAATCGTATTGAGTACTATCTTCTCTGAGATTAACTCGAGAATTATCTCCGATAGGTAATATATAAAAAGTAATCACAAAGCTCTTCGTCTCATTCTTTGTGATTCCACAATAACTTGTTCTACTACCATATAGTTAAGTTATTGTAAGGTGATTGATATTTCTAGGCTTTTCATCGGGAATATAAGACCGCATTATCAATTGGTTCCTATGCACCTTGATTTATCATAAGACGGAACAAAACTTCATAGGTATTTCTGTAGGAGACGGATTTATCTATCTTAATAGACTTTTTTTGTGGGAGACGGATTGGTTTATAAGTCTTCGACTTTGGGTCGTAGAAACTCTTAGTTGTGGGTGAGATCAGCTAAGAGAATCAAGTGTGTAGAGTCCTGCTGGGATTCAGAGGCGTAATGAATGCGACTGTACCTTGATCAGTGTGAGATTGGTTAGGGCTCAACTACATTCCAGTCCGAAGTTAGTCTTGTAGTAGGCTAGTGTCTGTAACGGCTTAATATGGTGTGGTGTTCAATCTGGACTAGTTTTTGGGGTTTTTCTGCATTTGCGGTTTCCTCGTTAATAAAATTTCTGGTGTCTGTGTTATTTCTTTTCCGCATTATATTTGTTTATATAATTGAAATATCACAGGTTGTGCGTAGTTTAATCAATTAGTAAATCCAACCTTTGGTTGTTGATTGAAATTGATTGACACTTGGATATTGGTCTTTGGTACCATCCAAGTTATTTCTCATAATCAATCAGGCTCACAGATTCCTATCTGTTCGATTGCAGATTGATTTGGGAAATAAAGATATAACTCTTGGATACTTTTCCGTGATTGAGTCTGACTGTCTAGTTGACTCTCTTGGAATTGTATTGGAGTTGTCCATACAGATTTCCTAGAGAAATAGTGGGTGTGGTTGTTAGACCCCTGCGTTTTCAAAGTGCAACCTAGATTATTATTCATCTCACAAGTATAAAACCTGTGGTATCACAAAGTTTGAGACGAAGATAACTTTGTGATTTCTATCAATCTTTTTCAAGTGATAAATCAACAAACGAACAAGATCAGGGTACACGAGTTATCAAGGAACGATAACTGGACCTGGCTTCACGAATTCCCGTGAAGACTTTGAAGTTGCTAAACCCTAAAAGGGTTAGGAAGAGGACGACTCTAGATACAACTAGGACACACCAAAAAGTAGTGTCGAGATTCAAAGATCCCAGTTGCTTGAAGTTCCCCTTTTATAGACATTCAAAGCATAGGTTGCTTTAGGTTTAAGCTAAGATAGCTTTGGAACCAAGCAAACAATATCCACCGTTAGATGAATCTTTGAATTTGATTCACATAAACAAGATATACACTCTGGTTAGGTAAAACCATAACCGAGCCTTGTACAAAGACTATGTTCAACATGGTTAGCCGAAACTAGACGGTTTGAACTTAAAAGCTTAATCTTCATTTTCATGAACACAGAAGACATTGATTCTGAGTTACAGACATGTGATCAAATAAGTTTAGTGTTTTTAGAGAATTAATTAAATGTTAATTATCTCGTAGAAATAATTTTTAAATGCACTTGAAAATATAATCGACATGATTAGTAGATGTACAAGGTACAAATACATAACAGTTTGTGAGTCGGTTCAGTCATAGTACGCGTACTGGTTTGTAAATATTTTAACCAAACCGAGTTCCGGCGTTCACAAAACTTTTTAAGTTTGCATACCGGTTTTGAAACCTTAAGACTGTCGCCGGTTTCGGAGTTCACATAACAAAATCGGTTTGCGTACCGGTTTGGAAACGCTGCCGAGTTTAGGAACACAGAACTGTTTTAGTTCGCATACCGGTTTGGAAATAAACTGGGTTCCGTAACCTCAGTTCAAAAACAGCTTGCATACAAATGCATATCGATCCGGTTCATGAGTCACACAGATTTTCATATGATATACATAAGAATATGTGTAATACTAATCTGTAAGTCGATATGTATATAGCTA
>JAJJMB010003811.1:0-13458 GCA_023531105.1 Papaver atlanticum | reverse complement strand
ATTCAGTATCTTTTATTTGTGTAACTCAATTTATTTACCAAACTCTCATTATTAACTTATTTAAGTTACAAATCATTTTTAAAAAGAAGTCGAGTTTGGAGTATACAAAGTCTCAAAGCAAACAAACAACTCCTAACAAGAAGAAGAGTTCAGAGCAACCTGCAATCCGAAAGACTCCAAGTCGATCACCAACTGAACGTGAAAATACAGCAAGACAGACATCACCTAGGTTTAACAACAGTCAGAGGAACGATATCATACTGCTGAAAAGAGTACTCCAACACGATCATCACCTAGGAAAAGGAAAAGTTTGGGAGAAATAGAAAGCGCCTCACAAACTCAACCATTCCAGTCCACATCAGAAGTATCTCAAACTGCACACTCCAAAGAAGTTATTGAGAAGCAAAAGACAGTGAAGCGGAAATTGTACCAATCAGGCCCATGTCTGAATGTCTAAATCAGGAATCCAGATGATACCTTCTCTGATATGGTTGAAGAAGCTGAAGAATATGAAGAGGAACCGGAACTGGAGAATTGTGTTGCTGCTGAAGAGGGGCAAGGTGAAGACGAGGAAATGGAGAATGATACAGAGAACGACATCACAACAAATGAAAATGAAACAGGAGATGAGGTATAATTCTTTATGTTGCTGATTTAAGTGAATTTGTTTCTTCATATTAGTTTTTAAATCTTTCTTTAACTCTTTTGCTTATTGACTGTGAAAACACTTAGGTTGTTGAAGGAAAATAGAAAAGAAAGCATGTTCCACTGGCCCAACACGGATGGCTTCACTAGGGCGGCTAACAGAGGACAAATCCTAAAAGCCAGAAAAAGCCACTGTTAGCTTTAACAATAAAGATCAGCCCATTAGTGACCCTGCCGTGCAACTTGCAAGTGTGTTGGGAGTTTTAATTAGGCGAAACATTCCATTAACTTTCAAGGATTGGAGAGTGGTCCCTAAGAAGCAAAAGCTAATGTTTGGAAGATTATCAAGGTAATTTCTTAACTCTTCAACTCTTTACATCTTTAGCATTTTTAACCTTCAATATTAATATCAACTCCTTCACTTTTATTTGCAGATGAGGTTCATTGTTGATGATTTTTACAAAGATTACTATTATGGGAAGATGGGTTGTTATCTTAAAGAGGCTAGGTGTTTATCTTATGATTTTTACAAAAATTATACAATCATTACATTAATCCACCTCAATGTCTAGATGATGTTATGATAGACGCATTATTGTGTCTAATATGTCTCAATTGTATATATTGTTAGTATTTATTTTGTTATTTTATGTCTTTGTAGGTATTTTTAGAGAAATAAGCTCTTGCTGCGAAATTGTCTCTTAAAGTGGTATTTTACACCCCAGGATAGAGTACTAAAGGCACCCCAGAAATGCACAGGAAGCACCCCAGAAATACACCGGAGGAACCCCGAAAAAGTGTTGAAAACACCCCAGAAAGTGTTGGACTCAGGGCACCCCTTCTTCTTAATTTGAATTTCTTTTTTTGGCGGGAAATCATTTCATTCACTGGCAGAATTTCGATCAAAGATTTGATTGGGTTGGAGGTAGATTCAAGGGCTGATTTTTGATGGGTAGTTGTGATATGACCTAATAAACATGTTTTGGGCTTTAGTTTTTACTGAATTTTGCTAGATAATCCAAGAGTTAAGAACAGGGAAGTTCGTGCATGGAAAAGATATTCACGGGATTTGGAGAAGTTTGAACGAGTTCTGTGCAAGTTTGTTGGCTCAAGTAACACTTTGGGGCGTGGCAGAGATAAATATGGCAATTTGGCAGCTTCAGAACGCGTGGAGAAATCAAAAATCTGAATTATTTCCTAAACAGGCCGTGAAGAATAATGGAGAATTATATGAAGTTATTACGTGAGATTTCGATGTTGTTGGGTTATAAATAGTTGTTGGGGACTCATAGAAGAGGTGTCGAGAGTTTGGGGACTTTAGGAGGGCTGAGGAGTGAGAAATCAAGACGAACAGCAAGCTTCCTGCTGTTGTTTTCTACTGGTGCAGGGAAGAAGAACACGAAGAACATAAGACCCCAAAGAAAAGTTCGTAACTGCTACAGTGGACGCGACAGTGCTAGGACAGTCTTATATGCTACAGTAACAACAACACTTTACAATTATCGTTCTTTGTAACAAAGGTTTGTAACAAATATAATTGTTACAAAACCCGATTTTCACCATTTTTTCTCCTTTTCATCAATTATAAAACACTTTTGAGCATTAATAAAGATGAATTTTGAGCGTGTCTATAATATGAGGAGCTAAACCCTAACACTGGGACGACGGAGGAGGCCGAACTTCATACATGGGTAAATTTATTTTATTCTTTTTTATGACTTTTGCACTAATATTAATTGAAATATGATTTGATTTAATTAGTTGTCATTTGATTAGATGGGTCATGCTTAGCTTAGGTGATTTGATGTCCCATGCTTAATATTTACATCTAATGTTTTGAGAATCTACCTTGGCAAAAATAAAGTCCATGTTTATACTTCTTGAGCTAAAATTGTTGAGAATAAATAAGTGAACCTTATGTTATGAGGATTGGCTAAATCCTTAGTCCAAGTACCTCTCGCACCATTTGTAATATTATTGTATATAGTTTTTATTAAATTTATAAACTCGAATCTTCACAAGTCTCAACGAACCTTTTACTACAACAAAGTTGAAAACACATCATGTTACTCAAATGTTTTATTTCTCATCTTACTCTTCACTTCTATTTCTTAGTTGATTTTTTGATATGTTTGATATGTTTGATGGTCATAGAGATATATGAGCATAGGTTTAGTGTTGCTCATATTGAGCTCCTAGATATGGAACAAGACTGTATCTTAAAACTCTTTATTTAGTTCTTGCTCAAGTTGTTACAGATGCATTCACTGCCCTTCAACTCTAGCTCTCCAAAGTTCTCATTGACATTGTTGATCCCTTTGTGACAGATGATCTTATTCTCAAAGCTCTTGGTGATGACAAACCAGGTCGAATCAAAGGAATAGGGTTTGGAGGGACAAAGACAAAGATGGTTTTCATGATGTGTATGCTGCTGGTTTGGTATTTGTATAGGAAAAGACCTCGAGATGTGTATGCTGCCATGATGGATCACATTTGCAAAAGGCCAGTCCAAATGTAAGTCTGTTTACATGTTTCTACACTTGCCAATTTTTCTTCTTTGTATTATGCCATTTTTTTTCTTTGCTTTATGTCATTTTCTATTATGACTGTGGTATTTTTTCTGTAGTCTGGAAATGCCAGGAACAACCATGCTAGCACTAGCTTGGTCCGTGAAAATGGCAATCCATTGAGCAGAACAAATATGGTGTTACAGCCAGTGGGAGTGTCAGAGAAGAATAGACCTTACAAGTTACTCAGTTGGTACATTGAGGGCGAGATTGTAGATGGAGCAGTTATTGCTGATACGGATCCAAAGAGGTTAATCCATGGAATGCTAATAGGTTTTGGATCTTACAAGGTATCTGTGACAGCTTATACCCTATCATACCAAAACATGTCTGCCAAAATATCCAAAATATAAAGAGAACTTATAGTTTTTCCAGATGCTCTGCATTTTGCAGGTAACGATTCACCTGCAAATCCAGTCACTGCTGCTGATGGGATTGATAATCTTGTCCACTGCTATTCCTGCGAGTCTCTGCAGCTGTCTGTCCTCTGGTAGCTCTAGGTGACCGGGGAGGAGGATATGCCCTGGATTGATGTGGATATTGCATGCTAGGAGCAGCAGGTCACTGTGGTGGTGCAGGATTCACTGTTGCATGAACTTCTGCTGCTGCATTCGGGTGTTCTTCTCCTGCTGCTGGAAGGGGATTCCTAACACCATATCTAGCATTCACAGTTGCAGCAACATCCACGGCCATTCTCCCAACCACAGGACGAATAATATCCAGCAAATGGTATTCCATTCCTTGTTCGGGGATTGACGATGCACAAATCCTCATAATCTCCCTCCTCGTGCTATGGGGGATGATAGTTAAATGAAAACCCAATCGCCGACCAACGGTCACAAGATATCGATCACGCATAAGAACAACACCTTCAGTTACAACAAATTCCCCGATAACAGGATGCCTAGCAAACACCACCCACCCTTCATCTTCTTGCAATTCCCAATTCTGGATAACAACATCTTCGGGTACTGCAACACCATTCCTATCATCTGCCGGAGTTCCCTCTTCAACCCAATTGCTCTCACTGCATCCACTACCGCTACCACTCCCTCCTCCGACCTCAAATGTGCTATCCTTAGACAAAGGATCATTAGCACCTCTAGGAGGAGGAGGTTGGAGTTGTAATCCTTGAGGGTTACCAGATTGCGATGAAGGATTGATATCTACATTGCTTACGGTGCTTGAATCGGTGAAGCACCGGAATTGACTTCACGCATTTGAGTATTAATCCCGAAATTTATGTTCAGTCCTTGAACCATTATAATCTGATTTCTTAATTGATGAATTGGTGGCTTAATCGTCTGATTTGAATTGATGAGTTTGCTGATGAACAGAGATTAAGGTTTCTGAAAGAAAATTGGGGACATTTGGTTTCTATGGCAATTTAAGGATGGGTTAGGGTTATTGAGAAACACAAAGATCAATAAGTGCTTTAGTTGGGACGGTTCCTTAAGCATTTCCATCTGCATTGTGGAAAAAAACTATTAGTTTTACCATTGCCAGGGTTCTGCAAGTGGAAATTTGACAGGTGGTGCTCGTTCAAATGGTGGCAACACTCGTGGCTCGTGCTATTTCTATGTGCTCTTCTCAATTAAGAGGAACCTGGTCCTTATCATCAAAAGAAACGGGCCCGCTTTATTCAATTATTTAGTAAAATTACAATGTTTCATTCTTTTATTTAAATTTTAATAATTCAAAAACGGAAAAAATTATGTACAACATATCTACTCTAACCTAATATATTTATTTATTATTTTTATGAAATTTGTTTATTATTTACTTTCGATATTCTTATATATTTTATTACTTTATTTCATTTCCTAAAGGTATATTCATGAAAATAAATAAATCAGGATTCGTACCAAGCTCTTGTTGGCAACCTAGGTAATATTTTCATTTTCACACCCTTTAATATTTATTTTACTTATTCCTGATAAGGGTATTCTGGTCATTTATTGTCATTAATTTATCGCAAGGGTAATATTGTCATTTATTGTCTCCATAATATTTATTGCATTAATTTATCGCAAGGGTGGTAATATTGTCATTTTAATATTCTTTATTATTTATTTTACTTATTTTCCGATAAGGGTAGTCTGGTCATTTTCACAGTCTCCATAATACATATTACACTTATTTTCAGTAAGGGTAATATGGTCATTTTCGCTGTCTCTAATATTTACTTTACTTATTTCTGATAAGGGTACCCTGGTCATTTTCACAGTCTCCACAATATTTATTACCCTTATTAAAAATAAGGGTAAAATGGTCATTTTCACTGTCTGTAATATTTACTTTATGTATTTCTGATAAGGGTAGTTTGGTCATTATCAAAGTGTCCATAATATTTATTGCACTAATTTACAGTAAGGGTAATAAGGTCATTTTCAGTGTCTGTAATATATACTTTACTCATTTCTCATATGGGTGGTCTGGTCATTTTCACAGTCTCCATAATATTTATTATCTTTATTTCTAGTAAGGGTAATATGGTCATTTTCATAGTCCTTAATATTTACTGATAATTACATCCCAGTTCACCAGAATGAGAACATTAGGTCTATCTATGAAAATCTGATGACATGAGTTCCTAGAATCTGATAAGTTACACCCCAGTTCACCCGAATGAGAATATGAGGTCTATCTACGGGAGAATGATGACCCGAGTTCCGAGAATATGATAATTTACATCCCCGGTTCACCAGATTGAAAACATGAGGTCCATCCATGGGAGACTGATGACCCGAGTTACCAGAATCTGATAATTTACATCCCCGGTTCACCAGATTGATAACATGAGGTCCATCTACGGGAGATTGATGACCCGAGTACCAAGAATTCGATAATTTACATCCCCAGTTCACCAGAATGAGAACATGAGGTTTATCTACGGGACTTTGATGACCCGAGTTCCCAGAATCTGATAATCTACATCCCAATTCACCAGAATGAGAACCGATAAGGTCTATCTATCGGAATATGGTGACCCGAGTTCCTAGAATCTTATAATTTACATCCCCAGTTAAGCAGAATGAGAACATGAGGATCATCTACGGGAGATTGATGACCCGAGTTCCCAGAATCTGATAATCTACATCCTCAGTTCACCAGAATGAGAACCGATAAGGTCTACCTATCGAAATATGGTGACCCGAGTTCACAGAATCCGATAATTTACATCCCAGTTGATCATAATTAGAAGCTTAGTTCTAACTCTAGTAATCTCTAAACCCGGGATGTTGAAATTTGATATATTTCATCTTCGGTTCATCAGAATGAGAAACTTAGGTCTAACTCTAGTAATCTGATAACCTGAGTTTGTAAATTCTGATATTTCACATCTTCAGTTCATCGGAATGAGAACCTCAGGTCTGTCTCTAGTAATCTGGCAAACTGAGTTTGTAAATTCTAATATTTCACATCCTCTGTTCAGCGGAATGGGAACCTCGGATCCCTACGTAACGATAAAATTGAAAATACAATGACCACCGTTCCATGAATATAGTTTTCAACACGTGGTTAGAGATTAACCATTAGATCTCCGGAAACCAATCAAGTTGGTGTGTTACGAAATAGTAATCCAGCTTTGATGCTCCATAACCGAAGGTTCTATATAATGATAGATGAGAGAGAAAGTATCCCAAAACCTTATCTAATCTATCTCCTTCTCTTCCTCCCACCCCTCCCTCAACCTTTCCTCTTCATTTATTCCGAAACCAAATGTTTTTTTTTTTTTTTTTTTTTTTAAAAGGAAAAAAAAATTTTTTTTTTTTTTTTAAAATTTAAAAAAAAAAAAAAAAAAAAAAAAACCACTTTTTTCACAAAAAACCCCCCCCCACACACACAAAAAAAAAAAAACAAAAAAACGAGAAATAGAAGAAGTTTATTTTTTAAATCTAAACAAAACCCTAGGTCAAAATTGTTTGAAGAAGAAGCCCTAATTCCGTCACCTGAAGAAGAATATATAAGTTTCTTAACTTCCAGATCTGTAAATCTAGGCATCTAAATCTATAATGAGTTTTATTATTTGTTAAGATTACAATTCGAATCCTGTTTTCTCTGTTCTATGCTAGGTTGCTTGAAGAAGTAAAAGAAGAGAGAAACCCCTAAATCTTAGCGAGAAGAAATGAACAACTTAGTTCATGTTGATTCAAGGTGGGTGTTTTCTCAAATCCCTTACTTTTTTTACTCCCCCTAGTTTGATTTGGCTTATCAATTTGATTTAGTGTTTTTTTTTTATACTGTGCAGGGAAATGTAAACTAGCTCTCGGAGTTGCTGAATGATTGAACGATATGTAGTTATAACTGCTTATTTTGTTCAAGGATCTGTTGCCATTAAATCATTTGTGTTGTTTTTTCGAGAGATTTGATTTTTTATATCCATCAAAGATTTTTGGGTTAGGTAATGAGGGTCTTCTGAGGCATTATTTTGTTTTTGAAAATTATTTTGAAAGTTATATATGGATCTGAAGGTATAAATAAAAAAACAGAAAAATGCATTTTGTTGATGGGTTTTTCATGTAAAGCAAGATCTATGTCATTTTTTGACTGTTTCCTATGTAAGTTCATCCGTCTTTCTTGGAGGTGGCAAACTCTATTCTCAATGCAAGATTGCATTGTGACGAATGGTAGATGCTCGCTAGCATCTCAATGCATGAGAAATGGTGGTGCTGATGTGTTTTAGTTAGTAGTGTAGTGTGGAAAAGGTGCATGATCTTGTGTTTGTTAAAAAAAACAAATATAGTTAAGCCGGGCCCTAGGGTAGATGGTTCAAAGTCATTTCATGTTGAGAATGTTGCTTACATCGCCTTTAGTGGATATATTTTCCAAAATGAATGCTATGTGATACACTAAACCGTTTCAAGCCGCTTTTCCGTTACTTATCCTTTTAGGATTCATTCACACACCACTTCTCCAAAATTGAAGTTTTCTATTTTTCTTTAAGTTGGCAGGTAGCATTTGATGAATATTATGTTCGGCAGCGAACCATCAATTTCCTTTTCTCTTCAGGTTTTTCATTTGTACTGTTATAGATTCTGACTTGTGAACATTCTTTATATTAGCTAATTGCTGAACAATGGACCTTGTATTGCGTATCAGAACATATCAGGTTGCAGGTTACACCGTTTCTCCATATTGTACGAGGGAATTTTTTGTCTTTTTCGTTAGCATGTTATACGCTATAATTCTTTATTTTCTTACATCCAAATTCTTTCTTTAATGTTGTGTTCTATTTTCATACTATTATGATTATGGTCATCTACTGCATTCCAGAGTTTTAGTCATGTATTAAGAATTTGAAATGTTGTGTTCGTCCGTACGCTTTTGTCTTTCATAACCCATGAGTCATATCTGGTGAAGTAATTTTGGCTATGATGTCTGATTGCAAAATTGTTGATGGTTATGGCACCTGCAGATGCAGGAAAGTACTTTGCTTGCTCCCATCATTTGACTTGGTACCATAACATGGTGATGAAGGTCGACTAACTTCCACATTTGCTACAAAAATGAAAAAGCTTCCACATTTCAGGTGATTCTCTTTTCACTCTTTTCAATTTAAGTGCGCATCATTTGCTAATGGAATTTGTCTATAATATAGCTGGCAGTAATTATTCTGTAACACAACTTCACAAAGAATTTATCTTACATTGAGAAATCAATCACGATCTTACTCTAAAATCCGCACACTGATGGAAAGATATGCTATGTGTGATGTTTAATCTGCTTCTAACTTAATATATTTCTATGCTTCACAGATATGTCTTTAATTTTCACTACCATTATGAGACTCAAATTTAGATAGCATTGAACTTCAATATGATCAAATCTCTGAGGACATTGAAAAGAAAGGGTAATAATTTTTTTTTGGATTATTCATATCTTTAATTTTGCTCAGAACATTATTCAAGTTTCTCCAGTTATTGCCTAATCTAGAATCAATTCTCTTTCCTTAGGAAAGTTGCTCACCTCTTACCTCTTAAAGTAATAAAAAGGGATTTCTTTTTTATATTTGTTACCATTGGTTGTCAGTTCTCTGGTTGAGAATTATTGTTACCGTATATTGCAAAACTGTAGATTCGTATTGCAAAAAGTCTGTTTCCTAAACTGGAATAACTCGTCTACCCATTTGCAAGTCACTAAGCTTTCATTAACCTTTTATTTTTTGTGCATACCCATTGGATTCTCTCATAAAAACTAATAGCTTGTGTTTGTGTTAGCATTACTACTTATTTCGGTTGTTGTATCGTATTTTGCGTAACTTTTGCTTTGATTCTTGTGTAGAGTTTTAAAATCACTTGCATAGAAGATAATGATCGTTGGTCACTTAATCCTAAATGTTCGCCACCACACCTCAAGGTAATCAAATTCAAAAATTTTAAAGGGAAATCAATGGAGCTAAATGCAATTAATCTCTTTCTAAAAAATGTATGTTTTCTGGTGTGTGTTACCATTGTAGCTACTCTAAGGCTCTCCTAAGACCTTTTGGAACAAAACAGTGTAATGAAACAGCTTCTAATGTTTCCGAAACCCCCAAATTATGTGGTTAAGCCCTTGTAATGTAGCCAAGTTTGGTATTGGAACCTAGTGGTCTCAATTTGTTTTTTCTCCCCTGCATATGCTTATGCTTTCTAAATATCGTCACAAACTTTCGGAAATGTCATGACTCGCTGGTCCAGAAATCATGACATCTGTATGAGTCGAAAGTAGGTTGTAGGTCAAAATTTGTGTGTTTCTCCCCTGCTAGTTTTGCTTTCTAAATATCAATTAACAAATTTTAGGCAATGTCACTGACTCATTGATCCAGATGACACTGATATGAGTCAACGAGATGAATAAAGTTGACAGAGTCGAAACTAGGTAGTAGACTAGTAGGTTCACGAGGCATGGCATATGCTTAAATAAAAACAGTTAAAATAGACACCAATTCTGCATAACATAAAACACTTTAGACTATTGGGATTATCTACAACATGCATGGACAACCCATTCAAACAAAATCAAAGAACTCTAAATGATAAAATAATACTCCCTCCCTAGTTACTTGCCTAAATTGGGGATATTTTTTGTCCTAATTTAGTTGCTAGGTTTTATATTTTTCCCCATTTTATCCTAATCTACCCCTATGTTAGAATAAGGTCATGGTATTGAGAATTGTGTAATTCTATTTCCTATATACAATCTTAAATAGTCCTCTCTCTATATATCCTATATGTCCATTTTTTGTTTTGAATTCTTCAAGTAAAGACCAAAAAAATAGATATGTAAAAACTATGTATCTTAAATACTAACTTGGGGTAATTTTGGAAAAAAATTTTCTCTCTGCTTTCCTTAATCTTTGTGCAAAAACCAATTTAGGCAAGTAAACTAGGACGGAGGGAGTAATTCCAACAAGATGGAGACGGGACTGATCCATGAGAAAGAGTTCACGAGACTCGAACCCGCAAACTGTGTGGTTAAGTTCTTGACAAGCTCTGAAGACTCTTAACAGTACTTTCAATATGTCAATGTTGATATGATAGTGTTTGCGAGGATCTTTAAGAAATTCCCATGTGTGCTTACATAATTGACTTATTCCAGTGTCATCATGCCGGAATCCAGAGTAAATGACACTCAACAAAATCTGTGCCAATTTAATGATCACGGATCACCCATGATTAAATGATTGTTCTGGTGTCATGTGCTAACATACATAGTAACATTATATGTAGCATTACACTTGTTCCGCAAAGGTACTTGTAACGAAGGAACATTACTTGTAAAAAATATGCTACACCGAAACCGAACAGGTGCATCAAAGGCGTTTAAGTTTTCAAGGAAATGTGAGTCTGGTATATACAAATTTTGAGATAGAGAGTTCTAGTACTCCTCATAGATTTGGAACTACCGAGATTTTGTCACGATAAAATATCCCAACTGAGACAAAAAGCTGGCCCACTTTAACCCTTTCTAATCACAATGTAGAGAGACGCTCCCGAAACCGCACGATCCCCTTTCGGGATGTTTTATCGGTAATTTTGTCGGTGGGTTTAGACATTTTACATCCTAATTGTCTTTCTTCTTTTTGTACTCGGTTTCTAATTGTCTTTGTGCATCGGAAACTAATGGGGATGTTGTAGAAAAAATGAAAGGCTAACCAAACAATTAGTTGTCACCTCAAAAAAAAAATCCAAGAAAACAGGCCACACTTTTCTTTACTATCTGAATCAAATTCATTTCTGAACCGGAAAATAATAGAAAAATGACACAGATCTTTTACATCAGAAAGAATCCACCTAAGTTTACCCAAACAAATACTCAGATCTTTTACATACCCGCTAATGTGATATAAGGAATATATTAGTGGCACGTACATCGTGAGTACACATTTCCAATTCTCCTCCGAAATTCTTCAACGAGACATTGCTCCTCATGTGGAGAATGATTGCAACCTTTGTCCTCCACGGTGTCCCCCAAATTTCTGTCAAAGTTCTGGTGAGTGTATTGTGACGCGTTAAGTGGTGGTGATTCCACAATAGGATGTCGTCAGTTTTCCCCAAGGCTATCGGTGAATAAGTCGGCCATAATAGTTCATTACTCCCTTCTAAGAGAATGCTATTCTTAGGTTTCCAATGCCATTCCCCTCCAGGTCCCCAGACATAATTATTCTCATAAGAAGTGGGTGACCAGAAATCTATCCGGTACTCAACCTCCTCATGTTTGTAGTAAAATAAAAGTTGAACTCCAAACAGGACCATCCCAAGTGATGGTCTATAATCCACCGGAGATTCACTACCAGGAATCTGATGCGGCAGCGGAAAATGTGGCCGGAAAGTCTCCGTGTCCAAATTGAAAGATACAATGTGAATATTCTTCTCAGATTGATTTATCCAAAAAATACACCCATGTGCGTATACACCCGATTTCTGGAACGTGTAAGGAATAACCCCGACGTTCTTCCATCCCCTTCTTTCCCCTAGTGTGTGTACTTCCATATTACCATCCAAGTGAATTCGAACAACCTTGTACTCTCTGGTACTTTGACAGTAGCCGAAACCCCCTATTACATTTCGTGGATACCACATTGTTACCGGACCTGGTGTTGGGTATGCTATTCATTGCAGATGGAGGTGCTCACCCGTTATTGGATTCATAATATAAACAGGATCTTGTATGTGGTGGTGTGAAACATAAAAACATACAAGGCCATTGCAAGATCCCACAATTGGGTGCGAAGTCATTTTGTAGGTTCCGTCATCCGGGTCATGATTGTTGTCTAGTAACATCCTGTTCAAATCTTCCTCGTTAATTTGTTCCCTGTAAAAGAGTCTCGTGATGTTCTCTTCCCCCATCCTTGGTGTGAAGCCGATAAGGAGACCAGTTCTTTTTTCCACGAGGACAGTTCTCCATCCTTTGCATACGGATTTGCTTTCCAAAACACTTTCTGTTGTTGGGAAGCGGTGTAGTATTTCCGTAGTTAACTCATCCGACAACCTATCCATCACCACTACTGATTAAAGATTTTCAATCAAATAAATAAATAAATTAGAAGCATTTAGGATTTCATAATTGTAGAAAGAAAATATGAATAAACCTTATATAGACATCATGGGTGCAATATGCGTCCCCTCACAAGACACATGTTGGTATTATCATACCTTTTGGTGTTTCAAAATCTATTTGGTTGATATGTAACCGTTACACGAAAGGGTACGAACAAAACAGATGTTGGGTTTAAGGTGGGATGCTAGGTACACGTTTGGAAGTTGTAGAAAATAACAACTTTCCGGATAAAAAAAATCTACTGCAAAAGCATAAGTCCCCCAGTGTGTTACAGACAAGAATATCGACTTAAGTGGTCCTCCCAATCTAACAGACATTTTACAAAATTAAGTCACAAGATTCACTTTTTCTAAGTTGTAGAAGGATAAAATAGCACTAGTTTTTTTTAAACACTCCACACTTAGCACACACAATTGAATAGATCCAACATAAAAGCACATAAACTCAATCATTTAATCATGGGTAATCATTCAATTAGACCCGAATAATAGTATTTAACATAAAATCAATCATTTTATCATCCAATTAGAACTGATAACAAGAATAAATGCAACCATAAAACCAGAAATAAACAACCAACCCAACATCACTGCAATTCATCACTTCAATTAGAGTCCAACCATCATTCAATCACTCAAACAGCATTCAATCACTCAGACAACTTTATATTATACCAGCAAAGTACAAGAGTAAAAAGATCCGA
>JAJJMB010003781.1:10208-20406 GCA_023531105.1 Papaver atlanticum | reverse complement strand
GCAGCAGCAGAACAGAATTTTGTCTTTGATTTTCTTTGCTTCTCTAATGCTCTCAACCTCTCCAAACTCTCGATCCCCTCTATGGAATTCGAAAACACCTATATATACATCACCAGGCAAATAAATCTCCAAGAAATCTTCGATTATTCTTTCTTTTCTTTCACCTCAAGTCTCGTGTTTATTTCCTTCTTCTTCTCTGCTTACGCGTTTTAGATGTTTCCAACCTTCCCAAATCTTCTCAAAAGAATCCCATAAGACATATCTTCCCTTAACTACGCGTAACTTCCAAATATATTAGAAAAATTCTCTGTTTTTCCGAGATGAAAGATATCCTTCCCTGTTTACTGAAATCACATGTAGAACTCCTCTTTTCTCGATTCAATTAGTGTTACCAACCCTGTTTTGTCGTAAAAGATTGATACCATCTAATATCCAAGACAAACTCCTCAAAAATCTCGTCCAAATATCGATCCAGAGAATTACGCAGGTGGTGAAGAATTTTCCCGCCAAAACAACATCCAAACGGTGAAGATGATGTCCCTTATCCTTTTGCTGGGTTCCTTTAACACTTGGGGTGTCCTGGGGTGTAAATAACAAGTGAGTGCCCCTTAGTAATTGAAGTCCTTATCCAAACTGAGAGTCCGAATAGCAGGTGTCCTTCGGGTGCATTTATCAACTTTTCGAGCCGATTTCTCCAAAAAATGTTTATTGCCCAAAAATACCTACAAACACATAAAACACCATAATAAGTACAAAAATGGGTACTAACAATATACACAATAAAGATGAAAATAGACACATAAATGCGTCTATCAAATACCCCCAAACTTATTATTTGCTAGTCCCGAGCAAATCAAAACTACAAAATAAAATCCTAACTCACTGTCGCAGGCATCGAGATTGCACTTAGCGTGTGCAACAAGCCTTTGAACCCCTAGGTGGCCCTAGTGGCCGAGTTATAGTTTCGGGAGGGTTTACCAGAGGTGTATCCACAAAACCTTTACTCCAGACCCTAGCTATCTACGCAGAACCTTGGAATGCACTAAAGAACCTCCTTGGTTGGCATACTTATTGATTACGGGAGGAAGTACCCTGATGCGAAATTCCAATTGCTGTACACGAGTTTGCACTTAAGCATACTAAAATTCATATATAAGTGACACAGCTCTACTCAGGTAGTCGCACTATGGACATCAATATCCGGAATCAAACAAATCACATGAATAGATTAATAAGATGGAAATAGAAATAAATGGTTACGAATGGACGTCAATGCCAAGATGAACCTATGACCTAGTGGATTGAGATACTGGTATGGACTAATATCAACACAACTGGCATATACAAGGGAACTAGTGGTCGATAATCCTAAATCTACATCAACTCAGCTGGCATATACAAGGGAACCAGTGGTCGACTTTATAATAAACCTTTATTTATTATTTATTTATTATTTTTTTAACGACATGATTAGATCTTTTGGATCCAAGCGCATGTTTCTTGTCAGCAGATTACATGGTAATTCTCTTGGATCCTGCGTTCCACGCTTGTTTAGGCAACGGAGACAGGGAGAACACGCACATATTGCTATCCAAGTGTTAATAATTATTCCGATTGGTCTGGTCTGGTCTAGTCTTTTTTTTTTTTTTTTTTTTAGTGGCTCAATCACTCTATTTCAACCCAGCAGACATCAACATAAAAGTTTGCAAAAACAAAAACAGAAGTAATAAGATGATTCCGAGATACGGTGAAACTATCATGTTATTTCTAACACCTGAGCTCTGTGCTTTTATGAATAGACTCTTTAGATGTTTCCATCTACTCATATTGGTTTCTCAACTCCTACAATCAAGATGCTTCCATCCACTTAGATTGGTTAGTGCCATCCTTAATAGGCATAAATTTCTAGGCTCTGGAGTTTATTTATTGCAACTAACAAAATGTTTCTTCCCCACCCCCGAACTTAAATCTAGCATTGTCCTCAATGTTTCTAATGAAAGAACAGTACCAAAATATAAGTAACAAGAGGATTCAGTAAAGAGAAAAGTCAGAAAGATAGTACCCGTGTGAAGCGTAACAATCCTTCCTCGGAGAATAAGGAGAAAAATAAAAATAAAAACCTAAAAACAAATAGCAAAAATAATATACAACATACAAATACCAAATACCTCGATGGTCAATCAAGGTATATAGGGTCATGATAAGCACATAAGTGTGACACATTTTCACCCATAACTACATTATCTAGGACTCATTTTATTTCTAATAAAGTTGTTTTAAGTCTTTTCTAGGGAATAAGCTCTTGCGACAAAATTGGCTCGAAAAGTGGTGTTTTACACCCCAGGATAAAGTACTAAAGGCACCCCAAGGGAATGTGTTATTCGGACTCCAGCAACGGATAAGGGGTGACTTTCTTCTTCTTCATTTGAATTTCTGGTTTTGGCGGGAAAACGTTTCTCTTCACTGGCAGAATTTCGATCGGATTTTTGAGGGGTTAGAGGTAGACTCAATCGCTGAAACTTCATGGGTAGATGTGATATGACCATAGAAAGCTGGTATTGGTGTTCGTTTGGATCAGAATTAGCTGAATCGTGTCATGGAGCAAAACAGGGGAGTACATGCAAAGGGAGAAGATATTCACGCGTTTGCTGTTGCTGGAGTGTGCTGGGAGAGTTTGGAATGTGCTGGGAGAATGCTATAGGCGTGTAAGAGTTAAACAAGGAGAGTTTTCAGCTGTAAAACGCGTACGGAGCTAAAACAGGAAAGAAAATATCCGAAAATATTTTCTTTCACTACCGAGAATTTGTGAAGTTATGGAGGAGATTCAATGCATATTTCTGGTATAAATAGAGTCCCTTGGGGTCATATAAGGGGTGTCGAGAGTTTGGGGAAGTTTTGGAGGTTATGGAGCGAAGAAATCACGAGTTGCAGGAAAAGTTTTCTGCTGCTGCAACTCAAGAACACGAAGAACAAAAGCCCGTAAAGGAAAGTCGTTGCAAACTGTCGCTTAATTGCGGCAGTTCCCAACTCCTTTCCAGCGACTGTGCAACAGTGTTTACAACACTTGTCTTTTATCGTTCATTTTGTGACGATTTTTGTGCGTCGCAAAATCCTGTTCTACACCATTTTCTCTTTATTTCATCTTTGTAAATCATTTTTGAGCCTAAATAAATATTTTGAGAGCATGTTTACTATGATGAGCTAAACCCCAAAATTGGGGCGATGGAGGAAGCCTTATTTCACACTTGGGTAATTATATTTAATTCTTTTCATGACTTTTGCACTAATTTTAATTGAAATTATGATTTGATTTAATTAGTTGTCATTTGATTAGATGGGTCATGCTTAGCTTAGGTGATTTGATGTCCCATGCTTAACATTTACATCTAATCTTGGCAAAAATAAGAGTCACTTTATTTTATATTTTTATCGAGCTATAATTGTTAAAAGAATTATTATTTGAACCTTAAGAAATGAACTTGGTGGAATCCTAAGCCCTAGTACCTCTCGCCCACTTTAATATTTTTGTATATAATTTTTATTAAATTTAAAAACTCGAATCTTCACAAGTCTTAGAGTTCGAATCATTTTTACTACAACTTCAAAATTACAACAGGTCCTCCAGAGGAACCTCCTCAATATCACCTGTAGGCAAAGGTTCTTAAAAGGGCTTCAATCTCTGACCGTTAACCTTAGAAGAACTACTACCATCTAGTGTTTCAATTTCAACAGCGCCATGAGGAAAAACAGTGCTGACCACAAAAGGGCCGGTCCACCGAGAGCGCAACTTCCCAGGGAATAGATGCAAACGAATATCATACAGAAGAACTTTTTGACCTGGAGAAAATGACTTTCTTAAAATATATTTATCATGCACAAGTTTCATTTTGTTCTTATACTCCTTAGCACTATCGTATGCATCTCTACGAATCTCGTCCAACTCATCGAGCTGGAGTTTTCTGTGAGCTCCTGCTTTGTCAAATGAAAAGTTTAGTTGTTTAACAGCCCAATATGCTCTATGTTTTAGTGACATGCCTTGCCAAATACTAGACGATAAGGTGACATTCCAATGGGGGTCTTAAACGCAGTATGATAAGCCCATAAGGCATCAGTAAGCCTTAACGACCAGTCTTTTCTACTAGGATTAACCGTTTTCTCTAATATACGTTTTATCTCCCTATTGGAAACCTCTACCTGACCACTAGTTTGTGGGTGATATGGGGTAGCTACTTTGTGAGTAATACCATATTGTTTCATTAAAAGTGCAAATGGTCTATTACGAAAGTGTGCTCCTCCATCACTAATTATAGCTCGCGGTGTACCAAAACGTGTAAGTATATTATCTTTCAAAAACTGGAGTACGACCTTGTGGTCATTTGTTTTACACGGAACCGCCTCAACCCACTTAGACACATAGTCTACAGCGACAAGTATGTAAAGATAACCAAAAGAATTAGGGAATGTACCCATAAAATCAATGCCCCACACATCAAAGACCTTAATCACTAAAATAGGGTTCAAAGGCATCATATTTCTATGAGAAATGGTCCCTAACTTCTGGCAACGCTCACAAGAAGCACAATGATTATGGGAGTCCTTAAACAATGAAGGCCAGTAAAATCCACACTGCAATATCTTTGCAGCAGTCTTCTTAGTACTAAAGTGACCCCCACACGCATGTTCATGACAAAAGGAGATAATACTAGACTGGTCATTTTCAGGTACACATCTTCTAATAATATGGTCTGGACAATACTTAAACAAATAAGGATCATCCCAAAAGAAATGCTTAACCTCGGCTAAAAACCAAGAACGATCTTGTTTACCCCAATGTTGAGGCATTCGACCAGTAACAATATAATTCACTATATTTGCATACCAAGGTGATTGGGAAACAAAGAACAATTGTTCATCAGGAAAGCTATCCCTAACGGGAGTGAAATCATCAGGGGAATCCACAACAAGCCTAGACAAGTGATCTGCTACTACATTTTCAGCACTTTTTTTGTCTCTAATATCTAACTTGAATTCTTGTAACAATATGATCCATCTAATCAATCTAGGTTTGGAATCCTTTTTAGACAAAAGATATTTTAAAGCAGCATGATCAGTAAAAATTATGACCTTAGAACCTAATATGTAGGATCTAAACTTATCCAAGGAAAAAACGATGGCTAACAGTTCCTTTTTGGTAGTTGTATAGTTCAGTTGGGCATCATTTAGAGTTTTGCTAGCATAGTAAATCACATGAAGTAATTTGTTTTCTCTCTAACCTAACACAACACCTATAGCATAATCTGAAGCATCACACATAATTTCAAAGGGTAGGTTCCAGTTAGGTGCCTGGACTATGGGAGCGGTAGTGAGTAACATCTTAAGCTTCTCAAAAGCCTCTAAACAAGCATCATCAAAGACAAACTTAACATCTTTCGCAAGTAAATTGCAAAGAGGTCTAGAAATCAAGCTAAAGTCCTTAATGAATCGTCGATAAAATCCCGCGTGCCCTAAGAATGACCAAATCTGTTTTACGGTTTTTGGGACCTGTAAAGTTGTAATAAGGTCAACCTTGGCTTTGTCTACCTCTATACCCTTCGAAGATACGATATGCCCTAACACAATTCCTGATTTAACCATGAAATGACATTTTTCCCAATTAAGCACTAAATTATTTTCCTTACACCTAGTCAACACTAGTGTCAAATGATGCAAGAACTCATCAAAAGATGAACCAAACACTGAAAAGTCATCCATAAAGACCTCTAAGAACTGTTCTACCATGTCAGAAAATACGCTCATCATACACCGCTGGAAAGTAGCAGGTGCATTACCACAACCCGAAAGGCATGCGTCTATACGCAAAGGTACCAAAGGGACAGGTAAAAGTAGTTTTCTCTTGGTCCTCTAGGGCAATAACGATCTGATTATAGCCCGAGTAGCCATCTAAGAAGCAATAATGACTATGTCCAGCTAATCTCTCTAGCATTTGGTCGATAAAAGGAAGAGGAAAGTGATCCTTCCTTGTGACCTTGTTCAATTTTCTATAGTCAATACAGACACGCCATCCCGTGGTCACTCGGGTTGGGATTAATTCATTGTTATCATTCTGGACTACAGTGATACCTGATTTCTTGGGAACAACCTGAACGGGGCTGACCCACACTGTCTGAAATGGGGTAGATAATACCCGCATGTAACAACTTAAGCACTTCAGTTCGAACTACTTCTTTCATATTAGGGTTCAGTCGACGTTGCATCTCCCTAGAGGGTTTAGTGTCATCTTCTAAATGAATCTGATGCATACTAACAGTAGGACTTATACCCTTAATATCTGCTATGATCCACCCTAAAGCTTCCTTGTTGTCTTGAAGTACGGTGACTAGCCTACTTTCCTGATCACTATCCAAGTCGGAAGCAACAATCACAGGAAAAGTCTCAGATGGGTCTAAAAACACATATTTCAGGGTATCTGGTAATGGTTTAAGGTCCAACTTAGAGGGCTCTTCTAAACAAAGGAATTAAGGTAGATTGAGAAACTGGTAGTGGTTCGAACTTAGGCCTTCATCCATTACTAGTGTCCATCAAAGGGGAGGCATCTAGCAAAGCATTCACCTCATTAATTACACTATCTTCATCAAAGTCAAACCCAAAGTGGGCTAGACATTTCTCTAATGGATCTTCTAGCAAAGTGTTTGGTAATGACTCCTGAACCAAGGTTCCTATCATGTTTACCTCCTCAAAGGGCGAGTCATCTAACTCAGAAGGTTGCTTACAAATATTAAAAATATTAAGCTCAATAGTCATATTACCAAAATACTGGTTCATGATACCATTTCGACAGTTAATGATCGCATTGGATGTAGCTAAGAATGTGCGACCTAAAATCACATGTATCTGGTTTTGTGGGTCTGGGACAGGTTGAGTATCTAGGATAACAAAATCCACTGGATATATAAACTTATCGACCTCAATTAGAACATCCTCTATGACTCCACGAGGAACTTTCACTGACCTATCAGCTAACTGGAGTGTTATCTTGGTTGGTTTCATTTCACCTAGCCCTAGCTCAAGGTACACATGGTACGGAAGTAAGTTCACACTAGCTCCTAAGTCAAGTAAAGCTTTTTCTACCCGGTAATTACCTATCGTGCAAGAAATGGTAGGGGAACCTGGGTCTTTGTATTTAGGAGTAGTGGTATTCTGGATGATCGAACTTACATGAGTAGCTAAAAAGGCTTTCTTAGGGACATTCAGCTTTCTCTTTCTCGTACACATATCCTTAAGGAACTTAGCGTAAGCAGGGAGTTTCCTAATTGCATCTAATAAAGGAAGGTTTATGGTAACTTGCTTAAAAACCTCCAATATGTCATTAAAATGGGATTCCTTTTTGGTTGGTACTAGTAGCTGTGGGAATGGGGCTCTAGGCACAGAATCAGATTTCTCAGGAACTGAATTGGCATCATCAGGAACTTTATCAGTCTCCTCAGCTACTGGTGGTCATGAGGGGTGAACTACAGTATGTTCACCATCGGGCATGGTTACCTGATTATCTACTACTCTACCACTCCTAAGGGTTCTAATTGCATTTATTCCTTTGGGATTTGGATTGGGATGACTAGGGAACCTTCCATTCTCTCTTTCACTTAGAGTCTTAGCTATTTGACCTACTTGATGTTCTAACTTAGATAGAGTCTGAGCATTGTATTGTAAACTCTGCCTGGTTTCTTGTTGAAAGCTAGAGTGATTGTTTGATAACATTTCATGGTTCTTTGCTAGCATAATAAGAGTTTCTTCTAAGCTAGATATTTTATTCTCAGAAGGGTTTTTAGATTGGGTTGAACCCGAAAGATTCTTAGTGTAACCAAAACCTGGGGGTGCCTGAGAATTACTAATCTGACCTTGATTCTGACCCTGAGACCATGTAAAAATTAGGATGCTTTTTCCAACCGGGGTTATAGGTCTCTGAATATGGGTCAAATTTTTGACGGTTTTCAAATCTAGAATTGTTATAAAGAGCGTGTGCTTGCTCTTCACTAATCTGTCCTTCCCAAAATGAGTTATTGGGCTCTATTCCACAACTAGAGACTTGAGAGGTTCTAAGCCTATCATCAGTTTCAACAAAAGACTTATGTTTAGACTGACTTAATTCTAAAGCTTCTAACCGTCTAGATAAGGAAGCAAACTTAGCATCTGACTCAAAGCTTGAGTCTACCATATTGGTGCTATTTCTATTTACCAAAAGTCTTTTAGGGGGCTCTACACATGATTCCCACAGTTGGGATTTGTCAGCTACTTCTTCTAAAAAGGAATATGCTTGATCAACAGTTTTATTTAAGAACCCTCCAGCACATAATGACTCAACCAAGGATTTGGTTGAGTAGTCTAACCCGTCAAAAAGAATTTGCACTAATTTCATTTTCTCAAACCCATGATGGGGACACTTTGCCAAGAGATCATTGAATCTTTCTAAAAACCTATAAAGAGACTCTCCTTCTTATTGCATATTGGTGCTAATTTTTTGCCTAATAGACGAGGTTTTATGTTTTGGGTAAAACTTTTGGAAGAACACAGAAGTGAGTTCATCCCATGTTGTTATGGATTCAGATGGTAAATTATTTAGCCAAGATTTAGCTTTATCTCTTAAGGAAAGAGAAAAAAATCTAAGTTTTCAAATTTCATCACTAAGGTCTTTAATCTTAACTGTTCCACAAATTTCTTCAAAGTCCCTTACATGAAAGTATGGGTTCTCATCATCTTTCCCTAAGAATACAGGAATCATCTGAATAGTACTAGGTTTCAACTCATAATTAGTCGAAGAGGCTGGTAATCTTATGCACGATGGTTGAGTGGACCTAGTTGGGTACATGTAATCTCTTACAGTTTTCATTTCTGGAACAATAGGAGTATTAAAGATATTTTCCTCACCTTGAGAAGAACGTCCAAAAATAGGACTTTCTAGATTTAGGTAGTCAAGATTCTTGTTTCCTAAAATATCACTTCTAGGTTTTTCACGCATAAACCGTCCTAGAGCGTCTCTCTTACGTTCTGGCATACAAGAATTCAACCAAAAACTGTGCACATGCAAATGCTGGGCTAACTAATTTAGGTAGGCTTGGGCTACCACAGCAAAATATACCCAAAGGTACGAGGCTGAGGTTTGTGGTGTTTCGGATGATAACGCCTAGAGGGTTCACCGTACTAAACCACTTGTTTTCCTAAAATCGGTGCCGGACGAAAATGCAATTGGTGTGTGCAAGTGTGTTTTTTTTTGTTTTGTTTTTTATAATAAATAAAATAAACAAGCAGAAAAATAGAAAATTACAGGTCCAAAAGAAAAATAAATAAACTAATAAATAAAAGTTCTTTAAAAATAAAATCTCCGACTTTCTCCTTTAATGGCAAGCGAGTCTAACTTTCCAACTTTCGCTTCAAGTCAATCCTGCACACCAAAAACAAAAATACCAAAGTAAAATCTAGAGAAAATAATAAAAAAAAAAAAACTAAATAAAGACTAAAAAAAAAAAAATCTAAAACCAAAACCTAAAAACAAATCCCCGACAGCGGCGCCAAAAAATTGATGATTATTTTTTTATTGTTGTAGTAAAAAGGATTCGAACTCTAAGACTTGTGAAGATTTTCGATTTCAGACCTAAATAACACTAAAAATAAGAAGAAAACTTAAATCAAAATTTGATTTCAAGATATTAAAATAGACCAAGGCTCCGGATTCCACTATTCCTTCTAGTTGATTGGTTTACAAAGATATTTCTGAAATTATTATTAAGCTCTTTTTCTCATTAATTCACTTTTAATGTATAAGGTGTCAAAATATTAAATTGTAATCCCTAAGCATGAATTATCAAAGAATTGATTCTAAGCATAACACATTGAATTCATTCACAACTAATTAAGAAAACCAATTTTATCTTTAATTATGTTGATCCTAGTGAATTAAATAAAATAAATAACTAAAGAAATTGTACAAATAATTTACCAATCAAACATGAGTGAATAGTTTCCTCATTTTCCTTGGTTGCGCGAGAATTAGCTCATCATAGTGGAAGCACGATCAAAATATTGTTTCATTGCTCAAAAGTGGTTTACAAATGATGAAAGGAATGCAAATTATTAAAAACAGGATTTTGTGACGCATGAAAAGTGTCGCATAATCACTATTACAAAGAACGATACAGGAGCAGTG
>JAJJMB010003781.1:0-10198 GCA_023531105.1 Papaver atlanticum | reverse complement strand
GCAGCAGCAGAACAGAATTTTGTCTTTGATTTTCTTTGCTTCTCTAATGCTCTCAACCTCTCCAAACTCTCGATCCCCTCTATGGAATTCGAAAACACCTATATATACATCACCAGGCAAATAAATCTCCAAGAAATCTTCGATTATTCTTTCTTTTCTTTCACCTCAAGTCTCGTGTTTATTTCCTTCTTCTTCTCTGCTTACGCGTTTTAGATGTTTCCAACCTTCCCAAATCTTCTCAAAAGAATCCCATAAGACATATCTTCCCTTAACTACGCGTAACTTCCAAATATATTAGAAAAATTCTCTGTTTTTCCGAGATGAAAGATATCCTTCCCTGTTTACTGAAATCACATGTAGAACTCCTCTTTTCTCGATTCAATTAGTGTTACCAACCCTGTTTTGTCGTAAAAGATTGATACCATCTAATATCCAAGACAAACTCCTCAAAAATCTCGTCCAAATATCGATCCAGAGAATTACGCAGGTGGTGAAGAATTTTCCCGCCAAAACAACATCCAAACGGTGAAGATGATGTCCCTTATCCTTTTGCTGGGTTCCTTTAACACTTGGGGTGTCCTGGGGTGTAAATAACAAGTGAGTGCCCCTTAGTAATTGAAGTCCTTATCCAAACTGAGAGTCCGAATAGCAGGTGTCCTTCGGGTGCATTTATCAACTTTTCGAGCCGATTTCTCCAAAAAATGTTTATTGCCCAAAAATACCTACAAACACATAAAACACCATAATAAGTACAAAAATGGGTACTAACAATATACACAATAAAGATGAAAATAGACACATAAATGCGTCTATCAAATACCCCCAAACTTATTATTTGCTAGTCCCGAGCAAATCAAAACTACAAAATAAAATCCTAACTCACTGTCGCAGGCATCGAGATTGCACTTAGCGTGTGCAACAAGCCTTTGAACCCCTAGGTGGCCCTAGTGGCCGAGTTATAGTTTCGGGAGGGTTTACCAGAGGTGTATCCACAAAACCTTTACTCCAGACCCTAGCTATCTACGCAGAACCTTGGAATGCACTAAAGAACCTCCTTGGTTGGCATACTTATTGATTACGGGAGGAAGTACCCTGATGCGAAATTCCAATTGCTGTACACGAGTTTGCACTTAAGCATACTAAAATTCATATATAAGTGACACAGCTCTACTCAGGTAGTCGCACTATGGACATCAATATCCGGAATCAAACAAATCACATGAATAGATTAATAAGATGGAAATAGAAATAAATGGTTACGAATGGACGTCAATGCCAAGATGAACCTATGACCTAGTGGATTGAGATACTGGTATGGACTAATATCAACACAACTGGCATATACAAGGGAACTAGTGGTCGATAATCCTAAATCTACATCAACTCAGCTGGCATATACAAGGGAACCAGTGGTCGACTTTATAATAAACCTTTATTTATTATTTATTTATTATTTTTTTAACGACATGATTAGATCTTTTGGATCCAAGCGCATGTTTCTTGTCAGCAGATTACATGGTAATTCTCTTGGATCCTGCGTTCCACGCTTGTTTAGGCAACGGAGACAGGGAGAACACGCACATATTGCTATCCAAGTGTTAATAATTATTCCGATTGGTCTGGTCTGGTCTAGTCTTTTTTTTTTTTTTTTTTTTAGTGGCTCAATCACTCTATTTCAACCCAGCAGACATCAACATAAAAGTTTGCAAAAACAAAAACAGAAGTAATAAGATGATTCCGAGATACGGTGAAACTATCATGTTATTTCTAACACCTGAGCTCTGTGCTTTTATGAATAGACTCTTTAGATGTTTCCATCTACTCATATTGGTTTCTCAACTCCTACAATCAAGATGCTTCCATCCACTTAGATTGGTTAGTGCCATCCTTAATAGGCATAAATTTCTAGGCTCTGGAGTTTATTTATTGCAACTAACAAAATGTTTCTTCCCCACCCCCGAACTTAAATCTAGCATTGTCCTCAATGTTTCTAATGAAAGAACAGTACCAAAATATAAGTAACAAGAGGATTCAGTAAAGAGAAAAGTCAGAAAGATAGTACCCGTGTGAAGCGTAACAATCCTTCCTCGGAGAATAAGGAGAAAAATAAAAATAAAAACCTAAAAACAAATAGCAAAAATAATATACAACATACAAATACCAAATACCTCGATGGTCAATCAAGGTATATAGGGTCATGATAAGCACATAAGTGTGACACATTTTCACCCATAACTACATTATCTAGGACTCATTTTATTTCTAATAAAGTTGTTTTAAGTCTTTTCTAGGGAATAAGCTCTTGCGACAAAATTGGCTCGAAAAGTGGTGTTTTACACCCCAGGATAAAGTACTAAAGGCACCCCAAGGGAATGTGTTATTCGGACTCCAGCAACGGATAAGGGGTGACTTTCTTCTTCTTCATTTGAATTTCTGGTTTTGGCGGGAAAACGTTTCTCTTCACTGGCAGAATTTCGATCGGATTTTTGAGGGGTTAGAGGTAGACTCAATCGCTGAAACTTCATGGGTAGATGTGATATGACCATAGAAAGCTGGTATTGGTGTTCGTTTGGATCAGAATTAGCTGAATCGTGTCATGGAGCAAAACAGGGGAGTACATGCAAAGGGAGAAGATATTCACGCGTTTGCTGTTGCTGGAGTGTGCTGGGAGAGTTTGGAATGTGCTGGGAGAATGCTATAGGCGTGTAAGAGTTAAACAAGGAGAGTTTTCAGCTGTAAAACGCGTACGGAGCTAAAACAGGAAAGAAAATATCCGAAAATATTTTCTTTCACTACCGAGAATTTGTGAAGTTATGGAGGAGATTCAATGCATATTTCTGGTATAAATAGAGTCCCTTGGGGTCATATAAGGGGTGTCGAGAGTTTGGGGAAGTTTTGGAGGTTATGGAGCGAAGAAATCACGAGTTGCAGGAAAAGTTTTCTGCTGCTGCAACTCAAGAACACGAAGAACAAAAGCCCGTAAAGGAAAGTCGTTGCAAACTGTCGCTTAATTGCGGCAGTTCCCAACTCCTTTCCAGCGACTGTGCAACAGTGTTTACAACACTTGTCTTTTATCGTTCATTTTGTGACGATTTTTGTGCGTCGCAAAATCCTGTTCTACACCATTTTCTCTTTATTTCATCTTTGTAAATCATTTTTGAGCCTAAATAAATATTTTGAGAGCATGTTTACTATGATGAGCTAAACCCCAAAATTGGGGCGATGGAGGAAGCCTTATTTCACACTTGGGTAATTATATTTAATTCTTTTCATGACTTTTGCACTAATTTTAATTGAAATTATGATTTGATTTAATTAGTTGTCATTTGATTAGATGGGTCATGCTTAGCTTAGGTGATTTGATGTCCCATGCTTAACATTTACATCTAATCTTGGCAAAAATAAGAGTCACTTTATTTTATATTTTTATCGAGCTATAATTGTTAAAAGAATTATTATTTGAACCTTAAGAAATGAACTTGGTGGAATCCTAAGCCCTAGTACCTCTCGCCCACTTTAATATTTTTGTATATAATTTTTATTAAATTTAAAAACTCGAATCTTCACAAGTCTTAGAGTTCGAATCATTTTTACTACAACTTCAAAATTACAACAGGTCCTCCAGAGGAACCTCCTCAATATCACCTGTAGGCAAAGGTTCTTAAAAGGGCTTCAATCTCTGACCGTTAACCTTAGAAGAACTACTACCATCTAGTGTTTCAATTTCAACAGCGCCATGAGGAAAAACAGTGCTGACCACAAAAGGGCCGGTCCACCGAGAGCGCAACTTCCCAGGGAATAGATGCAAACGAATATCATACAGAAGAACTTTTTGACCTGGAGAAAATGACTTTCTTAAAATATATTTATCATGCACAAGTTTCATTTTGTTCTTATACTCCTTAGCACTATCGTATGCATCTCTACGAATCTCGTCCAACTCATCGAGCTGGAGTTTTCTGTGAGCTCCTGCTTTGTCAAATGAAAAGTTTAGTTGTTTAACAGCCCAATATGCTCTATGTTTTAGTGACATGCCTTGCCAAATACTAGACGATAAGGTGACATTCCAATGGGGGTCTTAAACGCAGTATGATAAGCCCATAAGGCATCAGTAAGCCTTAACGACCAGTCTTTTCTACTAGGATTAACCGTTTTCTCTAATATACGTTTTATCTCCCTATTGGAAACCTCTACCTGACCACTAGTTTGTGGGTGATATGGGGTAGCTACTTTGTGAGTAATACCATATTGTTTCATTAAAAGTGCAAATGGTCTATTACGAAAGTGTGCTCCTCCATCACTAATTATAGCTCGCGGTGTACCAAAACGTGTAAGTATATTATCTTTCAAAAACTGGAGTACGACCTTGTGGTCATTTGTTTTACACGGAACCGCCTCAACCCACTTAGACACATAGTCTACAGCGACAAGTATGTAAAGATAACCAAAAGAATTAGGGAATGTACCCATAAAATCAATGCCCCACACATCAAAGACCTTAATCACTAAAATAGGGTTCAAAGGCATCATATTTCTATGAGAAATGGTCCCTAACTTCTGGCAACGCTCACAAGAAGCACAATGATTATGGGAGTCCTTAAACAATGAAGGCCAGTAAAATCCACACTGCAATATCTTTGCAGCAGTCTTCTTAGTACTAAAGTGACCCCCACACGCATGTTCATGACAAAAGGAGATAATACTAGACTGGTCATTTTCAGGTACACATCTTCTAATAATATGGTCTGGACAATACTTAAACAAATAAGGATCATCCCAAAAGAAATGCTTAACCTCGGCTAAAAACCAAGAACGATCTTGTTTACCCCAATGTTGAGGCATTCGACCAGTAACAATATAATTCACTATATTTGCATACCAAGGTGATTGGGAAACAAAGAACAATTGTTCATCAGGAAAGCTATCCCTAACGGGAGTGAAATCATCAGGGGAATCCACAACAAGCCTAGACAAGTGATCTGCTACTACATTTTCAGCACTTTTTTTGTCTCTAATATCTAACTTGAATTCTTGTAACAATATGATCCATCTAATCAATCTAGGTTTGGAATCCTTTTTAGACAAAAGATATTTTAAAGCAGCATGATCAGTAAAAATTATGACCTTAGAACCTAATATGTAGGATCTAAACTTATCCAAGGAAAAAACGATGGCTAACAGTTCCTTTTTGGTAGTTGTATAGTTCAGTTGGGCATCATTTAGAGTTTTGCTAGCATAGTAAATCACATGAAGTAATTTGTTTTCTCTCTAACCTAACACAACACCTATAGCATAATCTGAAGCATCACACATAATTTCAAAGGGTAGGTTCCAGTTAGGTGCCTGGACTATGGGAGCGGTAGTGAGTAACATCTTAAGCTTCTCAAAAGCCTCTAAACAAGCATCATCAAAGACAAACTTAACATCTTTCGCAAGTAAATTGCAAAGAGGTCTAGAAATCAAGCTAAAGTCCTTAATGAATCGTCGATAAAATCCCGCGTGCCCTAAGAATGACCAAATCTGTTTTACGGTTTTTGGGACCTGTAAAGTTGTAATAAGGTCAACCTTGGCTTTGTCTACCTCTATACCCTTCGAAGATACGATATGCCCTAACACAATTCCTGATTTAACCATGAAATGACATTTTTCCCAATTAAGCACTAAATTATTTTCCTTACACCTAGTCAACACTAGTGTCAAATGATGCAAGAACTCATCAAAAGATGAACCAAACACTGAAAAGTCATCCATAAAGACCTCTAAGAACTGTTCTACCATGTCAGAAAATACGCTCATCATACACCGCTGGAAAGTAGCAGGTGCATTACCACAACCCGAAAGGCATGCGTCTATACGCAAAGGTACCAAAGGGACAGGTAAAAGTAGTTTTCTCTTGGTCCTCTAGGGCAATAACGATCTGATTATAGCCCGAGTAGCCATCTAAGAAGCAATAATGACTATGTCCAGCTAATCTCTCTAGCATTTGGTCGATAAAAGGAAGAGGAAAGTGATCCTTCCTTGTGACCTTGTTCAATTTTCTATAGTCAATACAGACACGCCATCCCGTGGTCACTCGGGTTGGGATTAATTCATTGTTATCATTCTGGACTACAGTGATACCTGATTTCTTGGGAACAACCTGAACGGGGCTGACCCACACTGTCTGAAATGGGGTAGATAATACCCGCATGTAACAACTTAAGCACTTCAGTTCGAACTACTTCTTTCATATTAGGGTTCAGTCGACGTTGCATCTCCCTAGAGGGTTTAGTGTCATCTTCTAAATGAATCTGATGCATACTAACAGTAGGACTTATACCCTTAATATCTGCTATGATCCACCCTAAAGCTTCCTTGTTGTCTTGAAGTACGGTGACTAGCCTACTTTCCTGATCACTATCCAAGTCGGAAGCAACAATCACAGGAAAAGTCTCAGATGGGTCTAAAAACACATATTTCAGGGTATCTGGTAATGGTTTAAGGTCCAACTTAGAGGGCTCTTCTAAACAAAGGAATTAAGGTAGATTGAGAAACTGGTAGTGGTTCGAACTTAGGCCTTCATCCATTACTAGTGTCCATCAAAGGGGAGGCATCTAGCAAAGCATTCACCTCATTAATTACACTATCTTCATCAAAGTCAAACCCAAAGTGGGCTAGACATTTCTCTAATGGATCTTCTAGCAAAGTGTTTGGTAATGACTCCTGAACCAAGGTTCCTATCATGTTTACCTCCTCAAAGGGCGAGTCATCTAACTCAGAAGGTTGCTTACAAATATTAAAAATATTAAGCTCAATAGTCATATTACCAAAATACTGGTTCATGATACCATTTCGACAGTTAATGATCGCATTGGATGTAGCTAAGAATGTGCGACCTAAAATCACATGTATCTGGTTTTGTGGGTCTGGGACAGGTTGAGTATCTAGGATAACAAAATCCACTGGATATATAAACTTATCGACCTCAATTAGAACATCCTCTATGACTCCACGAGGAACTTTCACTGACCTATCAGCTAACTGGAGTGTTATCTTGGTTGGTTTCATTTCACCTAGCCCTAGCTCAAGGTACACATGGTACGGAAGTAAGTTCACACTAGCTCCTAAGTCAAGTAAAGCTTTTTCTACCCGGTAATTACCTATCGTGCAAGAAATGGTAGGGGAACCTGGGTCTTTGTATTTAGGAGTAGTGGTATTCTGGATGATCGAACTTACATGAGTAGCTAAAAAGGCTTTCTTAGGGACATTCAGCTTTCTCTTTCTCGTACACATATCCTTAAGGAACTTAGCGTAAGCAGGGAGTTTCCTAATTGCATCTAATAAAGGAAGGTTTATGGTAACTTGCTTAAAAACCTCCAATATGTCATTAAAATGGGATTCCTTTTTGGTTGGTACTAGTAGCTGTGGGAATGGGGCTCTAGGCACAGAATCAGATTTCTCAGGAACTGAATTGGCATCATCAGGAACTTTATCAGTCTCCTCAGCTACTGGTGGTCATGAGGGGTGAACTACAGTATGTTCACCATCGGGCATGGTTACCTGATTATCTACTACTCTACCACTCCTAAGGGTTCTAATTGCATTTATTCCTTTGGGATTTGGATTGGGATGACTAGGGAACCTTCCATTCTCTCTTTCACTTAGAGTCTTAGCTATTTGACCTACTTGATGTTCTAACTTAGATAGAGTCTGAGCATTGTATTGTAAACTCTGCCTGGTTTCTTGTTGAAAGCTAGAGTGATTGTTTGATAACATTTCATGGTTCTTTGCTAGCATAATAAGAGTTTCTTCTAAGCTAGATATTTTATTCTCAGAAGGGTTTTTAGATTGGGTTGAACCCGAAAGATTCTTAGTGTAACCAAAACCTGGGGGTGCCTGAGAATTACTAATCTGACCTTGATTCTGACCCTGAGACCATGTAAAAATTAGGATGCTTTTTCCAACCGGGGTTATAGGTCTCTGAATATGGGTCAAATTTTTGACGGTTTTCAAATCTAGAATTGTTATAAAGAGCGTGTGCTTGCTCTTCACTAATCTGTCCTTCCCAAAATGAGTTATTGGGCTCTATTCCACAACTAGAGACTTGAGAGGTTCTAAGCCTATCATCAGTTTCAACAAAAGACTTATGTTTAGACTGACTTAATTCTAAAGCTTCTAACCGTCTAGATAAGGAAGCAAACTTAGCATCTGACTCAAAGCTTGAGTCTACCATATTGGTGCTATTTCTATTTACCAAAAGTCTTTTAGGGGGCTCTACACATGATTCCCACAGTTGGGATTTGTCAGCTACTTCTTCTAAAAAGGAATATGCTTGATCAACAGTTTTATTTAAGAACCCTCCAGCACATAATGACTCAACCAAGGATTTGGTTGAGTAGTCTAACCCGTCAAAAAGAATTTGCACTAATTTCATTTTCTCAAACCCATGATGGGGACACTTTGCCAAGAGATCATTGAATCTTTCTAAAAACCTATAAAGAGACTCTCCTTCTTATTGCATATTGGTGCTAATTTTTTGCCTAATAGACGAGGTTTTATGTTTTGGGTAAAACTTTTGGAAGAACACAGAAGTGAGTTCATCCCATGTTGTTATGGATTCAGATGGTAAATTATTTAGCCAAGATTTAGCTTTATCTCTTAAGGAAAGAGAAAAAAATCTAAGTTTTCAAATTTCATCACTAAGGTCTTTAATCTTAACTGTTCCACAAATTTCTTCAAAGTCCCTTACATGAAAGTATGGGTTCTCATCATCTTTCCCTAAGAATACAGGAATCATCTGAATAGTACTAGGTTTCAACTCATAATTAGTCGAAGAGGCTGGTAATCTTATGCACGATGGTTGAGTGGACCTAGTTGGGTACATGTAATCTCTTACAGTTTTCATTTCTGGAACAATAGGAGTATTAAAGATATTTTCCTCACCTTGAGAAGAACGTCCAAAAATAGGACTTTCTAGATTTAGGTAGTCAAGATTCTTGTTTCCTAAAATATCACTTCTAGGTTTTTCACGCATAAACCGTCCTAGAGCGTCTCTCTTACGTTCTGGCATACAAGAATTCAACCAAAAACTGTGCACATGCAAATGCTGGGCTAACTAATTTAGGTAGGCTTGGGCTACCACAGCAAAATATACCCAAAGGTACGAGGCTGAGGTTTGTGGTGTTTCGGATGATAACGCCTAGAGGGTTCACCGTACTAAACCACTTGTTTTCCTAAAATCGGTGCCGGACGAAAATGCAATTGGTGTGTGCAAGTGTGTTTTTTTTTGTTTTGTTTTTTATAATAAATAAAATAAACAAGCAGAAAAATAGAAAATTACAGGTCCAAAAGAAAAATAAATAAACTAATAAATAAAAGTTCTTTAAAAATAAAATCTCCGACTTTCTCCTTTAATGGCAAGCGAGTCTAACTTTCCAACTTTCGCTTCAAGTCAATCCTGCACACCAAAAACAAAAATACCAAAGTAAAATCTAGAGAAAATAATAAAAAAAAAAAAACTAAATAAAGACTAAAAAAAAAAAAATCTAAAACCAAAACCTAAAAACAAATCCCCGACAGCGGCGCCAAAAAATTGATGATTATTTTTTTATTGTTGTAGTAAAAAGGATTCGAACTCTAAGACTTGTGAAGATTTTCGATTTCAGACCTAAATAACACTAAAAATAAGAAGAAAACTTAAATCAAAATTTGATTTCAAGATATTAAAATAGACCAAGGCTCCGGATTCCACTATTCCTTCTAGTTGATTGGTTTACAAAGATATTTCTGAAATTATTATTAAGCTCTTTTTCTCATTAATTCACTTTTAATGTATAAGGTGTCAAAATATTAAATTGTAATCCCTAAGCATGAATTATCAAAGAATTGATTCTAAGCATAACACATTGAATTCATTCACAACTAATTAAGAAAACCAATTTTATCTTTAATTATGTTGATCCTAGTGAATTAAATAAAATAAATAACTAAAGAAATTGTACAAATAATTTACCAATCAAACATGAGTGAATAGTTTCCTCATTTTCCTTGGTTGCGCGAGAATTAGCTCATCATAGTGGAAGCACGATCAAAATATTGTTTCATTGCTCAAAAGTGGTTTACAAATGATGAAAGGAATGCAAATTATTAAAAACAGGATTTTGTGACGCATGAAAAGTGTCGCATAATCACTATTACAAAGAACGATACAGGAGCAGTG
>JAJJMB010003775.1:2942-15958 GCA_023531105.1 Papaver atlanticum | reverse complement strand
TGTACCGCCGCCTTTGCATTTTGTGAAAACTAGCTTTTAATAATGATACCTTCAATTCAAGTCAGATTAGAGAAATGATGGGTTGTTACAAAGCCTAAAATCAATGGAACAATATCTTACTAAATTACCCAAAAAATATTTTTCCTCATTTTTGCAAATACAAAGCTTGTACCAAAACCTTTTCATTTTGTGAAAAACTAGCTTTGGATAATGAGACCTCCAAATCAAGACACAACTAGGGAAATGATGGCATGTTAAAAAGCTTATAGTCAATGGAACAATATCTTACAAAATGATCCAAAAAATATATTGCCTCATTTTTGCAAATACAAAGCTTGTACCACCATCTTTGCATTTTGTGAAAAACTAGCTTTAGATAATGAGACCTTTAAATCAAGTCAGTACTAGAGAAATGATGGCTTGTTAAAAAGCTTATAGTCAATTGAACAATATCTTACAAAATGATCCAAAAAATATTTTGCCTCATCTTTGCGGATACAAAGCTTGTACCGCCGTCTTTGCATTTTTTGAAAATTTAGGTTTGGATAATGAGACTTTCAAATCAGGACACAACTAGAGAAATGTTGGGTTGTTACAAAGCTTACAGTCAATGGAACAATATCTTACAAAATGATCAAAAAAATATTTCGCCTCATTTTTGCGGATACAAGTGTGTACCGCCACCATTTCATTTTAATAAAACTAGCTTTTTATAATGAGACCTTAAATTCAAGTCAGAACTAGAGAAATGATGGGTTGTTACAAAGCTTACAGTCAATGAAACAATACCTTACAAAATGATCCAAAAAATATTTTTCCTCATTTTTGCAAATACAAAGCTTGTACCACCACCTTTGCATTTTGTGAAAAACTAGCTTTAGATAATGAGACCTTTAGATCAAGTCAAAACTAGAGAAATGATGGGTTGTTACAAAGCTTATAGTCAATGGAACAATATCTTACAAAATCATCCAAAAAATATTTTGCCTCATTTTTGCAAATACAAAGCTTGTACAACCACCTTTGCATTTTGTGAAAAACTAGCTTTAGATAATGAGACCTTAAAATCAAGTCACAACTACAGAAATGATGGCTTGTTACAAAGCTTACAGTCAATGGAACAATATATTACAAAATGATCAAAAAAATATTCTGCCTCATTTTTGCGGATACAAGCGTGTACCGCCGCCTTTGCATTTTTTATAAACTATTTTTTAATAACGAGACCTTTCATCTCAAGTCAGAACTAGAGAAATGTTGGGTTGTTACAAAGCTTATAGTCAATGGAACAATATCTTACAAAATGATCAAAAAAATATATTTCCTCATTTTTGCAAATACAAAGCTTGTACCACCACCTTTACATTTTGTTGAAAACAAGTTTTAGATAAGGAGATCCTCAAAGCAAGTCACAAATAGAGAAATGATGGCTGGTTAAAAAGCTTATAGTAAATTGAACAGTATCTTAAAAAATGATCCAAAAAATATTTTGCCTCATTTTAGCGGATACAAGCGTGTACCGCCGCCTTTGCATTTTGTAAAAACTATTTTTTAATAACGAGACCTTAAACTCAAGTCAGAACTAGAGAAATGTTGGGTTGTTACAAAGCTTATAGTCCATGGAACAATATCTTACAAAATGATCCAAAAAATATATTGCCTCATTTTTGCAAATACAAAGCTTGTACCACCACCTTTGCATTTTGTAAAAAACTATCTTTGGATAACGAGACCTTCAAATCAAGACACAACTATGGAAATGATGGCTTGTTAAAAAGCTTATAGTCAATGGAACAATATCTTACAAAATGATCCAAAAAATATATTGCCTCATTTTTGCGGATACAAGTGTGTATCGCCGCCTTTGAATTTATTGAAAACTTGCTTTTAATAATGAGACATTCAATTCAAGTCAGAACTAGAGAAATGATGGCTTGTTACAAAGCATATAGTCAATGGAACAAAATCTTACAAAATGATCCAAAAAATATTTGTCCTCATTTTTGAAAATACAAAGCTTGTACCACCACCTTTGCATTTTGTGAAAAACTAGCTTTAGATAATGAGACCTTCAAATCAAGTCACAACTAGAGAAATGATGGCTCGTTACAAAGCTTATAGTCAATGGAACAATATCTTACAAAATTATCTAAAAAATATTTTGCCTCATTTTTGCGGATACAAGTGTGTACCGCCGCCTTTGAATTTATTGAAAACTTGCTTTTAATAATGGGACATTCAGTTCAAGTCAGAACTTGAGAAATGATGGGTTGTTACAAAGCTTAAAGTCAATGGAACAATACCTTACAAAATGATCCAAAAAATATTTTGCCTCATTTTTGCAAATAAAAAGCTTGTACCACCACCTTTGTATTTTGTGATAAACTAGCTTTAGATAATGAGACCTTTAAATCAAGTCAGTACTAGAGAAATGATGGGTTGTTACAAACCTTATAGTCAATGGAACAATATCTTACAAAATCATCCAAAAAATATTTTTCCTCATTTTTGCAAATACAAAGCTTGTACCACCACCTTTGCATTTTGTGAAAAAATAGCTTTAGATAACGATATCTTCAAATCAAGTCACAACTAGAGAAACGATGGCTCGTTACAGAGCTTATAGTCAATGGAACAATATCTTACAAAATGATCCAAAAAATATTTTTCCTCATTTTTACGGATACAAGCGTGTACCGCCGCCTTTGCATTTTGTAAAAACTATTTTTTAATAACGAGACCTTCAGCTCAAGTCAGAACTAGAGAAATGTTGGGTTGTTACAAAGCTTATAGTCAATGGAACAATATCTTACAAAATGATCCAAAAAAAACATTGCCTCATGTTTGCAAATACAAAGCTTGTACCACCACCTTTGCATTTTGTGAAAAACTATCTTTGGATAACGTGATCTTCAAATCAAGACAAAACTAGAGAAATGATGGGTTGTTATAAAGCTTATAGGTAATGGAACAACATCTTACAAAATGATCCAAAAAATATATTGCCTCATTTTTGCAAATACAAAGCTTGTACCACCACCTTTACATTTTGTGAAAAACTAGCTTTAGATAAGGAGATCTTCAAATCAAGTCACAAATAGAGTAATGATGGCTGGTTAAAAAGCTTATAGTCAATTGAACAGTATCTTAAAAAATGATCCAAAAAATATTTTTCCTCATTTTTGCGGATACAAGCGTGTACCGCCGCCTTTGCATTTTGTAAAAACTAGCTTTTAATAATATGACATTCAATTCAAGTCAGAACTAGAGAAATGATGGGTTGTTACAAAGATTAAAGTCAACGGAACAATACCTTACAAAATGATCCAAAAAATATTTTGCCTCATTTTTGCAAATAAAAAGCTTGTACCACCACCTTTGCATTTTATGAAAATCTAGCTTTAGATAATGAGACCTTCAAATCAAGTCATAACTAGAGAAATGATTGCTTGTTTCAAAACTTACAGTCAATGGAACAATATCTTACAAAATGATCCAAAAATTATTTTTCCTCATTTTTGCAAATACAAAGCTTGTACCACCACCTTTGCATTTTGTGAAAAACTAGCTTTAGATAATCAGACCTTTAAATCAAGTCAGAACTAGAGAAATGATGGCTTGTTACAAAGTATATAGTCAATGGAACAAAATCTTAGAAAATGATCCAAAAAATATTTGTCCTCATTTTTGCAAATACAAAGCTTGTACCACCACCTTTGCATTTTGTGAAAAATTAGCTTTAGATAATGACCTTCAAATCAAGTCACAACTAGAGAAATGATGGCTCGTTACAAAACTTATATTCAATGGAACAATATCTTACAAAATGATCTAAAAAATATTTTGCCTCATTTTTGCGGATACAAGTGTGTACCGCCGCCTTTGCATTTTGTGAAAACTAGCTTTTAATAATGAGACATTCAATTCAAGTCAGAACTAGAGAAATAATGGGTTATTACAAAGATTAAAGTCAACGGAACAATACCTTACAAAATAATCCAAAAAAATATTTTGCCTCATTTTTGCAAAAAAAAAGCTTGTACCACCACCTTTGCATTTTGTTAAAAACTAGCTTTAGATAATGAGACCTTTAAATCAAGTCAGTACTAGAGAAATGATGGGTTGTTACAAAGCTTATAGTCAATGGAACAATATCTTACAAAATCATCCAAAAAATATTTTTCCTCATTTTTGCAAATACAAAGCTTGTACCACCACCTTTGCATTTTGTGAAAAACTATCTTTAGATAATGAGCCCTTCAAATCAAGTCATAACTTGAGAAATGATGGCTTTTTACAAAGCTTATAGTCAATTGAACAGTATCTTAAAAAATGATACAAAAAATATTTTTCCTCATTTTTGCGGATACAAGCGTGTACCGCCGCCTTTGCATTTTTTAAAAACTATTTTTTAATAATGAGACCTTCAACTTAAGTCAAAACTAGATAAATTTTGGGTTGTTACAAAGCTTATAGTCCATGGAACAATATCTTATAAAATGATCCAAAAAATATATTGCCTCATTTTTGCAAATACAAAGCTTGTACCACCACCTTTGCATTTTGTGAAAAACTAGCTTTAGATAATGAGACCTTCAAATCAAGTCACAACTAGAGAAATGATGGCTCGTTACAAAGCTTTTATTCAATGGAACAATATCTTACAAAATGACCTACAAAATATTTTGCCTCATTTTTGCGGATACAAGTGTGTACCCCCGCCTTTGCATTTTGTAAAAACAAGCTTTTAATAATGAGACATTCAATTAAAGTCAGAACTAGAGAAATGATGGGTTGTTACAAAGCTTAAAGTAAATGGAACAATACCTTACAAAATGATAAAAAAAATATTTTTCCTAATTTTTGCAAAAAAAATGCTTGTACCACCACCTTTGCATTTTGTGAAAAACTAGCTTTAGATAATTAGAACTTCAAATCAAGTCACAACTAGAGAAATGATGCCTGATTCAAAGCTTACAGTCAATGGAACAATATCTTACAAAATGATCCAAAAAATATTATGCCTATTTTTTGCAAATACAAAGCTTGTACCACCACCTTTGCATTTTGTGAAAAACTGGCTTTTGATAATGAGACCTTTAAATCAAGTCAGAACTAGAGAAATGATGGCTTGTTACAAAGCATATAGTCAATGGAACAAAATCTTAGAAAATGATCCAAAAAATATTTGTCCTCATTTTTGCAAATACAAAGCTTGTACCACCACCTTTGCATTTTGTGAAAAATTAGCTTTAGATAATGACCTTCAAATCAAGTCACAACTAGAGAAATGATGGCTCGTTACAAAACTTATAGTCAATGGAACAATATCTTACAAAATGATCTAAAAAATATTTTGCCTCATTTTTGCGGATACAAATGTGTACCGCCGCCTTTGCATTTTGTGAAAACTAGCTTTTAATAATGAGACATTCAATTCAAGTCAGAACTAAAGAAATGATGTGTTATTACAAAGATTAAAGTCAACGGAACAATACCTTACAAAATAATCCAAAAAATATTTTGCCTCATTTTTGCAAAAAAAAAGCTTGTACCATCACCTTTGCATTTTGTGAAAAACTATCTTTGGATAATGAGACCTTCAAATCAAGTCACAACTAGAGAAATGATTGCTTGTTTCAAAGCTTACAGTCAATGGAACAATATCTTACCAAATGATCCAAAAAATATTTTGCCTCATTTTTGCAAATACAAAGCTTGTACCACCACCTTTGCATTTTGTTAAAAACTAACTTTTTATAATGAGACCTTTAAATCAAGTCAGAACTAGAGAAATGATGGCTTGTTACAAAGCATATAGTCAATGGAACAAAATCTTACAAAATGATCAAAAAAATATTTGTCCTCGTTTTTGTAAATACAAAGCATGTACCACCACATTTGCATTTTGTGAAAAACTTGCATTAGATAATGAGACCATCAAATCAAGTCACAACTAGAGAAATGATGGCTCGTTACAAAGCTTATAATCAGTGGAACAATATCTTACAAAATGATCCTAAGAATATTTTACCTCATTTTTGCGGATACAAGTGTGTACCGTAGCTTTTGAATTTATTGAAAACTAGCTTTTAATAATGAGACATTCAATTCAAGTCAGAACTAGAGAAATGATGGGTTATTACAAAGCTTAAACTCAATGGAACAATACCTTACAAAATGATCCACAAAATATTTTGCCTCATTTTTGCAAATAAAAAGCTTGTACCACCACCTTTGCATTTTGTGAAAAACTAGTTTAGATAATGAGACCTTTAAATCAAGTCAGTACTAGAGAAATTATGGGTTGTTAAAAAGCTTATAGTCAATGGAACAATATCTTCCAAAATCATCCAAAAAATATTTTGCCTCATTTTTGCAAATACAAAGCTTGTACCACCACCTTTGCATTTTGTGAAACACTAGCTTTAGATAACGAGATCTTCAAATCAAGTCACAACTAGAGAAATGATGGCTCGTTACAAAGCTTATAGTCAATGGAACAATATCTTACAAAATGATAAAAAAAAGATTTTGCCTCATTTTTGCGGATACAAGCGTGTACTGCCGCCTTTGCATTTTTTAAAAACTATTTTTTAATAACGAGACCTTCATCTCAAGTAAGAACTAGAGAAATATTGGGTTGTTACAAAGCTTATAGTCAATGGAACAATATTTTACAAAATGATCCAAAAAATAAATTGCCTTATTTTTGCAAATACAAAGCTTGTGCAACCACATTTACATTTTGTGAAAAACTAGCTTTAGATAAGGAGATCTTCAAATCAAGTCACAAATAGAGAAATGATGGCTGGTTAAAAAGCTTATATTCAATTGAACAGTATCTTAAAAAATGATCCAAAAAATATTTTTCCTCATTTTTACGGATACAAGCGTGTACCGCCGCCTTTGCATTTTGTTAAAACTATTTTTCAATAACGAGACCTTCAACTCAAGTCAAAACTAGAGAAATGATGGGTTGTTACAAAGCTTAAACTCAATGGAACAATACCTTACAAAATGATCAGAAAAATATTTTGCCTCATTTATGCAAATAAAAAGCTTGTACCACCACCTTTGCATTTTGTGAAAAACTAGCTTTAGATAATGAGACCTTTAAATCAAGTCAGTACTAGAGAAATGATGGGTTGTTATAAAGCTTATAGTCAATGAAACAATATCTTACAAAATCATCCAAAAAATATTTTGCCTCATTTTTGCAAATACAAAGCTTGTACCACCACCTTTGCATTTTGTGAAAAACTAGATTTTGATAAAGAGATCATCAAATCAAGCCACAACTAGAGAAATGATGGCTCGTTACAAAGCTTATAGTCAATGGAACAATATCTTACAAAATGATCCAAAAAATATTTTGCCTCATTTTTACGGATACAAGCGTGTACCGCCGCATTTGCATTTTGTAAAAACTATTTTTTAATAACGAGACCTTCAACTCAAGTCAGAACTAGAGAAATGTTGGGTTGTTACAAAGCTTATGGTCAATGGAACAATATCTTACAAAATGATCCAAAAAAAACATTGCCTCATTTCTGCAAATACAAAGCTTGTACCACCACCTTTGCATTTTGTGAAAAACTATCTTTGGATAACGAGATCTTCAAATCAAGACACAACTAGAGAAATGATGGCTTGTTAAAAAGCTTATAGTCAATTGAACAATATATTACAAAATGATGAAAAAAATATTTTGCCTCATTTTTGCGGTTACAAAGCTTGTACCGCCGCCTTTGCATTTTTTGAAAAACTAGCTTTGGATAATGAGACTTTCAAATCAGTACACAACTAGAGAAATGTTGGGTTGTTACAAAGCTTACAATCAATGGAACAATATCTTACAAAATGATCCAAAAAATATTTCGCCTCATTTTTGCGGATACAAGTGTGTACTGCCACCTTTTCATTTTGTGAAAACTAGCTTTTTATAATGAGACCTTCAATTCAAGTCTTAACTAGAGATATATTGGGTTGTTACAAAGCTTACAGTCAATGGAACAATACCTTACTAAATGATCAAAAAAATATTTTGCCTCATTTTTTCAAATACAAAGCTAGTACAACCACCTTTGCATTTTGTGAAATACTAGCTTTAGATAATGAGACATTTAAATCAAGTAAGAACTAGAGAAATGATGGGTTGTTATAAAGCTTATAGTCAATGGAACAATATCTTACAAAATCATCCAAAAAATATTTTGCCTCATTTTTGCAAATACAAAGCTTGTACCACCACCTTTGCATTTTGTGAAACACTAGCTTTAGATAACGAGATCTTCAAATCAAGTCACAACTAAAGAAATGATGGCTCGTTACAAAGCTTATAGTCAATGGAACAATATCTTACAAAATTATCCAAAAAATATTTTGCCTCATTTTTGCGGATACAAGCGTGTACCGCCGCCTTTGCATTTTTTCGAAAACCATTTTTTAATAACGAGACCTTCATCTCAAGTAAGAACTAGATAAATATTGGGTTGTTACAAAGCTTATAGTCAATGGAACAATATCTTACAAAATGATCCAAAAAATATATTGCCTCATTTTTGCAAATACAAAGCTTGTACCACCACCTTTACATTTTGTGAAAAACTAGCTTTAGATAAGGAGATCTTCAAATCAAGTCACAAATAGAGAAATGATGGCAGGTTAAAAAGTTTATTGTCAATTGAACAGTATCTTAAAAAATGATCCAAAAAATATTTTTCCTCATTTTTGCGGATATAAGCGTGTACTGCCGCCTTTGCATTTTGTAAAAACTATTTTTTAATAACGAGACCTTCAACTCAAGTCAAACCTAGAGAAATGTTGGGTTGTTAGAAAGCTTATAGTCCATGGAACAATATCTTACAAAATGATCCAAAAAATATATTGCCTCATTTTTGCAAATACAAAGCTTGTACCACCACCTTTGCATTTTGTGAAAAACTAGCTTTAGATAATGAGACCTTCAAATCAAGTCAAACAAGGAGAAATGATGGCTCGTTACAAAGCTTATAGTCAATGGAACAATATCTTACAAAATGATCTAAAAAATATTTTGCCTCATTTTTGCAGATACAAAGCTTGTACCGCCGCCTTTGCATTTTGTGAAAAACTAGCTTTGGATAATTGGACTTTAAAATCAGGACACAACTAGAGAAATGTTGGGTTGTTACAAAGCTTATAGTCAATGGCAATATCTTACAAAATCATATAAAAAATATTTTGCATCATTTTTGCAAATACAAAGCTTGTACCACCACCTTTGCATTTTGTGAAAATATAGGTTTAGATAACGAGACCTTCAAATCAAGTCACAAACAGAGAAATGATGCCTGGTTACAAAGCTTATAGTCGATTTAACAGTATGTTAAAAAATGATCCAAAAAATATTTTGCCTCATTTTTACGGATACAAGCGTGTACCGCCGCCTTTGCATTTTGTAAAAACTATTTTTTAATAACGAGACCTTAAACTCAAGTAAGAACTAGAGAAATGTTTGGTTGTTACAAAGCTTATAGTCCATGGAACAATATCTTACAAAATGATCCAAAAAATATTTTGCCTAATTTTTGCAAATACAAAGCGTGTACCACCACCTTTGCATTTTGTGAAAAACTAACTTTAGATAACGAGATCTAAAAATAAAGTCACAACTAGAGAAATGATGGCTCATTACAAATCTTATAGTCAATGGAACAATATCTTACAAAATGATCCAAAAAATATTTTGCCTCATTTTTGGGGATACAAGCGTGTACCGCCGCCTTTGCATTTTTAAAAACTATTTTTTTATAACGAGACCTTCATCTCAAGAAAGAACTAGAGAAATGTTGGGTTGTTACAAAGCTTATAGTCCATGGAACAATATCTTAAAAAATGATCCAAAAAATATTTTGCCTCATTTTTTCGGATACAAGTGTGTACCGCCCCCTTTGCAATTTATGAAAACTAGCTTTTAATACGGAGACCTTCAATTCAAGTCAGAACAATAAAAATGATGGGTTGTTACAAAGCTTACAGCTAATGGAACAATATCTTAAAAAATGATCCAAAAAATAAATTGCCTCATTTTTGCAAATACAAAACTTGTACCACCACCTTTGCATTTTGTGAAAAACTAGCTTTAGATAATTATACCTTCAAATCAAGTCACAACTAGAGAAATGATGGCTTGTTACAAAGCTTATAGTCAATGGACAAATATCTTACAAAACGATCAAACAAAATTTTTGCCTCATTTTTGCGGATAAAATCTTGTACCGCCGCCTTTGCATTTTGTAAAAACTAGCTTTTAATAATAAGACCTTCAATTCAAGTCAGAACTATAGAAATGATGGGTTGTTACAAAGCTTACAGTCAATGGAACAATACCTTACAAAATGATCCAAAAAATATTTTTCCTCATTTTTGCAAATACAAGGCTTGTACCACCACCTTTGCATTTTGTGAAAAACTATATTTAGATAATGAGACCTTCAAATCAAATCTAAACTAGAGAAATGATGGCTTGTTACAAAGCTTACAGTCTATGGAACAATATCTTACAAAATGATCCAAAAAATATTTTGCCTCATTTTTGCGGATACAAGCGTGTACTGCCACCTTTGCAAAAAGACCTTCAATTCAAGTAAAAACTAAAGAAATGATGGGTTGTTACAAAGTCTACAGTCCACGGAAAAATATCTTACAAAATTATCAAAAAAATATTTTGCCTCATTTTTGCGGATACAACCGTGTACGGCCACCTCCCTGCATTTTGTAAAAACTAGGTTTTAATAACGAGACCTTATATTCAAGTCATAACTAGAGAAATGATGGGTTGTTACAAAGCTTACAATCAACAATATCTTACAAAATGATCCAAAAAATATTTTGCCTCATTTTTGCGGATACAAAGCTTGTACCGCCGCCTTTGCAATTTGTGAAAAACTAGCTCTGGATAATGAGACTTTCAAATCAGTACACAACTAGAGAAATGTTTGGTTGTTACAAAGCTTATAGTCAATGAAACAATATCTTACAAAATCATCAAAAAAATATTTTGGCTCATTTTTGCGGATACAAGCGTGTACCGCCGCCTTTTCATTTTGTGAAAACTAGCTTTTAATAATGAGACCTTATATTCAAGTCAGTGTTAGAGAAATGATGGGTAGTTACAAAGCTTACATTCAATGGAACAATACCTTACAAAATGATCCAAAAAATATTTTTCCTTATTTTTGCAAATAAAAAGCTTGTACCACCACCTTTGCATTTTGCGAAAAACTAGCTTTAGATAACGAGACCTTTAAATCAAGTCACAAATAGAGAAATGATGGCTGGTTACAAAGCTTACAGTCAATGGAACAATACCTTACAAAATGATCAAAAAAATATTTTGCCTCATTTTTGCGGATACAAGCGTATACCGCCGCCTTTGAATATTTAAAAACTATTTTTTAATAACGAGACCTTCATCTCAAGTCAGAACTAGAAAAATGTTGGGTTGTTACAAAGCTTACAGTCAATGGAACAATATCTTACAAAATGATCCAAAACATATTTGTCCTCATTTTTGCAAATACAAAGCTTTTACCACCACCTTTGCATTTTGTGAAAAACTAGATTTAGATAACGAGATCTTAAAATCAAGTCACAACTAGAGAAATGATGGCTCGTTACAAATATTATAATCAATGGAACAATATCTTACAAAATGATCCAAAAAATATTTTGCCTCATTTTTGCGGATACAAACGTGTACCGCCGCCTTTGCATTTTTTAAAAACTATTTTTTAATAATGAGACCTTCATCTCAAGTAAGAACTTGAGAAATGTTGGGTTGTTACAAAGCTTATAGTACATGGAACAATAACTTACAAAATGATCCAAAAAATATATTGCCTCATTTTTGCAAATACAAAGCTTGTACCACCACCTTTACATTTTGTGAAAAACTAGATTTAGATAAGGAGATCTTCAAATTAAGTCACAAATAGAGAAATGATGGCTGGTTAAAAAGCTTATAGTCAATTGAACAGTATCTTAAAAAATGATCCAAAAAATATTTTGCCTCATTTTTTCGGATACCAGCGTGTACCGCCGCCTTTGCATTTTGTAAAAACTATTTTTTAATAACGAGACCTTCAACTCAAGTCAGAACTAGAGAAATGTTGGGTTGTTACAAAGCTTATAGTCCATGGAACAATATCTTACAAAATGATCCAAAAAATATATTGCCTCATTTTTGCAAATACAAACTTTTACCACCACCTTTGCATTTTGTGAAAAACAAGCTTTAGATAAAGAGACCTTCAAATCAAGTCACAAATAGAGAAACGATGGCTGGTTACAAAGCTTACAGTCAATTGAACAGTATCTTACAAAATGATCCAAAAAATATTTTGCCTTATTTTTGCAGATACAAGCGTGTACCGCCGCCTTTGCATTTTTAAAAACTATTTTTTAATAACGAGACCTTCAACTCAAGTCAGAACTAGAGAAATGTTGGGTTGTTACAAAGCTTATAGTCCATGGAACAATATCTTACAAAATGATCCAAAAAATATATTGCCTCATTTTTGCAAATACAAAGCTTGTACCACAACCTTTGCATTTTGTGAAAAACTATCTTTGGATAACGAGACCATCAAATCAAGACAACTCTAGAGAAATGATGGCTGGTTAAAAAGCTTATAGTAAATTGAACAATATCTTAAAAAATGATCCAAAAAATATTTTTCCTCATATTTGCGGATACAAAGCTTGTACCGCCGCCTTTGAATTTTGTGAAAAACTAGCTTAAGATAATGAGACTTTCAAATCAGGACACAACTAGAGAAATGTTGGGTTGTTACAAAGCTTATAGTCCATGGAACAATATCTTACAAAATGATCCAAAAAATATATTGCCTCATTTTTGCAAATACAAAGCTTGTACCACAACCTTTGCATTTTGTTAAAAACTATCTTTGGATAACGAGACCATCAATTCAAGACACAACTAGAGAAATGATGGCTTGTTAAAAAGCTTA
>JAJJMB010003771.1:711122-945681 GCA_023531105.1 Papaver atlanticum | reverse complement strand
CCGCATTCACTTCTGAAACTAATTTTTACAATCTCTAATTTAATCAATCTAACCTATTCATGGGATCAAAAGCAATAAAAAAGGGTTGGGTTTCGATTCTTACCCATTTAAAGTTACTACTTGCCGAGAATTGAAAAAAAAAAGGCGATGGAGGAGAAGAAGAGATGAAGAAGAAGATACGTTATTTTTGTTTGTTTGTTTTAGTTTAGTTTTTAGGGTTTAGGTTTGGTTATTAAAGGGTATTTTTGTATTTTTCATAATAAATTAGGTCCCTCTCATCTATATTTCGGATAGTTGAATCCATAGGAGCCTTCAAAACCAAATCCTTGGAGCCCCTGTAATAGATTTCTTATACAACTGCTACGAGAACTGCCAAACTCTAGCAAAACACTAAAACCTATCCGAGAATGGAGTTTGGTAATCGTCAGTAAAAATTGGTACCAGGGTACAAATATCAACACCCGATTTATTTACCAAGAATTCTTTACCAATGTACACTGATGGCTTCGGGGTCCATGGCCCTCCCAAGCCCTTAACATAGATCCACCCCAAATTGTGGGCCGTTCTCTGGTCAATCCCCCTCTGAGAAACAATAGGCAAATAAACCAAGTGTCACATTCACACCACGTAATCAGAAAACTCGCACCAAGTGGAGACACATACTTAATACACGTGGAAGCTAAATTACCCTCTAATTCAAACCGAAAAAACGTTTTATTACAGGGAACTTTATATTTTCTCAAATCAAAAAATTCCACCCGAAACAAAATAAAAAAATAAAAATGTATCGTTTTGCAGCGAAGAGAATTCTGGTTCAGAGTAAAACCCTAATCACAAATCCGAATAATAATCATAACCAGAGAAGAAATCTTCTTCATCTTCTTCGTTCCATTACTACTAATCCTCCTGATCCAAATTTCCCACAAAAACCAATCACTAATCAGAAAATAACCCCTAATTCTCCTGCTTCTTCTACTGAGAATCGATCAACATCAGAACGATTAGGGAAAGGTGTATCAAATGTAGCAGAAAAACTAGCTTCTGAAGCTTCAGAGACATTGAAGAAAGTAGCCGATGAAAGGGTTGATGGTAGAAGTCAAAATGAGAACAGGGGCAGAGAAAGAGAAGGAAGGCCAAAAGTTGAATATAAAGATGAACAAGCTCGTGTTCTTCAAGCTGCTCTTCATCATGTGGTTTTTTTTCATTCATTTTTTATCTGGGTTTTGTTCATTTTATCAAATTTTGTGAAAACTTTTGGGTAGTTTTGGTTTAGGCATTTTGTCAAACACTTTTATGAGTTATATTGATTCTCATGCTCTGCTTAGTGTTGTGATCAGATGGTTAGATTTTTGTTTGGAAGGAGGGAGTAGTGATATACTGACAGATAATGTTGATTTGGATTTGGACAGCTTAGGTTGGGATGGAGTGAAGCTGCCATTATTACTGGGGCTAAAGAAGCTGGGGTGTCTCCTTCTATCCTTGGATCTTTCCCAAGGAAAGAAGCAGCAGTCTTCGAGGTATTTTTTTAATAGCTATCGAGTGATAATCTCGGGGTGGATAAATATGAATTAGGAAATTGATTGAATCGTTTTTATAGTGATGTTCAAAGGGTTATGACTTAATGATTGTTACTTTTAGACAATGTATATCATATTCAGTTGAACATGGATGTTGAGGACTTGCCGTTGCTTAGTTAACCCTAAAAATTGTGTTTTGAAGTAGTGCTTTTATGAGCGTATTATTTTGAATTTGTGTTTAAATCGTGGCTATTTCATCTTCTTGTATTTAGTTTTTCATGGATGACTGCCTGCACAAATTGATCGATAGAATTGAGTCAGGAGAGGCCCTGGATACCATGATACATAGTGATCGAATTGCATAACTCATCCAGATACGTCTAGAAATGCAGGCACCGTACATATTAAAGTGGTCTCAAGAACTTAGCATTCAGGTGGCGTATTCTGAACTTGTTCTTATCTACTTGAGATTTGGAGGTCCGACAGACGTTTTTAAAATTCTTAAGTTGTCCTGTCAATTTACTTTGCAGGCACAACCACTGAATATCCCAACAAGTTTTAATCAGCGGACAGTGCTAATTGATGAAATCTTGCATGCTTCTGGTGATCAAACCACTGATATTGACTGGTACGTGAAGCGTACAGTTCTTGGAGGAATTTATTCTGCGGCTGAGGTTTACATGCTGACTGACAATTCACCAGGTTACTAACTTCTTCTTTTGTAGTGCTCAGCATTCGTTAGCCCTTTGGTCCACATGAAACACTTGAGTGCTGTCTGAATAGATTTGTTAGAGGTAGAGTAAAATAAGATTTGAAGGGTACAAAATTGTAGCCGACTCGCCAGTTCTAAATATTTGTGTGAGTCGGACTAAAACAGCACCACCCACAAACTTCTGACGTACGCATAATCAATAGACATTTTATTGTTTCACCACCATTACAGCCACCACTAGAGTCGCCACCTCCTCCACCGCCACCATTATCATTTCAGAGATGTGCGGGGTCGAGTGTGTTCCTTCTTTGTGCTAAAGAAAAATCTTTCATTTTTTCATTACCAGCCTTAAATAGCAAAAACGCATAAAAACTCTGTTAAACAGGCTGCTATCATGCGCCTCGATCACCAAAGCCACACTAACCAAATCCCCCTAACAACCAAAACCTCAGAAACATGCATTTCGGCATCAGAACCTTCCTCCAATTCCATATTAAAATTCCCAAAAGTCATCATCTGACTAAGCACACAGTGAAACCTAAAAGAAAAAATGAACATATCTGATCAACAAAAGATTGGGTCAAGAAAGCCCAATCACCAACATAATTGTTGCATGAGATTTGTAATCAATGGAGGTTAAACTATCTTAATGACCATACAAAAGCATTATGTGTATCTGCCGATGCTGGACATGAAGTTCTTAGGTGTTGATTTGTTATCATAATTTACCAATTTTTCCTAATAGATCTTTGATTTTTGTATCGAAGTGGTGTTTCTATATCGGTTTATTTTTGAATTGGAAAGAAATATTTGATCTGGTGGGGTTGTTGAAAAATGTAATGTTGATGATGAATTAGGGGAAATTGTAAGAACTTGCTTAAGAGATGTGATTTATGTTAACCAAGACTTAGATTATTGTGGTGAAACAGTATATGTTTTGAGTAGGTTAAAATGTCTTTTAATCGTGAATGTGCCAAAAGTTTGGGTTATCACTGTTATTTTAGTCCGATTCACACAAATATTAAGATTTAGGGAGTTGACTGCGATGTATCGCACTCCTCCGAGCCTATTTTGCTCTCCCTCTAGCCAAAATATCTGAATAAGTTAGATTACACATTTGGTTGACATCAATATGCTGCTCAACTAGAAGATCTGCTATATTAAGAGACTATCATAACTACTTAAGAGCGAAAGATGTTCATGCAGAATGGAACAACACATGCATGTTAGTCGATACTAGATTTAATTCAGTTTGCATTCTAGTAACCATTTGAAGATGCATAACTCAACATTCCAAAAGAACTCTTGAAAGTTTTGGATGGTGGATAGAAGGATTAAGAGTTAAAAGAGGCATGTGAATTTTCAGTATTGATGTGTAATTATAACTTTGACCATGCCAGGCTTCCGTGACACATGGGCATATGTAAGGCGCTGAGTGAAAGATGCATTTGATCTAGAGAAGACTGTTCAAGAGGTAAGCTACCCTAAAACTTGCTGACTGTTTGGGTTGAGGAGGTAAGCTACCATCATTGCAGCCGTTGTCTGGACTTTGAGATTGAGTGACCAACTCGAATACCCCTGTTTTGCAGGATACGTGTTTGGCAGAAGCCGTTGGCGCTGGAATAGGAAGCACAGTCCAGGGTTTTATGAACGGAATGTCTCAAGGAGGTCGATGATCATAAAATTACTATCACTGTGAATGCTAAAATTACTTTGTTTAGTCACATATGGAGGTATAAGTCATTTAACTCAGGTTGACCTCATTTTCTATTCCTGTGCTCATTTAGTCACATTCACATATGGAGTTTGAAGTCATTTAACTTACTTTGTTTCCGCACCATTCCTGATGATAGTGATAACACCTGAGAAATGGGACTTCACCACTCGCAAAAGCAGTGGCATGTCACTGTCAAAGCTAGTGAAGCTCTTGATCGATGATGAAGTACGCCTGCTGAACAAAGATAGAGGAGCTGTAATAGAAGCATTAGCTGCAAGGACTCCTCGCTGGGTAACATTTCCTTATGCAGCCTCTCTTCTTCACTTTTTCTTCTGCTGAGAAATAAAGCTTGCAATTTAAAAGGTTTATGTCTCAAATTTCAAAGAAAATAAGATACAATTTCTTAGTATACTTCGAGGGATTCATCAACACTTGTTATGGTTACCTGACTTGCTTATTGATAAACTCCTAAAGGTTGAAGAATGACAAGGACGGCCAGTGTTTATTAATATATCTGGTTAAAAAGAAACTAGTCAAGGAGAGTTTGGGAATACCAGTTTTCCTTTCATGTTTTACCTTTTTATTGCTTTTAGATGCTCCAACTGTTCTGTCATACTGAATTTGCTGCTAGTTTTCTTAAGGTCAAGTCCACACAGTCGGTGATACGCATTGTGGGTCTTTCTACCCCTCTTCCCAGTTATTTGGAGGATACGCATTGTGGGTCTTTCTTCCCATCTTCCTAATTATTTGGATGTTTGATTAGTCAACAATTTTCTTTCTAGTGTACTAGCATTTGCTTTGAAAAATTGTAATTTTGAGTGTTGTCTTTGCTAATGCCAGGTTGCACATTTTTGTAGGGTAAAGGCGGAGGCAGGACTCTTCTCCTTTGATTCCAGCTATTATCCAGTGCTCTTGCACAACAATATATCGGAATCACCGTGCAAAATTTGTGGCTTGCATCAACTTAATAAATGAAGAATGCTGTAAAAAAGTCAGTTTGCTAATTTGGTTGTTATTGGAATTACTTAGTCTGGAATTTCCACTTTTAGCTGATATTAGGTGGTGGTTCATAAAGCAAGGTCACTAGGCAAAGATTTTTGCACCAGCCAAGAAATAAGTTGTGGAATAAGAAAATTTTACTGGTTGGTTTGCACTCTGAAATATGTCTTGGTTTGAGATCTGTGATCTTGAATCAATCCATTCATGGGCATTTTAGGGTAACAAGTCTGAAAGGTGTAGATAAGTTATTCCGATTTTGCTACTGAACCTGAAATGTGTCAGAGACGGACATTGTTCGGTTTCCGATTCTTCCAAAGCTTTAATTATAGCTACTGGATCAGCAGCAGGTGCGTAGGCAATTAGGCACAAGCCAACTCTTTCTATGCATTTTAGTATTCAACGGGATTTTTTTTAATATTTTGATTACGGTCCGTGAATTCAAACTTTACTGGTTCAAAAAAATCAGTTACGGTATTATTCAATGATGCATCAATCTTAGCAAAAGAGAAAAATTGTGTGACAAAATGCGGGATTAAGACAAAAGTTATAAAAAATGACAAAGCCCGTATCCACTGACAAAATGCGGGATTAAGACAAAAGTTATGGATGTTCACCACGTGATTTACATATTTTCTTTCCTCTCTTTTAGTCGTTTTTCTAGGTGCTTGTCTTTTCCTATCTAAGTAACTGATTTGATTTCTTGGAAATGAAACTCGATGGCATCATCCGTGCTAGATATTCGGGTTTGATCAGAATATGGTCACCCGTATGTATGTGGTAAGTCTGGCAGGGTCTCATATTCTAAGCATCTTTAACATGTGTGTAGAAAGTTAGTGGGAATCTCTATATAAGCATCTTTAACATTTGTGTAGAAAGTTAGTGATTCCCACCGATATCACATCAAAGTTTTACCATTATAAAAGTCGTAACTCGAACCCTAAAGAGAGTTACCGATTAGAGAAAAGGTTCCAAGTTGTTAGCCTGTGAATCAAGTTCGTGCTCACTTGCTGATCATTAGGGGCGGAGCCAATGGTTGACTAATCCTGGCTTTAGCCCTAAAATCACCAAAACCATAAAAATACTCTTGATTTTGTAATATATTATAGATTTAGCCCACCTGATTTTTATATTTGGTCCACTAATATGTGTAGAACTATTTTTTAGTCCCTCATTTTCAAAGTCTGGCTCCGCCACTGCTTCCGTTTTAGTCGTATAATATTTGATAATTCCCATGCATATATTAATGAATGTGAACGGTTCCGTTGGAGCTGCCGACAGGCTTATCTATCTTTTTTTCTCTGTTTTCGATAAAAAAATAAAATACTTGGTGCTACCGATGACTATGAGTATTGGTGACATCGACTTTACTTGTTCTTTCACAGGCACTAATTACTACCTAAAGAGAGATGGAAAATTCAACAACTCCTCCTTCAATTCCTCTAGTGGATACTGTAGAGTTATCATCGGAGACACCATTAGTAATAGCTCCTTTAGCTGACGATGGTCCAACAGGAGCGGTGGTTGTTCTCAATCAGAATGACACTAACTTGCATGCCCTCATGGCGGAAAGACTCCCCAAGTTTATCATACTCCAATCCAACTACAACAATAAATATTTGCATTTCAACGATGCTATTTCTGAAATGCCAGATGCTCTCCAGTTCAATGGAGATTACAGTTTCGGCCTTGAGACTAGGTTTGAGGTGGAGTCGGCAACCATCGGAGGCGGACTGATCCACATCAGAAGCATGTACAATAACAAGTACTGGTCACGGGGTCAATCGAACAACTGGATCACTTCCGGGGCCACCAAGCCTGAAGAAGATAGATCCAAATGGTCGTGCACACTTTTCCAGCCCGTTTTCGTGAACTCCGGTGATAACAGGACGGTCCGGTTTCGCCACATCAACACCGGTCACTATGTTTGCTTATGGAGGATTCCCGGACGTCCTACAAACGAATGTTTATTGGCGAGCAACTCATCACCTGACAAAGACCAGTGCGATGTGTGCACCATCATCGACTGGGAATCCGTTGTGGTGTTCCCCAACCGTATCGTGATCAAGTCGAACAATGGATTGTACCTACGCACTGGGAGTGATCGGTTTATGGGTTTCAGCAACGGAAGCCTAGGAAGTGAAGACTTGGAGTATGAGGTGACCCCAAGTCGCAATGGAGGCATCCGTGTGAAAACTATTCGCTATGGAAATTATTGGAGAGACGACGATCATTCGGATTGGGTGTTTGCAGATGTGTCTTCCCACGGGATCCACCACACCAACACCGTATTCTTACCTGTAAAACTCGAAAAAAATGTCATCGCGCTCCGATGCCTGAAAAACAACTTGTACTGCAGGAGATACTCGTACTCAGGTAAGGTGAACTGCCTCGCTACGGTCACCTCTTACATTGATGGCGAGACTCGCATGGTGATCGAAGAGCCTGTTTTGTCAAGGAAGATTGAAAATGTCAATTACCGTCTCACTGATGCAAGGATCTCCGACGAAAAAGTCCTCGTACTTATCAATAAAGAGGTCATCAATAGATCCGACCAGACCAACACGGTAGCGTTGGATATCAAGTACACTGATACTCAGACTAGTACGTGGAATGCAAGCGTCTCAATCACACTGGGTGTCACGACGACCATAAGCGCTGGTGTGCCAACTGTGGCGGAGGGGTCTATTCAGGTTTCGTCCGAGTTTAGCAGTTCCTACCAATGGGGAAAAACCATTGAAAGGTCAATCCAAACAGGGTCTGTGTACACAGTCTCTGTGCCACCAATGAGTAGAGTGAAGGTGAGTTTGATGGCCAGTCAGGGTTCATGTGACATTCCATTTTCATACACTCAGCATGATGTCTTGACAAATGGAAGTATCAAAGTCTATGAAAAGGACGATGGCTGGTATACTGGCCTCAATTCCTTCAACTACAGGTACCAGACTGACCAGTTCTCACTCGACCGAGCTAAATAATTATAGGATTGCTTCATGGTGGAGTACAAGGAGGATAATGTGGTCTTGCGTGGTTGTTTGCTTTTGCTTTTGCTTTTGCTGTCTCTTGTGTTGATTCTTCATGTTTGCTGTTTGTTTGTTTGTTTGTCATGAGCAAACTATATTTTTTAGAAACCTTTCTTCTGATTTGGATGAAGAAATTATATGGCAGTCAAATGGTAAGAATCCCTCTAGCTAGTTATAAATTCTGTCAAATGTTAAGCCGGCGGAAACAAAAAAAAAATCAATTCCAATCTAAGGCCTTCTTTCCGGTGACAAAAACGTTAAGCAAGGTGTACTAGAGAAACACAATAAAGAACCCTCCCTGATATTCAACATGCTTAGTAGGGCCCAGGAGCATAGCTCAGTGGTATCCCATTAACTCCAGTAAGGAGGAAGTTAGGGGTTCGATCCCCACCGTAGTAGAGGTTTGTATTTAAATTAGTTGTATAGAGGGGTTTGACGGGGTTGGATCTAGCAGTGGGGCTAGTCCAATTGGTTGGATTTGGGTAGGGACTCGGGTCCGACTTTAGCCTATCAAATAAAATAAAAATAAAAATGCTTGATGCTGCATTTGCGATTTTTGTATGAACCTTGAGTTTTTGCCTGCTTAGATCTATATTATTTGTAATATAAAAGGGTCCAACAAATGATTAATCAGAATTTTGCATGTGTTATCTTAATCAGGGCGTCTTAGGGGTAGGCGAGCTAGGCAATCGCCTAGAACTCCAAACTGTTAGGGGCCCAAAAGGAATTTTTTTTCCTTCAATTAGTAGTTAATATGTGACGGTTATGATGTTACTAAATTATTTGTCACAGTTATTAATATTACAGACACTTGTGACGATATAATTGTTATTGACTGTTTTCTAACAACTCGCATCACTAAATTTTTGTTAGTAGCCAATTTTGAGGATATTTTATTCCAACTTGAAAGTTTAGAACCAAAAATCTAACCTACAAAACCGAAAAAAAGAAGTATTGACCTCCTTTTACCCCCAAATCCAAATTATCGCTTTTGATATATAAAAATTATCTGAACTATTTTTTTTTCTTTTCTATCCCTAACTTATAAGGACATGAATGAGACTCATACTTTAAGTTCTCTGTCCCTAACTTATGGAGAAAATAAGTTATGGCATACCCCTAGTTACAAACTTGCAATTAGCCTAATAGGTATTACCATGAGATGTTTAGTGGAGAAGAATAATGTGTTGGTGTTTTTATTTTTCTGCTTGCACTTCGTTTACCCTTTGTTTACAGATAGATGTAGTTCACTCATGTTTCCTGTTACAACGCATAAATAACGTGTCTTGTTGTTATTGGTTAATCTCTACATCTACGGACTGGACAGACCTTAACGAGTTGTCATCCTCTTTGTTCTTTTACAATGTTCTTGAGTCTGTATAAAAAGGAATGTTTGTGACTCTTTTTTTGTTAATAAAATTTGTTTTACAAATTCTACTATGGTATTAGACTAAAACTAGGGTTCTCAATCCATTGAGATCCTGATTAATTTGGCCATTAGATTTATGTAATTTTCTTTAAACAAAAATGTCAAGATACTAAGAAACTCTTTCTGTTAATTCAATTACTTCGTCATCACACTCTGTTGAATATTGTCCCTCTTAAACTACAAGAATATAATTTTCTATCATGGAGAAATGTAACCACTCATATCTTAACACGTGAAATTCCTTGTCCTGAAAATTTTGTTTACATGGCGAAAAAAATTACTTAAATGGTTAATCCTCTTTATACATCCTATCAAGATGTTGACACTGTGATTATATTAGTTATATATTATTCATTCTCACCAACCGTAATTTCTTATGTTGTTGGATCTACAACATTTAAAGAACTCGGGGATCCTTTGAAGGAAAGATTTGGATCTTCATCATCAACTCATGTTGTTCAATTAAGAACCAATAGCTTCAAATATCAAATTAGGTACTTCTTCTGTCACTACTTAAATATCTAAGATAAGCAAAATTCGTAATTTTCTTGTAGCGTGTGGATCTACTATTAGTGATAGTGAATTACTTGTATCGGTTCTTAGAGGTTCACATTCAGATACTTTTCTTTCTGTACTTGTATTAGAATTCGAGAACCACCAGTTTCGTTTAAGAATCTTCATAATCTTTTGTTAAGTGAAGAGATCATCATCTCTAAGTCAAAAAAAAAGTATTATGTCTGATGTAACTTCTAAGGCTTTTTAATCAAATTCTTCTTCTTCTCAACCTCAGAATTTAATACAAATCCAAACAATCAAATAATTTCTCATTCTCGTGGTGGTAGAAATAACGATTTTCTTCATAGAGGTAGAGGATCTTATCAAGGTAGAGGTGGTGGTAGATTTCACCAAGTTAATGGAAATGTACAACTTATCCTGGGTCTACTTCTAGATCCACTTCTTATTCAAGAATGAGTAACTTATCAAATCTGCACAAAATATGGACATTTTGTTGTTGAGTGTAATCACAAGGGTAAGTTTGCTTATCAAGGACATGTTGCTCCTAATAATCTTTCTGCAATGATGGCATCTGCTGGTATTTTCGGTGAGAGTCCATGGTATATTGATACTGGTGCAACAAATCACTTGACTGCCAGTATGTATAATTTGAATACTCATGCTCCTTATAATGATTCTGATAAGAAAAATTCTGCTTCATGTGAAGGTATGACAATTTCTCATTATATTGATTCCGATATATTGTTTTAAATCATGACTTTAAATTAAACAATATTCTTCATGTTTCCAAGTCATTAACCAATTTGATTTTTGTTCACAAGTTCACTAGTGATAATGCTTGTTCTCCAACTTTTGATTCTAATAGATATTCTATTAAGAATCTCAAGTGGGGGAAGACCACACTTAAGGTTCCAACTGAAAATGGATTATATCCCTTGTACTGCAATAAATCTGCACATCTGACGCCAACTACTGTATCAACTACTTCTTTTTTTTCAACCATCAGAAATTCAGCTGAGACTTGGCATAAAAGACTTGCTAACTCTTCCTTTGAGTCTATGTCCAAAGTCTGTAAATCCTTAAGATTAAATAATGTGGCTACTAAGCCTTTGTTCTGTAATGACTATCAACTTGCTAGAATTTATAAACGACCTTCTATTTCATTATTATCTATTTCTAGCTAGTTATATATCCTTTATAGTTGTTGAATATGGATGTTTGGGGCCCTACTTAGGTTAATTATGTTAATGGACGAAAGTATTATATATGTAAACATAGTTGATGATTCTTCAATACTATTTTTGAGTTTATCCACTTCAGTGCAAGAGTGATTTCAAGATTATTTTTCAATACTTGAAGTCATTGCTGAGAATCTTTTATAGACTCGTATTTCAATCGTTAGAACAGATGGTGGGGGTGAATTTTTTAACAATCTATTAGGATATTTTCTTAGTATTGTTGGTATTAGTCATGAACTCACATGTCCACATACCCGTAAACAAAATGGGGTGGCGGAGTCCAAAAAAAAACAAACATTTACTAGACGATACTACCAGAGATTTTCTAATTCAATTTGGTTTGTCAAATCATTATTGGTTAGATACCTTGCAAATTGCAAACTATATAATTAACAGATTTCCTATAAGGTTACTTCATTTTACTTCTCCTTATCAAATATTATTTCATAAGTTACCAGATTACCACTTCTTAAAATGCTTTGGTTGTTTGTGGTATCCTTAGCTGAGGCTTTATACAACCAATAAATTACAGCCTATAAGCATTTCTTGCATCTTTTTGGGATATAGTGCAAATCACAAAGCTTACAAATGTTTAGATTAGAGTAGTAGAAGAGTATGCATATCCATACATGTAGTGTTTAATGAACACTGTTATCCTCTAGCAGTGAATTCACCTTATAAATCATGTTTGCATACTCTACCAGATACTCTTCTTATTTCATCTTATAAGTTTCATACTTCTCGTACTTCTGCTCCTGATGCTGCATCTGAAATAATTATTACTTCTAGTGACTTAACATCTGAAAGCATAACTACTAATGATAATACTAATTCTACTACTTTCAAATGAAATTGCTTCATCAGATTCAATTATTTCAACTTCAAGTACTTCTACACATTCTATGATCACAAGGGGTAGAAATGGTATTTTGAAACCTTTTTTTTTTTGCAACAAAACATATTTTTATCCCTGTATCTTTTCTTACCGCAATTTCTCCACTAGTTCCTACTTGTTTTACACAAGCTAACAAAGATTCAAAATGGAGACAAACAATGGTAAGCATTTCAACAAGCTAATACTTGGACCAAAGTATCCCCACATCCTTCTGAAAGTGTGGTCGGGTGTAAATGAGTTTTTAGATTGAAATATAATCCATAAGGTACTATCGACAACTATAAAGTCAGACTAGTGATTAAAGAATTTTCATCAAATGGAGGGTCTAGATTAATACTGAAACTTTTCAATCCTGTTCTACAACACAAAACATTATAAATTTCAACCGTGATATAAAACTGATAGATATTAATTATGCATCTTTACATGGGGATTTACATGAAAAAATGTACATGGTCCAACCACCAGGAGTTCAGGATAAAAACATCCAAACTATGTATATAAATTGCACAATCTCTTCTTTATGCTCTTATAAATTTAATAAATTTAGGTGGTCTCCCCCATAAAAATTAGCGGGGACCAGTTTTAATGGTGGAGCCCACCTAATTTTTCTCCATAGCGGAAAATATCGTAGGACTTTATCTCGCCAACTCAATAACTGTTGCTTAACATTGGGTCCACCACTACACCCCTACGAGTAGTAGTGAGCATGGACCGGTTTTTACCTCATCCGCATCCAATCCAATTCACTACGAATTTTAAATTTGGCATCCGCATCCAATCCAACATCCAACGGATTTGCATCCAATTGATACACGGCTGAACGGATTGGGAGCGGATAATCCAATGGATTTGTGTTGGTTAAAATTTATGATGGATAAATAAAACCAGTATAGATGACTTCTTATAGAACCTACACATTTTATATATGTATATAATTTTAAAAGTGCCATGGACAACACTCCAAGCAAACACCTTAAAAATCCCAAGACTATCTATATATTTTCTAGAAACTATATAAATACCCTTAATCTAACGGATATGGATGTCCAACGGATTTTGAAGGTTGCATCCAAGCCCAATCCGTAATCCGTTGGATTTCAAAAATCACATCCACGTCCAACCCATTAGCGAACGGTCCAAGCATTCATCCGCAAAAATATGGTTGGTCCCGGTTATATCCGCGGACTACGGATAAAATGCTCACCCCTACCTACGAGTACAAATGATACATTTACCAACATACCTTGGGGGAGGCCATGGCCCTCCCATGCCCTTAACATAAGGTCCACCCTTACTTGTGGGCCAATATCTAGTCAATCCGGCTTTGAGGAACAATCGCCTAATAAACCAAGTGTCACATTCACACCACGTCGAGATTCTTCATGAATGCCACGTTGAAGCTAAACTCACCTCTAATTTAAGCCGAAAAACGTTTTATTACAAGAAAAACTTTTATTGTCTTCTCTGAAATAAAAAATTCCACCCGAAACAAAAAAGAAAAATGTATCGTTTTGCAGCGAAGAGAATTCTGATTCAGAGTAAAACCCTAATCACAAATCCTAATAATCAAAGAAGAAATCGTCTTCATCTTCTTCGTTCCATTACTACTACTACTAATGCTCCTGATCCAAATTCCTCACAAAAACCAATCCCTAATCAGAAAATAACCCCTAATTCTACTGAGAATCGATCAACGTCGGAAAGACTGGGGCAAGATGCTACAAATGTAGCTGAAAAACTAGCTGCTGAAGCTGCAGAGACATTAAAGAAAGTAGCTGAAGAAAGGGTTGATGATAGAAGTCAAAATGAGAGAGGGAGAAGAGAAGGAGAAGGGTTTAAAGCTAGGCCAAGAGTTGAATATAAAGACGAACAAGCTCGTGTTCTTCAAGCTGCTCTTCCTCATGTGGTTTGTTTTCGTTCATTTAGATCTGGGTTTTGTTTATTTTGTTTAAAGTTTGTGATGAATTTTGTAAATTTTGATAAAGTTTGTGTAGTTTTGGTTCAGGCATTTTCTCAAACACTTTATGACTTACAATGATTCTCATTCTCTGCGTAGTGTTTTAATCAAATGGTTATATTTCTATTTTTGAAGGAAGAAATAGTGATATACTGATTTGATAAATGCTGATTGGGATCTTGATAGCTTAGGTTGGGATGGAGTGAAGCTGCCATTATTACAGGGGCTAAGGAAGCTGGGGTGTCTCCTTCTATTGTTGGATCTTTCCCAAGGAAAGAAGCAGCACTTGTTGAGGTATTTTTTGATATTTGTGCAATATCTTGGGATTTGTCAAGCGATAACCTGGGGGTGGATAAATTTGAATAAGGGAATTGTGTTTATAGTGATGTTCAAAGTATGTGGACTTGCCCCTTCCGATGTAGTTATTAATTTGAAGTTGTGTTTAATGCGTGACCATTTCATCTTCTTGTTTTTAGTTTTTCATGGATGAATGCCTGCACAAATTGATCGATAGAATTGAGTCAGGAGAGGCCTTGGATACCATGATACATAGTGACCGAATTGCGAAACTCATCCAAATACGTTTAGAAATGCAGGCGCCATACATATCAAAGTGGGCTCAAGCACTTAGCATTCAGGTGGCGTATTCTAAACTTGTTCTTATCTACTTGAGACTTGTAGGACTAACCGACTTTTTTCTTAAGCTCGTTAGTATTATCTTAATTGTTGTTCTGTCAATTTATTCTGTTGTGCGCTTGTTTGCAGGCACAACCACTAAATATCCCAACAAGTTTTAATCAGCGGGCAGTGCTAATTGATGAAATCTTGCATGCTTCTGGTGATCAAACCACTGATATTGACTGGTACGTGAAGCGTACAGTTCTTGGAGGAATCTATTCTGTGTCTGAGGTTTACATGCTGACTGATAATTCACCAGGTTAGTTACTTCTTGTTTTTGTAGTGCTCAGCATTTGTTTGCCGGCCCTTTGGTTCACATGAAACACTTGAGCTGTCTGGATAGATTTGTTAGAGGCAGAGAAAAATAAGATTTGAGGAGTACAAAAATCGTAGTCTGACCCAGCAGTTCTAAATTATTGTGTGAATCGGACTAAAGTAGCTCTACCCGCAAACTTCTGATGAATTTTAACATAATTTAGAAATATTATTGCTTCTCCGCCATTACAACCACCACTATGCTCGCCACCTCCTCCAGCGCCACCATTACCATTACCGCTGCCACTAAGAAAAGGAAAAAGAAAACTCAACACTCTTAGTGTGGTATTCTTCATAGCTGTCCAGGTTAGAGTATGTTCCTTCCTTCTTTGTGTTAAAGAGTAAATCTCTTTCATTTTCCATTACCAGACTTAAATGGAAAAACACATAAAAACTCTGTTAAACAGGCTATCAAGCGCCTCAATCACCAAAGCCACACTAACCTAATCCTCCTAACAACCAAAACCCTAGAAACATGCATTTCGACATCAGAACCTTCCTCCAATTCCATATTAAAATTCCCAAAATCATCATGTGACTAAGCACACAGTGAATTAGTCTCAATGGAAAAGGAAAAAGAAATGTGTCTGGTCAACAAAATATTTGGTCAAGAAAGTCCAATCACTAACAGAATTGTTGCATGAGATTTGTAGTCAAGGGAGGTTAAACTTTCTTAATGACTATACAAAAGCATTATGTGTATCTGCTGATGCTGGACTTGAAGTTATTGTCTTTGAATCAATTATGAGTAGTTGATGTAACGGTGTTGAATTGATTGAATCTCCACCGTTGCTTAGTAGAGTTGATCCTCATAAGTACCATTTTCTGTAAGGTCTTTGATTTTTTAATTGAAGTGGTGTTTCTGTGTCGATTTATTTTTGAATTGGAAAGAAAGATTTGATCTGGTGGGGTTGTTGTTGAAAAATGTAATGTGGATGATGAATTAGGGGAGATAGTAAGAACCTGTTTAAGAGATGTGATCTGGTGGTGGTGGTGGCGGCGACCACTTTAAGTAGGTTAAAATGTCTTTTAATCTTGACTGTGTGAAGAGTTGTGTCATGAAGGTCGTTTTAGTCCGGCTCACACAGATATTAAGAATCAGTGAGTCAATGATGTTTTGCTCTCCTCCGATCTTATTTTGCTCTCCCTCTAAGCTAGATTGGTCATTTGGTTGACATCAATATGCTTCTCAACCAGAAGATCTGCTTTTTAAGAGACCATCTTTAACTACTCAAACCGAAACATATTGATGTAGACTGGAACAACATATGAATGTCAGTTGATACTAGATCAATTCAGTTTGCATTCAAGTAACCATTAGAAGATGCGTAATTTAACATTCCAAAAGAACACTTGAAAGTTTTGAATGGTGGATAGGCTTAAGAGTTAAAAGAGTCGTGTGAACAAGATTGATGTGTAATTTTAACTTTGACTATGACAGACTTCCGTGACACATGGGCATTTGTAAGGAGCCGAGTGAAAGATGCATTTGATCTAGAGAAGACTGTTCAAGAGGTAAGTTACCCTAAAACTGGCTGATTGTTTGGTTTCCACCACCATCATTGCAGGCGCTTTCTAGACTTTGTGGTTCACTGTCGATGGAGTGACCAACTCCAATACCCTTGTTTTGCAGGCCAAGTATTTGGCAGAAGCCGTTGGTGCTGGAATTGGAAGCACAATCCAGGGTTTCATGAAGGGAATGTCTCAAGGAGGTCGATGAGCATAAATTAATATTACTGTGAATGCTATATTCTCGTCATTATATTTACTCAGTTGCTTCTGTTAGTGCTCTTGTAATAACTGTGTCTGTTCCTAAAATAGGTCTCTTCATTCACCTTTTCTAAAGTTGCTATTAACCGGTTCCTTGGGTCTCTGTTCTAAAATGTTGCTACCATCTCTAATGTAATTCATGGAAATGGGTAGTTCTTGCCACTTGCTAGTTATTTGCTGTTAGTTCACAACAATTTTATCTGTATCTGTTTTGAGACTGGGACATTCAAGGGATGAGATCTTGCAGGGATCAGTCACTCAGTATAACAGAATAACATAAATTTATTACAAGGGTACCCAAACTGTAGTTGATACCAAAGGTCTTGATTTCCAACACAAATGCAACTTGCATTTCTCATATTGCACCCAGTAACCTCCACTAAAGAGCCCAACCAAGTACTTTGCCTGGGAAATATTATGATAACTCATTGGTATAGCCTTATAACCCTTCAGTGATGAAAATCCATCTTCCCAGCTCTTCTTGTCACTGCTCCCAAAAGGAAATTGCTTCAAACTATCGAGAATTCGAAGTTCTATGACCTCCTCAATCAGCTTCAATCCAGCTTTGTAACCCCTAAAGCTAGTAACTAGTGATTCATAGAGTGCAGTGTAATGATGAAAAGCCTCACAAAAGAAATCTACGAAGGACATTGATGGGATGTTAATAAAGTTCAATATTTCTTCTTCTGTTAGAATAATCATTTTCGGAGAAAGTTTACGAACGCCGTTTAAGAAACACTTAACTGACGCAAAGTTCCTGCAAGGTTTATGTAACTGATGAATCATACAGTTGGCAATTAGCTTGTTACTCGCATCGATTCTCTCGTAATCGTCTTCATTTTCCAACATGATTTGTTCGAACCTGAACGGCAAATAGATTGAATCGGCAAACTCTTTCAGCCTTCTACCGGTTTGCTGAGTATGGCCGATGCTTCTTGATTCACCAACAACAGCAGTTATTCTTAGAGAAGCTCCCTTCCTTGATACTAAATCAATCATTAGTGGTGGCCATTGAATCCCTTCCATAACGTCGAAGTCAATCACATGAACTTCTGGGTCTCCTTGTGTTGTCTCCAGGATAGCTTGGTTTGCTGCTAAATGTGCAAACTTTACATAAGGGGTGAGCTCTTGCAGCATCTGAAAGGAAGACATTGTATTTGTCTGTTTCTGAACTGGCAGTATATGTGGTAATTCAGGGGCATTAAAGCTCTTGTATTGTAGACCTTGAGTGAAGAAAAAACCTAGTTTCAGGAAGGAGTTCTTTCCATTTTGTCGATCAGTAAGGCGACTTTTGAGTCTTTCGATCATCGTGAGGGACAACAGCCAGTCTTCGGCTTCAATTGCTTCAGCGGCTGTCAATAACATATCTGTTAAGCTGCTTTCATCCATGAACTCTTCTTGAATGTTTTCCTTCAAATGACGAGTCTCCTCCACTAGAACTGTTTCCATGAACTCACTCACACCACAATCCACCTCTGAACATAATTCATTATCATCACCATTTTTCTCAAGACCCGTTGCAGTGTCTTGGTGAGCATGTGTGCAATCGAAGTTCAAAAGAGAATCAACATCAAACATACTGATTGCATCCAGTTTCAGGTTTTCGTCGATATAAATGTGATCTAACTCCATTCCTAACAAGGTTTCAATGTTAGTTGTTTCCGTCTCCTCAAAACACTATATGAAAGTTCAGCTGAGCACTCTTTGAAGTTCATATAGACAACATGGAGTACTGATGAATGGGGCAGCCATATTAAATAATTCAAAGGAATGTTTCATTGGATACACGGCTTACTTAAAGTTCAATCAATCATCACTAACATTCATGTCTGGACTAAGCCGGCCATATTAACTTAACTGAAAGTTCTTCAGGTTTTGGAAATTGGGCTCAATATTAACTTATAATCCCACAGTGGAAGGACCATTTGCTTACGATTGCACACTTGACACTTGAAATATACAATATTTAGCTGGTGGCAAGTGAATGCATGTAGCCATGTAGGTAAACAACATCCAATAACCAATATGGTTGGCATATGAAACAGGAAAATAAGACGTAGGCACACATGAGAGTGAATGGTAGTGTACCTTGTGGTCCAGTAAACACCTAGAAAATGATCAATAGTTAGAAGGATATTCGTCGAATGTACCACAGAAGAAACTAGTTGTTAAGGATCCAGTGGATACTCAACATTATAAAACTGTAAGTAAGAATCTTTCATTCTTAGTATGCGTATGATGTGAGTCACAAGGGTTGTTCAGTTCAGGTTGACTTATTTGTACAACGGATTTCTTATAATGATCGTTCGGTTCCGTTCCGGTGATTCATATCTGCCAGCACCACAACCTGTAAATTTTGAACCCAATAGTTGATCATTAGCATGAAGTGTTGAGATTATTAGTCTCACATTGTCTGGCAATCTAAGATCATGCGGTTTATAATCCCTTAGGGCCTCTCCACTCATTGCCAATTGGTTTAGAGTTGGATGCCCGTATTCTAACATGGTATCAGAGCAGGCTATTTGCGACGAGTCATTGACCGCGCCTTTACTCCGCGTCACCCGGTTTAGTTGTCCACGTGTTAGACCCAACGAGGCTACACGTGAGGGGGCGTGTTGAGATTATTAGTCCCATATTGTCTGGGAAATCTAAGATCCTGCGGTTTATAATCCCTTAGGGCCGGTACAGACCGATATATCGGTTTTACCTATACACTGATATTATCGGTTCCAGTATCATTTTTGATAAAGATGAAATCTATGAAGGGAAATTAGGCTTTTCAATATCATTTGCGGTAAATTTCTAGTAACTAAACACGGACGAGTTAGGGCATTTTCTTTGTTTCAGGAAAGAGATTGATCCATGAATCATTAATTGTTGTTTGAGAATTTTTCTGCAACCCTTGCCTTGTTAGAGTGTTAGCATTAAATTTTGATTGTGTATAGACAATTTCTAGGAATGAGAGTTAATGAGAATGTATGTTAACTCCCTCTTATTTTGGAAGTTTGAGAAATATTTATGTTTATGATTATTATTGTTTTTGATTATGATTTTTTTATATATTTGAAATTATAATTTTAATAAAGTATCGCCGATAAAAACCGATAAAATCTTTTGTATAGGTGTATCGGACCCGCCCGATACGATACTGATACGCGATATTAACTACTTTGAGTGGTACATCTGAAGTTACCCACCATTCAAAATTTGTGTCATATCTCAGGGTTATTTTGGTCTTAATCTCTAATTAAAGATTGTTAGATGTAATGAATGGTCATGATTTAGAAAAAGATTGAGTAAACCCTAACAAATGTAAAACCCCATCTCTTGCCATATATATTGGATAGATTGTGTCTCCACCGCCACCGTAAGAGTCTCTTCTTCACTACTCTTCTCTAGCTGCTGCCGCCTTAGTATTTTGGTTTGATTAATCAGATGAAAGGGAATGGAGTATGTGGTGATGACCTCTCAGTTGACATTACAGGGTCTCCTCTCAGAATAGGTTCACTTTTTATCCCTTTGAATTTGGTTTTATTACTGTAGCATTTACTAATTTATTAATTTATGAGTGTTAGAAAATATTTTCTCTAATGTGATTTCATTTTTGTTTGCAGGAATCAATCTTCATAATGACTTATCCTCTCAAGAAATTTTGTAACGTTTTGGTAATATTGTTTCCCTCTTCTCTTTTTGTCATCCTGATTACAGATAGAAAAAAGTTGTACATATATAAGATGATAATTAATGTGTTTATTGGCTGCCTTTTTTTTCTTATTTTTTTTTTCATAAAGCAATAACCTTGTAATCCATCTTTGTAATGCTTTGTTTTCCACCGATTGTAAATTTGTAATGCTTTGTATGGATCTCTCAGTATCAATTGAAATAGATATGGCCATGGAAATTGGGAATTTTAATGTGCTGAAAAACAATCTCCGGCATAGAATTTTTTTGTTTTTGTTTATTGACAACACAAAAGAAAATTATATTGTCCTTACTAAATTATTATGGGATTTATTTTTGCTTGTGTTATAAACTAATGTTTATTTATTAAGATGCCCTTGTATCTAAGATTAGGGTTTCTTCTATCCCTATAAATAGAGACATAAATCCTTGTAATACATACACATATGAACAAAATTCTCTCTCTTTTCTTCTCTATTTTGTGTCTCTCATTTTTTTCTAGTTTCACAAGACGTTATCACGCACGTTGCTCTACAAATACAAGCAAAAGAAGATTACTTACCACGCACGTTGCTCTATAGATACAAGCAACGATTTTATATCCAATCCCTTCTTTTAGATTGATTTGATAAAAAAAAATTATTATCTTGTTTATTAACAGGATTCTAACTAAGTTTTATGGGCTTATTCTAGGTATACGCCTTAAACCGATCTCAACAAAAGCGTTGCGGTGTCCTCAGGGGATCACATGAATTAAAGTGATAACAATCACTTAATGGCGTTTGTGCCTTTGTGGTATGTAGCCCATACCAGCGCTAGCCTTAAAGAGAAGACGCCATTATAAATAGTAACCTCTTGTTCATATTTTTATATATTCTTTTTCTTGTTTTATTCTTTTGGTTAAATTTTGTTTTGTCCTGAATAGATAAGGCATCTACTTCTTTTAGTAAAAAAGAAAAGAAAAACAGACAACTATATCTAACGTGTATCCATACACGATGATAGTGGTAGATGATTCCACCTATCGATATTAAAGGGAGTTCTCTTTTTTTGCCGGTGTATCACGTATCACGGTTTCCCTGGCTAAATTGGGGCATATCCCATTTAATTTGGGCCTACTGCTACAGGACAAAAAAGGTTATTAAGAGAGGAAATTACCAATTTACTCTCTATCAAAAACTAATACTACAAATGTATCCCCATAAAATCCTAATCATAAAATTAAAAACTAAAATCAAAATCATAAAACTAAAAACTAAAATCATAAAATTAAAATTAAAATCAAAATCAAAATCAACTGATTCTTCTTCTCTTCTTCTCACCTAAGACGAACCATTTTTAAGTGCCATAGAAGTAGATGAAATTGCATGAATCAAGTACTTTTCTAGCAACCCAATCCCCTAAATTAGGTTTTAGCAACATGCAATCATTCAAAATTCAATTTTTTTGAAATCAAAATTTTCTTGGTTTCCCATAATCGGATGATGTTAATGTACTTGTGAACCGATTGTGTTTAGAAACGATTGATGTTCTTGATCACAAACACCGATTGTGCTACGTGTGTTTTCTAGTTCGAGAAAATTGAACCAGAATCGGTCTACATTAATGTCCACATAACCCAATTCTGGTATGGAAGAGATGACCGTTTTTTTGTATATTTTTTTGATTAGAATCGGATTACATGTATGTCCACATAACCTGATTGTACAACCTTTGATGTCTTAACTGCTATGCCAACAATCGGATTATTTAAGGGTCCACATAAACCGATTGTTATTGATATTCTCCAAAATCGGTAGATATGGTACACCTACATAAACCGATTCTGGGTTGATGTGATGAACACAATCGGTTTATTTTGATGCACACATCAACCGATTCATTAACCATGTTTGAATTTTCGCACAAATCTTGAAATTTGTATCTTTATATCATAGAGCATGAAATTTTGAATTGAACGCAAAAAGAATGAAGTAATTCCGACATCGGACAAAGAAATTATGAGCAAAACAGTCGAAGAAATGAACAGATTAACAATCAGTTTATGTGGGCATTAACATAAACCGATTCTGGCGGAAAAAAAAATCACAGAAAAACTCTTAAATTTTACAATCGGACTATGTTCTAAGTGTTATAAACCGATTCTTACAATCGGTTTATGTGACCATGAACATCCACCGATTTTGGGCGAGTTTTTAAATTATTATTATTATTTTTTTATTTTTAATGTTTTGATGAAGAATCAAAATTAGTTAATTTCTAGTTTAATTTGGTTAAACATCAATTAATCCGCCGATTAACACTAATTAATCAGGGATAAATTAGTCATTATGTAAAATAGTTGGATAAGGGGTTACCTTTTTTACCTTTTAATGATCCTTTTTGTCTTGTAGTAGTAGTCCCAAATTAAATGGGATATGCCCCAATTTAGCCATGTATTTTTCTCCCTTATGGATTTTACATATAGCTTTGCCACCGCGAGATCTTAAAATCCATTTATATTGGATATGGTCTATACTAATGGGATATGGCTTATCAATTTATTTATTTTCGTTGGTATAAGCTGGTATTTTCTTTGTTCTCTGATTTTCCCATATAGATTTTCAAATGAAACTGTAATCCCCAAAGAGTGGTATCTTCTTTCTTCTTTATTTTTCATTAAGAAAAAAAACAAAGTCCATCGAAAGGTGGTTTATAGTTTCTATTCCTTTAATGAAACTGTAATCACCAAAATCGGTGTTATCGCAATTTAGTTACCTTTACGGTAACTAATCACATGCATGGTTGAGAAACTTACGGCCGATTAATTTTGGTATCTTTGTCCATTGGATGAAGATCATGTGATTTACACATATGGTTTTTATTCTTTTTAAAAGAAACCATATGCCAATTACAAAATGGATTTTCCATATGCGATGACTAAAACGATTTGCTTTCACCCTATCGTTAAACGATTTTGGCATATCGTTTATACCATTTTGTATTGATTTTCTATCTCGATTCTGCGAGTAAAATTGGCATTCCCTAATTATTTATTATGTTAGTCAATATGATTTGATATTTTTCATCGATTCTAAAATAACGACGCAGAACATAGGTTTACAAGAAACCTTTATCGACGAATATGGTTTTATCTCATAATAAACCACTAGTTTCTATTCGTTCAAAAAAATTTTGTTCATCAACCACTATGTGGATATTCTTTGCAAAGAATAACATTAATAATTCCTTTATTTTTCTAAAAAAGAAATAAGCCAACTAGATTTGGTTTTTCCCTAACGATCCTAAAGGGATAAAATATCGTTATAATGTTATTCACAATTGCAAACACCAACAAAGTGAGGAATATTTGCTTTCATTCTTATGGGATATTGAGCAATTTTTATTTTTCCTCCTAGTACTAATCTCCAAAATTCAAAACTGTTCCACTTGTAGGTTGAATTGGACACTAAAGATCAAAGGGTGCGCACCCGGCTTGTTAGCCAATATCATTAGTCCTTGTAGTGACTATATTGATCTCAATTTAATTTTCATTTGATAAAGAAAGTGTCCAATAACTTCAATCTGAACCATTATCTCTTTGGCCCTCGAGGTCATGAAATAATTTAAGATTTGTTTGCATATGTTTAATGTATAAAAAAAACATTTTTCCAAAAGTAGTCCATGGTTGATGATAAATTTTTATTATGACTCTTGAAAAGTCAGTTCAGTGGTACATTAAAACCCAGAAATTATAATAAGTATATGTCCTTGAATAATTCGGATAATACTTTACGAAACTTGTTTTCGTTTAGAGATGACAATTTCCGCCAAAATCAGAGGGAGACACTATGCTATTCGAGGTTGGCATTAATTAACTCAAAGGTTATATCATTTCTCTCACATCATGATCAGATCGAAAAAGGATGTCATTTACTAGGTGTGAAAATATCTCATATAGTTTATGCCGTTTGAAAAGGCAAACTCAATCACATCTAGCAAGCATATAATATTTTTATATAGGCTACAGATAGATCTAACAGAGTCTATCGTAATACGATTCACATTCTCAAAATTCATATCTCCTTATTTGAATAGTAGGAGATTATCACGCCCGTGGGCACTAGTACCAGTAAATTTTGAATTGTTCAAAGAATGCATACACTGGAAATTGTTTGAGATCGTGATTAGCTAATATGATTGTCGAATATTCATTTATGGTAGCTACTGAAATAATAAATGATGGTGGTTGTGAACCCCGACCTCTGCAGAGGAATATCGACATATGTGATTGGTTGGCATACAATCCAAATTAGATTGGATTAATTTCTCAATTAACACAATTTTGGATCCAAGACTTACACCTTAAAATTGCCAAGCCTATTAATTACAGGTTGGTGTAGTCATAATGCGTCGTTATACGAGAAATTTGTTCGTTTGTGAAAACGATTTGAGGGTCTTATTTATTTCATTTTATTTTTCTATACCCTAGGATTGTTTATACAATGCACTTGGCGTGGTAGTCTTTCAAGGACTCATATTGCATTCATGTACACAAGAATTTTGGTCGGAGAACATATTCAATTTGTAATCCTTGGAGGATTCAAATTATATTCAGACAGCCACCTGACTCACTATATCAGGTTTAACAATCCTATTTATGATTTTTTTTTAATAATTGGTAAAAGATCATAATCCGGATTGGTTGATGATATCAACTTTGTAGGTCTCTTGAGAAGTCCTTACAAAGACACAAAAATCCACGCTTTAGCAGCATAATTTCTATAATTTTTATTTATTTATTTTCTTCTTTCTTTCTTAAATCTGCAGTTAGAATTATGCTAGCTTAAAATCGTCTTTGAGATTGACTAGAGTTATTATTTTGATGCTTGTCTTTTGTAAAACTCATATAGTTGGGTTAACATCCATATTTACGTCCAAAGTTGTACTCTTTTCCCTTCGTTTCAGGTTTTGTCCCATGTGGTTTTCCTGACAAGATTTTAACGAGGCAACATCTCGCTGGCGTTGAATTTTTTTTTTTTTTTTTTTTTTCAAAATGTTGATATTTGTGCTCTTTTTCCTTCGCCTAAATTTTTCCCATCGGATTTTACTTGCAAGGTTTTATTGAGGCAGTTTAATTCAACATGGTGGTCATCCAAGGGGGAGTTGTATCAATTTAGGTTATTTGGTGGATTCTCACCATTAACTAGGTCATTTTGTTTGACTAAATCAACATAGCAAGCCCTCGGGAATTTGAATGTCATTCTGAACCACATACGGTATGACCACAAATACAGTTTTGTTCATTTATGGTAATTTATCTACATCTTGGCATTTTGTTGAAGAAACTACATCAACAACTTCTGTGAATCATCTCCGAGAATCTAGCAACCCAAGGCACAAGTCTCAATCTATTTAAAGAAGCATGCAGATACGAGAACACTAATATTATAAGACGAACACAAAAGAAGAAAACATAAACTAGCGAATTTCGTTCATCGAAATTGGAAAGTCGCGCCTTCAAGATTTGCAAGGAAAGATTCGATTGAAGTACTTGTCAGAGCGAGCGCCATCATCAAATAATTAAGGTGCATTCACTGGACTTATCGCGTTGTACTCTTTTTCCTTCGTCAAGGTTTTTCCCACTGGGTTTTCCTTGTCAAGGTTTTAACGAGGCAACATATGCATGTCCAACACTGTTATAAGTTGTGCATTTTCAGGTTTTTCTCTTTTGAGTTTTCTTGGTAAATTCATAATAACTTAGACACAGTGGTCATCAGGGGGAGTGTTATAAACTAATGTTTATTTACTAAAATGCCCTTATATCTAAGATTAGGGTTTCTTCTATCCCTATAAATTGAGACATAAATCATTGTAATACATAATACACATATGAACAAAATTCTCTCTCTTTTCTCCTCTATTTTGTGTTTCCTTCTTTTCTAGTTTCACAAGAGCTTGCATAAATTTATATTTTTGCCCCTTTCACTTAAAATTCAGGCTCCGGCCCTCTTGTCCACATAGCAGAGCATCCGGAGGAATGTGATATTCGTTTAGGAAGCTTTGTATCTTTGTCCAGACTCGGAACTAGAGTTGCTGACCAAAATACTCTCGCCCAGTATTACTTCGAGGAACCAGATTTAACTTGGGCGAACAAATTTGTTTAAAGCCCTAGTACGTATTATAGTATTATCATTGTGTTATGGCTCCACCGCCACCCTTAGTAATTCTTAGCTAGCTTTCCAGCAATGTAAATGGATTTTTCTCAGTATCAATTGAAAAACGATGCATGGAAATTTAACTACATTTTTAAAATTAAAGGAAAAAAAGATACATCTTCTTGAATTGAGAAGGCACTCTAGAGTCTACCTTAATATAAATCTTTGAACTACATTTGCATTTGGTCACACCCTCGTGACTGAAAATACAAAAGAAAGAATCCCCTACATGAAATAATCCGCCTGACCGGACTATGCTTGACGACCTTTAACTCTACGTCCAGCGGCCTTACCACATAGCAGAGCATTTTCAGGGATGTCATATTCGTTTCTGTAGCTTTGTATCTCTGTCCAAACTCTGAAATAGAATTGCTGGCCTAGATACTGCCTTGCCCAGTTTGCAGACCTTATGTTCCACATGCCTTGGTTCTCCACTGACATCAATATGGCAGTCCATGAATTTGGGTAGACCTACAAGAAATGCAAATTATAAGACAATGTACATGCCTGCTTCTTTTCGTATCTCATCAGATGCAGAATCATTTTACTGATGAAAACAGTCAGTTACAACTTACCTGTACAGTGTGTCTAGTTGAAGCATCGATTAGATTATAGGTTTTTGGTTTGCCCCCATGCCATGGCAGTGTACCGAAACTGCATAATCATCAGTACGTACACTACAATTAGTTATCAACAAAAGCAACAAGATCCATTTTGATAAATTGTCAAAACATAAAAATTTACACTAACATACCCGACAACCCAGAAATCATTTCCATCAACATGCCAAGACTGAATTTCATTTTCATTGTTCTGGAAAACAATTTCAACAAACTCATGGAGAGAACCTTTCAAAACAGAAGTGGCCAAGGTAGGACGATTGTTTTCCCTTTCAATGGCATCTGTAGTGAAAACACCAGTGATATTGTAATAATCCGCAAGCTTCAGAGGGGTTTCGTTGTTAACGTAGGATAGCCCATTAACAGCGTAACGCTGTTTCCCATTTATCATGGGAGCTGAGTTGCTTAAAATGATTCTTCTTGAAGTTGTTATATTCCCGTAATGATATGACCCTTGAGGATTTGGCCTTGCTGCATTTGCTGTTAAGTTCCACCTGCCATGAAGGAAAGACAAAAAAAAACAAAAAAAAACAACAAAACAAACTCATAAGATATAATTCCTTCCGAGTCTAGCAGCAAAACAAGGTACATGTAAATGTGGATTATCATAAATATTTTCATCTACCGGATATATGTACTTAGGCGTACGTCTCAGTACCTGAAGGTTCTAGCTTGTTTCATGGACCAATGTGTTAGTAATGTAGGAGCCGCTGGCAATGGCCCAGAAGCATCAGCTTGGGAATTACTATAACGCAACACTGATGTTGTGGTAAGATTGGCTCTCGTGAATCGTGTGGAAGCTACGATGTAGTAATCTTTGGCCGGTTGGTCGAAGGTTACTAGAACAGAAACAGATTGACCCACATGTATGTCAAGGGAATCGTAATAGCTCTGAACGGTATGAGCTCCTTCACATTCAGTCAACTTCATCTTGTGATCCTGAATTCGGAAATTGATCGAGGTTGACAGTCCAATATTTGTGATCCTAAACATGTAAGTTTTTCCTGAAACAGATATCGTCAACTCTCAGTTCAACCTATATAGAACATATATACTATTACATTGGTTGAATGGCATAATGTGCAATGAGATTACAATACCTAGATCACCGCTGAAAAGTGAACGCGTCCGACCATTTAAGAGAAGACCATCTGGTGAAGGAAGTGCTTTACCGGAGTCCAACCCATTTCGTAGCACCTTATGGTTGGTGCTGTACCAGTCACCGATAAGTAAAGTGAAATCTGCAGTAGGCAAAGCATATGGAACAGGAATTCTTGGTCTTGCATAAATATTAATGCCTCCAAAACCTCCAGCAGCTTTATGAAACGCAGTAGATGGGAAATACGAGTAAGTCCCAATTTGATCTTTGGGTTGCATCTTATATGTGTAGTTTGAGTTAGGAGGTATTGGGCAATTAGTACCCAAAACTCCATCTTGCCATGAGTTCTTCCTTTGCTTAATACCGTTCCTGTGATCATGCACAGATATATATATATCTTGATTAAGCTAATATAAATTTCTAGCTATGAATCGTCCATATCTAAACCACTCAAACATGTTTACTCGGCAACACAATGTTAAAGTTAGTGGGTGATGATACTTGTCAGAACCAAATTCTTTATCGATCAAAATAAGAAGAAAAAAAACTCTACTCACCAGGTTAATAGAAAGGGTTCATCTAGCTTGTTAATGACATTGATGATCAAGTTGTCATTGGTGACAACATCCAGTCTAGGACCAGGAAATTGTCCATTGATAAGAATCACCTAATACATATAACCACCAAAACCAAAATATGTTGTTAACACTAAAATATAATCTTTAAATGAGAACTGGAAGTTTGGATGAAACCAACAAACAAACCTGTTGAGAAACACCAAGAGGAGCAAGGTTTCCGTAAGTAACAGTCCATGTAAAGAGTTTGTATGGATCCTCTGCTTTCACAAATATACTACTCAAACACCCCAAAAACACCAAACTCAATTCTACCAATTGTAATCCTCTCATCTTAAAAAACAAATAAAAAATACTGTACTTTGATTTTTTGTGTTTGCAAAATCCAAAAAAAAAAAAAAGTACGAAAAGAAGAGAGATACTCTTGGTCCATTCTACAGTCCAAGTAGGTGAACCTTATATACAGGGGAGAAAACAAAAATGAAGAAGCTTCATCAGAGTTGCTGAATGATTATTTAAACACCCAAATGGGCCATGCCATAAATATGCAACGCGTTATTCAGAAAACCTCACGTGAAATTTTGGTACCAGATCAACCATTGCCACTGGGAGCATTTTTCTATTTTTCTTTTTTGAAGAGAAGCCAGACATAGGGAGAATCAAAGCCATGTTGTGCTATAAATTTGGTGGTACTAGAACACATGGGGAGGAGAATCAGGAGATCATCATAAATGCAAACTCATATTCAACTCTACCATTAAAACCTAACTTGTGTTGTGCCTAAGTTCGTGGTTTGGCGCAAATTCCAAAAATAAATGTCAACTTGATTCAGATTCTTGAGGACTTAACTGGGCAGGGTTTGCCAGAAGAATTGTAGTAGTTGAAGAAAAGAGAGCCAGAGTATCTGCTAACACTCAACCAATGAGCGTGCTGGGATCGATCCCTGCTCACTTGTTACATCTTTCTTAACGTGATGCCACTTATCAGTAACGTTACGACTCGATGTAGAAAATGGTGACATGACTCGTAGGAGTCTAATAACCATGCCCATCGCTGAGCTACATGCCTAAGCAGGGATGGCGCCTCACTTAAATGAGTTATTACTTAACTCCTTAAACTCCTTAAATGAGTTAGAAAATGGTGACATGACTCGATGTACGCCATTATTTATTTATTTTATTTATTTATTTTGATGCTTTGGGACGGTGGTTTTGGATTAGATAACTCTTTAAATGAATTATTTCTATTTCTAGCCATTACGAAGTTTGAACTCCTATTTTCATAATGAGTGGGAGTAACCATCAGAGCATTTCATTTGGGTCATTATAATTTTCCCAAAATTTTTATATTTAGATATGGTATGAATTAAAGTTAGCCCATTCTTAATCGAAAGGAAATTGCTCCAAAAAGAAAATATCGAAAGAAAAGCCGGTTACATTCTTGGATAATGGGATGGATGTAAATGTAATTTCTGCCAAACATGGGTGGCCATTTGGGATCCAATCCTTGGATAATGGGATGGATGTAAATGTAATTTGTGGGATCCGCCAGATACAGACGTAAAATTTCATCGAACACACGCGCCGGTTACATTAATAGGAGTATTATAGAATTTTCGTAAAATATGAGGCTATGCCTTTATATGTAATCACTATACACTCATCTTATCTCTTCAGCATTTATTCCCTTCGAATTTTAAGAGCTTGAGCTAAAAAGGGTGACAGAAAACATTTATAACTGTATTTTGCAATTTCTAATTTAGAGCTTGAGCTAGAAGGGTGAAAGAAAGCATTTATAACTGTAATTTGTAATTTGTAATAATGATTTCTTGTGTCATGGGGCAGGATTCTATAACATGGTTATATTGACATTATCTTAACATTTAGGAGTAATTTTTTTCTAAAAAAACCAACCGATGATGAATTTGAAGATGATTTTTTAACACGTTCTTCTTATAAATCTCTACACTACCGTTAAAATTGAGTGCATTCCGAGATGTATAAGATCACCATCTACGATTGTGAATACCAACTGTTAAAGATTAACAGTTGAAAAAAATAATTAGATGTTAAAATTTCGTATTTTAAAATACTCTCATTTTCTATAGGAATATAGAGATTTATAAGAAGAATATATAATCAAAGATTGGTGTCACCTTATGATGATAATGTCAATGGAACCATGTCATGGAATCCCTTCCCATTAATTATTATGGTTATGACTTGTATAATATTTATATATTTGGGGTTGTCCACGGTACTTGTTATTCACGAGAGTTCAAGTCATTTTTGTTAGATAATCATGTACAATAAACAATTTATATCGCATCAACTGTCAAAATCAAATGTAAGTGGCAAATCTAGTAGAGATAGTTCAAACACAACAAGACAATTCATATATTTAAATTGTTAAATCAGTTACAACACTGTTCAAATGATATTGCAAAAAGAAAAAAACAAACAAACAAACAAAAAAAAAGTTACTGCAAAACACAATAGCATATATATGTATACATATATGATACGATGATGATCCATATATATATCCCATGCATGCCCAAAGCTCATCATGCCAGTAGCTATTGCCTTATATGATCCTATATCCTGTCTTGATCTTGTAAAAAAATAACTCCAGGACTTGACAGCTTGTATATTTCATGTGCATCATCGATCAACAAATCATATATCAGTTCCTTCACTGATTAACCAAGCATTCCTTCACTTTCCTAAAACTCGATAACCTTAATTAACCTTTATATTTATATATATATAGAGAGAGAGAGATTTCTCACTATGGTGATACTTTATGACCAGGAGATTCTCCATGACCAACTCCGGGGCTGTGACCAGGGGATGTGGGCCGAAAAGCATCCATCATTTTCTTGGAGCGGTGGATGATCGGTGTAGTTTGTCTGATTTCTATAGCAGGAAATGGAGGTGACTTTAAGCTCTTCAAAGAGCTGATTTCTGGTATTCCAGCTACGGAGGTATGTAATTCTTGTTTGCCAGCGGATGCTGAGTAACAGTGTTGCTGCAATACTAGAAGCAGGAAAATGAACATACCTTTCATTAGGGTTTGGTGGGACGATGATGATAATTGGATTATTGTAGATTGAGCAAAAACACTTCCTAGTTGTTGAGTAAAATATAATGATCTACTCACGATCTCTCAAAGCTTATGTAAGAGTGGGAGATCTAGTTTTATTGCAGTGGTGATTGTGTGTCATTACTCTTGGATGATGGAGGTATTTAAGATGGTTTAAGGCCCCGGCAAAGTGTTAATTAGATTAAAGGTTAACTCTGATTAGGACATTAATTATTAAACTCATGAACAAAGTAAAAGTTTAATTCTATGATAATAGATTCTTGATTAAACTAAGCTTGTGGATGATTGGCTAACAAACATTTTGTTCACCTTTAGCATAATCTTTTGATCCTATATATGTTTTCTGGTTTGAACAGCCAATTACCTAAGTCATCTCTAGCTCTAGTTTTTTAATTAATCAATTTAAGATTTTAAAAGGAAAAAAAAAAAAGAATTACGAAGAAGGGCGCACAACAACTACAACTTGAAGTTCCAAAATCAAACGCACTTACCAAATTAAGAACAGACATACAAAAAGATGGCATACCATAAATACTGAGTCAGTCATGGCTTAAAACAGACTCTTACATAGGTTCTTTATTAAGCAGGGCATCATGAATGGCCAGTAGGGACCCTGCAACGTAGTATTCGATCGAATAAAAAAAAATAAATCATGAAATCTACATTCTCTTGCTCCTGATGATAATAACAAAATATAAAAATAAATAAATGCTGGAACAAAAAGAAAAGAGAGGTCGGAGAGATCCATGAGTTCTTTTGGCCCTGGGTGGTTGAGATGCTAAGCTAACTTCATGCACAAACACCTAGTACTAATCAATCATATACTTCCTTTGTTTAACGAGTTTTTTTTTTTTTACATTTCTAAGTTCTTTTTGCATTTTATTTTTCTAAACAAGTAATGTTATTTTAAATTTTATAGAAACTTGGTTTAATTTCAAAACGCCGACTCCTATAGTTCATAAACAAAGGAATACGAAGTTCCATTTTAGAATTGTTTTTTCGATAGATGGAGATTTCAAGGAGCGACTAATAACCTGTGGCTGTTCTTAATTACCGCTCTATTAGTAATAAGGCTGTTCTTAATTCCCGCTCTATCTCTTAGATATAGCCAAGCAAGATGACCAAACATAATGCTTGATTATTTTTTTTATAGTCAAAAGTTGTTTTTCCTCTTAACAAAACACCAAAGTTTACCGTTTTGTCCTCAATTTAACCTAATCCTAATTGAACTACTTTATAGTTATGATTAAACCTAAACCATTTTCATGCTTAAACCTTATTTTTCTTTCATGGGTATGCATATCCATTCTTTCAGGAGTTCGCACTTTGTGTTCATTTTAGCCGGTGTCACTTCATGAACAAACATGATGGTACCATAGTACGAGCACAAAAATATGTTTGTGAGGCAATTGCATTTGTGTGCAAACTAAATCATTAGTGGATTAAAGTAATTGACCCCAACCTCATCTATTGAGAGTGACTAAGGAGTAAATTTTTATACTTTACATTAATCAAGAGTGAGGATTTACATTCTCCAATATAAATTAACGCCATCTCTCTTATATTTATTTATTTATTTATTGTCAATACAATGATTGTTGTTACTTTGCTAGTTAACACCATCTCTTATTCATGGAAATGGGTATTTCTTGCCATTTGCTATTCGCTGGTAACAATTTTTATGTGTGCGGTTCAAAAATAAAAACAATTTTTATCTGTATTTTTTATGAATGTAGAATTGGAGATGACACTATTTAGTAATGAACAAACTATCATTCGAATTTTACCAATGCATGAAGGTAGCACTATTACAAAGCTATCCAAACAGTAGTTGATATCAAAGGTCTTGATTTCCAATGCAAGCCCAACCTACATTTATCATGAACCATTTTTTGGGACCATGTTTTTTTTTTGGGACCATTGTTTTATAAGGCCATCTACCCTACACTTATAAGGGATGTCCTAAAGTGTAGACATTACTAATTTGCCCCCAAACCCTAATTAAGATTATAACTAAACTAATAACTACCAAAATATAAATTTAACCTAATCTAATCTATTAACAAAAACACAAAATCAGACATACCCTACCGACGCACAAACAAGTTTTGGGATTTTTTTTCCTTCTCTTCTTCTTCTTCTTCCTTTCAACATCGTCTTCATCGATTAATCGTCGATTCATAAAATTTTCATCGTCGATTAATCAATCGAGTATAAGAATGGTTCTTCAAAAGAAAACCCCAAGACTCCCTGGAAAAGGTCCCGATTTAGCACATCTAGCAAATCAGCCAAGTGAATTGGAGATTCATAAAGAAGTGGAACCGGAAGGTGAAGTCATAATCGTCTACAATAGACGCAAGAAGAACCCTGAAACTGACATGGAAAAAATCCGCAGGTATTCTCAACCAAACCCATTACTTTTAATTTGATTTTGATTCGTTTAATTAAATAGAAATCATCAAAATATGGTTCATATGGAAGTTTAAGTGCCTTGTTCGGTTAGGACGCGTTTCACAAAAACCCTAGTTTCTTAACCGAACTTCCTGAAAGGAAGAACACGAAAAACAGTTCGGTCCATAGGATTTAAAATCAGGTTACCGAACTGCGAGTTCGGTTGGTTCGCAAAAAATTCTAAAACTATTTAGTAACCGAACTCTACCCATATTACAAAAAAATAAAATCCAATGTAACCGAACTGTGCTATTTTTCCCACTATGTTGAGTTCTGATTCAACCCAACTTTGCCCACTTTGTTCGGTTGTTTCACAAAAATTTCTAAAACTATTTAGTAACCGAACTCTACCCATATTACAAAAATAAAAATAAAAAAATTCCAATGTAACCGAACTGTGTTATTTTTCCCACTATGTTGAGTTCTGATTCAACTGAACTTTGCCCACTCTGTTCGGTTGTTTCGCAAAAATTTCTAAAACTATTTAGTAACCGAACTCTACCCATATTACAAATTTTTTTTTTTTCCAATGTAACCAAACTGTGCTATTTTTTCCACTATGTTGAGTTTCAATTTAACCGAACTTGTCCCACTATGTTCGGTTTTTTCGCAAAAAACCTTGACAAACCGAACTCTTTACTAATTGCATACATGTTGAGTTCGGTTTGTTTGCAAAATAAACTGACTAACCGAACTCTTCCTAATAGTGACAAATGCCGAGTTCGGTTTGTCCGCAAAAAAAACTTTTGATACTAACTATACTCTGGAACAAAAAATTAGAGTTGGCCTATTTTTCGTGAACTTTTGATACTAACCAAACCTTACGCTTAGAACCCTTATGCTTCGTCTGATTTAGTCAATCATTTATCGGTTAAGCTAATATCTTTTGTTTTCTTGATTAGTGGCAAAGGCAAAAAATCAAACCAACCTTTACTGGAAGATCTGAGAACTCCCACGCCTCGAGGAAAAGTACACTATAGTGCCGGTAAGCGTGGAACCAAAAATGCTAGGTATGGAGGTGGGTCATTACCGGGGGTTGTCATCCAAGATGATGTCAATAGAGCTAATGTTGACAATGTAATCCAACAAGTTCATCAAGAGATTGTGGAAGAGACGGGTACTCAAGAACATAATCAAGGTGGAAAAGAGGAACTAGCTGAAGAAGAAGGAGGAAATGAGGATGGAGATAAGGAAGATGGAGAGGAACAACGAGATGACAATGATGACAGTGAAGAAGATGAGGAAGATGAAGATAAGGATGGAGATAATGAAGATGACGAATCAGAAGAGGACTCGGATGAAGAGGACGAGGAAGAGGAACAAGGAGAAATAGTTCAAAAAAAAAACTAGAAAGACGCCTAAAAAGCCTTGTGCTAGATATGCATACATTCCTGATGACAATTTGTGTTTGCCGCAAAAGAACCCAACTTATGGTACTCCAAGAGATGGAGGGGAAGTATTGATTGGCTACAAAAACTCATGGGCTGCCAAGATCTTTGCGACAAAGGTATTGAATCTTAACCATCAAGATTTTTCAGTCATTTTATTATATTTTGACATATATTTTTCTCTATATATTAGTATATAAGATATGATGTTGTTTTTGTAGGATCATACTAATGCGGTTCGTGTTTTGAAACGTTAAAAGAACAAGAGGTGGTATATAGCGGATGAGTGTGATGAGGTCCGGTTGGAGGTATTTGATTGTGTACTATGGAAAGCGATACAACATGCGCACCAAAATTTTGATGTTGTCACTGTTTCTGCATTTGCTGAGAGGGTTTATCCAGAGACGGATACCTTTCATCTACCCTTTGGCGAGATGGCAATAACTTCGGATGATTGTCATCGAATCACAGGCCTACCAATTATGGGAATAAGTGTTCGAGAAGGCTACGATCCCTCGATGAGTTATGAACTTCTTGAAAAGTTGGTCGAAAAGTGTCTAGGATGGGGCCCGGACAAGGCACAATGTGAGTTTAGACGAGCTGTTAAAGAGCCTAAGAAAGGTGATGAGTATAATGAGTTTGAGGCATACCGCACGTACACTAAGAAGTTGAAATTTTTCAAGATCAAAGTCTTGAAAGACGAGTTTGGAGGGAAAAAAGATTTGGTAGCTGCTGGAAAGTTGGTGATGACACCGGAGAAGATTAAGCACCATGTGACTGCTTATTTGTTATATCAATTAGGAGCCATTTTCTTCCCCGACACATCAGGTCATTTGGTAAATGCCCATAACCTGCATCTATTGGACCCTCTTAATGAGGTGAACAACTACTGTTGGGGCACGGCGGTTCTTTCATTCGTTCAAGCGGAGCTCAGAAAAGCTTCGAGGCTTAAGGCTTGTCAAATTGGAGGCTTATACACCCTTATTCAGGTACCCCGTTAAATTATCTTTTGTGTGTTTCAAGATATATTTGCGAACAAACTTAAATTTGTTGTTGATAAGTGAATGAATGTGTATTGTTACTAATTATACTGTAAATATATCATTTGTGGCTCCTTCTCATAGGTTTGGGTGTACGACCACTTCCCTAAACTGAAATTGTCTCATGCTACGACTCCTTGGCCTTATGGAAAGCCTACAGCTGGTAAATACAATTTTATGCACTCACAGGACAAGGGTAAGAAAAAAAAGATGTTGAAGTTGAGGGAGAAATTGGATAATGCAACGCTTAAAGATGTGGTTTTCCATCCATACACCGTTGCATCAGATGAAGAGGAAGATGTTGAGGTTGTTAATTTCTCACCTATTGCAGGTTATAATGGACCGTTGTTTCATCCTGACGGTTGTACAATGTATAATCCTCGAAGAGTATTGAGACAACTATCTTGTGTCCAAACTGTCCCACAAGTGCAAAACTTCAAGGTGAAGAAGCGGGGAACTAAGAACACCGTCAAGAATTTTGATCCAAAATATGAACCTGCTCCATCAGTGGACCACTGGAACGACTTTGGGAAATATCTTTTTTGACGTGAAGAGTGTGAAGATTCGTATGATAATCCAAATGACGCTGACGAGGGATATATGGAATGGTATGAAAATATTTCTCATCCTCGTGTAATAAACATAGTCCAACAAGCCCGTGCTGAGAAAGCGAAAGCGAAGGCAGTGGAGAAAGAGGCTCAGAAAATTCTGAAGCATATGCCTACCTGTGGTGAAGAGGCCTTGAACTTTTGGAATTCGGCGGTAAGATATTTACTCTTATTTTTGCTTTTCAAATTGTTATAAAATATTGAAAAATAATAGATATTTATGCTTTTGATTGAAAAAAGGTGAAGGCAAGTACTAAATTGTTGAAGAAAATGATGGCAAAAATACGGAGTGAAGAGCAGATGAACACTCAGGAACAAACGGACCTCTACAACCAATTGGACTAATATTTTCCCACACAACATTGTCGATCCAAGCCAGATTGATCCAAATCATACCATTCCGGCGAAGAGGAGTCGCCAAGAAGGGGAAGGTTCAAGTCGGATGGTTGAACAACAAAGCAGTGGAGAGGACACTCCTAGTGATGAAGGAAAAGCTAAAGCTCCTAAACGCAAGAATAGAAGAGTTCCTCGTAGTGGTCGTCGTCAATGAGTGATTGCAACAATTAGTAGTTTGGTTTCTTATGTTTAGAAAACTTTTTTATTGCGGATTTGGTAGTTTGTTTTCTTATGTTCGTGTGTTTCCAACAATTAGTTATGGTGAAAAGACGAGGGTACCAAAATATACCTCAATCTAAAACTTTTCCACCTATAAGTCCTTTTACGAAAGTGATTGTCTATGGACTAAGTCGAGACAATACAACTAATCGTTTCACACTTCGTGTGATCGTCTATGGATACAAGATCGAGACAATACAACAACGAAGTATGTTTACTTGATAATAGGTTCAGACTTAACCAAACTCTAGGGATTGTCTATCAAGTAAAATATGAATTAACGTTTGTGTATTTTACTTCTAATTATAATAAAACAATTATAATTTCGGAAATAGAAAAGTAAAGGACCCAGCAAGATTTTGTTAACGAGGAAACCGCAAATGCAGAAAAACCCCGGGACCTAGTCCAGAATTGAATACTCTCAGAATTAAGCCGCTATACAAAATCAAACCAACTTCGTATAGTTGAGACCAAGCAACTAAACCTATAGTTCACCTAGTTTCCTCAGTATCCCCGCGCCTCCAACTTGTAGTAAGTCACGTACTTGGAACAATTCCTTTGGTTCGTATTCCAAACAGTAAAGGAACAACAAATCTGTTCGGTAACAACTCTTTTCAAACAAAGTGATATGAGTTTGACAAAGGCTCTTCCGTTTAACCAATAAACTCCTTTGTCGGGTCCTTAGATAAATCTCTCAATAACTACCAAAGTAATTATTAGATTATGTAATCAATACTATTAATCACAAAGAAGTGTATTAATGCCGATCTACTCAACTAATCAATCTAATCTACCACAAGGATAAACCGATTATAGTTGGATCCTTTTTCAGCCGAAACAAGTATTATGCACACCAAAGATTATGAACCCAAAAAGTCTTCTTGTCTTCAAATCTTCTTTAATCTTCAATCAGTACCTGCACACAATCAACTTGAATCTCTTGTGATCAATCACACATAGAACGGAGTCTGTTAACGTTGGATTATCACAAGACATCTTTAGATCTATAAACAGTCTAAAGATCCCCGTCGAAACTTCGATCTAGTTTGAGTGAATCTTATATCAGAAGAGAAGATTCTCAAGCATAAACAAACTAGGTGCAATCAAAGTTCAACCACCGTTAGTCAATCAAATCAATCGAAAACTAAAATAAACTACAATTATCTAGTTTCCCACCAACGGTACTAATAGAGCTTCTCAATCCCAAAGAAGTCTTTAAACTGAGCGGCTGTAAGAGATTTTGCCTAATTAGGTTACTTTCCTCTCCGAATAGGCGGCTCCACCAGTAACAGCACAACTGAGGTAGTTTTGCTGGCTATGAGGATTAGTTTGCTAGGAATGCAAACTTAAGTATTTATAGACAAGGAAGTTTGGACACCAAGGAATTTCCAAAACCGAATATTCTCAAATATATGCAATAAACACGAAATCTGTTTTCATAACTCCTGGAAATGCACTGTCTAAATATTGACCGAAATCCCAACAGAAAAATCTATATTCAGTAAATGCACATTACTAATTATTATTTTCTAAAGATATGCATTTGATTGCAGGAAATTAAATAGCATATAAAAACTAAGAAACCTTAATTAAAAGATTCTCAATTTATTTCGATCCTGGGATTCTCCTTTAGCTATTAAGGAATATCTTTGAACAATTAATGATAAGAGTTACTGCACATGTTCAAAGTATGTTGACATATTTACTTTATAAGTCATTTTTCATATTTACAATCTTGGAAACGATTTGCCACACTTCCAAATAAGTTTAGAATTGGTTCGTCTGAATTCCAAGAACTATGTGATTGATTATCCTATCAAATCACCAATCATGGGTTTCACGGTTCTACCAAAAACAAGTTCGGTTCTACCTCCATGTGAGTACTGTGCATAGTCATACTAGTTACCAAAATTCGGTTGACTAGGTACTAGGATCGATTCCCCATAACTTATGGTAACTACCTGTATTTGGTTGCACATGTCCATAGGATCGGTTCCCTCAAAAACACAAACTTGTTGCACATGTTCATAGGATCGGTTCCCCCATCTACTAAAAACGTGTTGCACCTCTTACAAGGATCGATTCCCCTCTTGTAAATTTGTTGCACCTCTTACAAGGATCAGTTCCCCAATTGCTAGATAAAAGTTGTTATTTACAAGGCATCGATCATACCATCTTGAGTGATTACTTAAGATCGGTTTCACTAATAAAAGTCATACCAATACATAAGTTATGCCTTGTGAATAGTTTTACCAAGATACATAAATAAGTTTATGAGCAGTTATACTAAACACACATATTGGTAATTCAAAATAGATTTGCAATGAATAACAATACCAATAAGCCTAGCGATTTCCCTTTCGATTAACAAAATGAGTTTATGAACTTACTTCCTTTAAACGAATGTAAAACATTGTTTCCTAGGATGAAATCTTCACTCATACCCATACATAATCACAATAGCATTCATACGATTATGTCGATGTCTTATATACAAAGTTTAATGGTTAAGCAATAAACCTCGTATTGTATAGCTTAATACTATGTCTAAATAGAGTATCATACACAGCTTCACAGTTATGTTTTCAATATGCGCGACTTGAAAGATACGATAGGGAATGAAACAGTTCAAGTCAAATATTACTAACCTCAAGAGGAAGGATGATGTTGTCGTTGTAGCTCCATACTTCTTCACATTCTTCAGGTCTCCATGTAATACTTTTACGTCTCATATCCTAATACTTTCAAGATAACCTATACGAAGTTGACTCTAGTATATAATCAAGCGACTCTTTAAATGAGTTTTGATTCACTAAAATATGACAACCAAACTGATAGACGCATTTATGTGTCAATTTTCATCTCTATTGTGTGTATTGTTAGTACCCATTTTTGTACTTATGTTGGTATTTTATCTCTTTGTAGGTGTTTTTGGAGAAATAAGCTTTTGCGGCGAAATTGGCTCAAATGTGGCATTTGAACCTCCATAGATAACGTACCAGAAGCACCCCAGAAATTCCCCGGAGGAACCCCGAAAAAGTGTTTGAGAACATCCCATAAAAATTACTAAAGGCATCCAAGGGACGAGTGTTATGCGGACCCAGCAACGGATAAGGGGCGACCACTGGATAAGGGGTAACCTTTCCCATTCACGTTCAAATTCTGTTTTTGGCGGGAAACCAAAAACGTAAAGCATGTTTCCTGACAGTTTTGGTGATGGATTTTTAGAGGTGTTTGAGGTCGACTAAACCTCTGATTTTCATAGGATAGACTCCTTATGGGTCTAGGAATCTAATATGGGTGTTGAAATTGATTAAACTGGGCTCAATCGATGGATTTTCATCACAACAGCAAAATATGGAAAGTAACGTGTGTGACCTATTTTAGGAAATTTTAGAGAGATTAAAGTGTTATAAACCTTCCCAAAGATTTGTATCTATCTAAGGAAGAGTTTAGAATCAAAAGGAAAGCTCAGAAACGTGTAAATATTCTAAAACAAGAAATTGCCGCAACTTTTCCGTGAAGAGAAAGGAAGAGATTTTGGAGAGATTTAATCGGTCTTTTTGATATAAATAGATTGGTTGGGTCATATAGAAGGGGTGTCGAGAGTTTGGGGGGCTGAGAAGGCTTGGAGAGGCGAGAATCAGAGATTTACAGGCTCCGCTGCTGATGTTGTTTCTGCTGGTGCAGAACTGAAGAACACGAAGAACATAAGACACACGCGAAACAGTCGCAGACGAGTATCGTTCTTCAACAGCATACCACATTTATCGTTTATAAACATCACCTTATTGTAACGGTGACTTCTGTAACGACCATTAAGTGTTGCAGATTCACTGTATTATTATTTCTCTTCAATAGAAACACCTTTTGAGCCATGTTTCAATCTTTTGAGTGTGTTTTTGATATGATGAGCTAAACCCAAACATTGGGACGACAGAGAGAGTCGATTTTCATCATATGGTAAATTTAATTTATTCTTTTTATGACTTTTGCATTAATTTAAAATTGAAATATTATTTGAATTAATTAGTTGTCATTTAATTTGATGATGTATGCTTATCTTAAATGTTTTGATACATCATGCTTAGGATTTACAACTAATATTTTGAGAATCTACTTAGGCAAAAATAAGAGTCACCATATCATATTTTATTTGGGTTATAATTATTGATAATAAATAAATTGAACCGCATGCATGAGAATTGGCCAAATCCTTAGTCCCAATACCTCTCGCCCATTGTTTATAATTTTTGTTTATATATTTTTATTAAATTTAAAAAACTCGAATCTTCACAAGTCCGAGAGTTTGAACTCATTTACTACAACAACTTTAAAATCACATCACAAACTTGACATACCAATGCTTGGTGGGTTCAACCGATCTATGCTCTAACATATGGTATTGTGGATTAGTAAAGGAATTTGATATTTTGGTTTTTAATTTGTGTTTTAAAGGATTTGTTCGTCTGTTAGACTCATTTGTGTTTCATTACACTAATTTTTTTTAGATACAATAAGGTAGTTCGGTTAGTAGGCCAAATATCGTAAGCAATCGAACTTTGTTGTCTCAAAGTTCGGTTTGTTCGCAAATTTGCGATATAACCGAACTCAACATTTAAAATAAATAAATAGAAGTTACAGAGTGGTATTCGGTTACATGGTAAAAAGTGACAGGTAACCGAACTTAACAAATAAAAAAAATTCAGAAGTTACATAGAGATATTCGGTTACCTTTTAAAAAATGACAGGTAACCGAACTTATTTGTTCGGTTATCTACAAAAAAATACCAGGTAACCGAACTTCGTGTATAATTTTGTCTGAATCCTTCAAAGCTTTCCACATCTCCATGTTATGCTCATACATAATGCACCAACCCAACATTGTGTCGGGGTTAAATCCATGCCAATAAGAGTTTCCGCAAATCGGAGGCAATGGACAATTGTCTTCTAACCGGAGGCCTATAAAATGGTTGTTATTAATCAACGCAATCACCAATCTCCTACGTTTAAGTTGCTCGACACATATGGTTGTTTTCGGAGTGTATGTGAAACTAGCACCTTTTGAGAAATAGTGAACCACGCAATGGAATGCGTCGGCGATTAAGTGCTCACATATCGACATGCCCATCCAATGATCCCTTGTGATTGGATTTCCCCCATGGAGATGGATTTGATACCTAACAAACTGCACATTGAGACTAGCATCCCCATCGCTCAACATTGTCTTGTAAAATGACGAGTTCTCCTTTAGATTCATCAACAACCTTTGCCGGACATAAGTGATTTAACAATCATTATATAGCTTGGCACCTTCAGTAAAAGGCCCTACTTATTGTACGACGACGTGGAAACCGCAATTACCACACGGAGGGTCGTCGTCGATGGATATGACATACTTTCTAATGTAAGGAGGTAGCTCTTCCAAGTAGCTTTTATCAACAAAAGGTGGTGTATCATCAATTGGTCGACTCATTTCTTTGATGCGGAACATTGGATCCTTAAGCTTCACGTCTCGTTGAGTTGGTTGGCTAGGTTCCGATGGAGTAGGTTGGGTTGGTGGCGAGTGTAACATCGGTCCTTTTTTCTTCGTATCCCGTTCACTTGTTTTGCCCTTTTCCATAATACTCCTAGCCCTTTTCTTATAATCTTCTTGGTACTTCGCCACGGTATGCTCATGCGCCGAAGGATCTCTAGTAAAAGCGTTCATTTCACTTTGCTTCTTAGACAACACCTTTGCATATTCTCTTACTTGTTTTTTTGTTTCTTTGGTGCTTGGCCGACCTTTGGCCTTGCCTTTTGTTGGTTCATGGACATTCTCCGAAGTATGCGGATAAACGATTGGCCGCATGTCATCCCAAAAGATTTGCCTTTCAAGTTTGTTCATGTTCCGGTACATCTCGATAACGATTCTTCCCATTTCATTATCACCAAATTCTTCTCCGACATCACCCTTTGGAGGAAGGAAAAAACTTAATTGTTGCCAATATGGATCTATATCGCTTAAAGGGATTATGCCATGTTCATAGTTAACTATCATATGGAGACAAGGGAGTCCCATAGACTTCATCATGTTGCAAACACACACCTCGTCCGGCTTGGTTCCCCATATGTTAATCAAATTCACCTCTACCATTAACCTCTTAATGCAAGCATGTGAAACATTATAATGGAGTCCCTTGAACAACCGAAGGTCCTCCAATTTCTTGATGTTACCATCTTTTTGTACAATCTTTTTGTACTTCATGATGTGGATTTTTTGAAACTTCTCTTTAATTCTATCAATCTCGCGGTTGAAGTAATTCTCCATTGCGTTAAACACAATCACAAAATTATCGACACATCCACAAAGATTTTTCTTCAACCGGTGGTGAGCCGATTCTACCAAACTTGTCGCTTGATTCCCAAATTGGAGGACCTTCAATTGGTAAAAAAGAGATCATACCAACTGAAGCAATGCTTCCAACCACTAAGACTGAGGCTTGGGAAAAGAACCTAACCTCAGACATGATACTCGCCAAGATGGACGTTCTCGAAGAAAATCGAGAAATAGCTCTTCAAAAGAAAATTACCAACGCATGTTGGATCGAGAATACGACAAACGTGTTCATCACAGACAGTTCAGCCCAGGCGATAAGGTATGGCGCGAGATCCCACCATACCAGCGCGAGTCAGGAAAATTTGCACCAATATGGGAAGGACCACTTACCGTCATGGACAAGGAAAGCGAAGGAGCATACAGACTGCTCAAGCCAAATGGGGAAGAATTAGAACGCCCCTGGAATATTAAGTACTTAAAGCAATACAATGCTTGAACAGCCTATCACATAGAAGGGCAAACTATGAAAATGGGTTTGAACCCCTACTTGTAAAAGGTCATGAAACCTTACTTAAATGTAATAAAGGCTTATAAACCCTCTTTTGTGAATAATAAAATTCATATTTAGCACATTTTTCATTGTTCTAGTTTTTCTATTTTTCCTTTTTGTATTTATCGTATTGAGTCTTTTATTTTAACTTGTTTTATTTTTGCTTTAATTCTTTCTTCAATTGCATATAACATAGTCATCTCATACATACATTATAATAAAAGCCCATCAAGATTATGGCATGGTGCTATCCACACCTTCCACTCTACAAAGAGTGATGCGGGTAAAACACCTAAGCTGCCTAAGACGGATATATGGGCCTAAGGCAATGCCATCTAGCCTTGCGAAGCCAGATGAAGCGGGGGACACCCTAAGATACCTAAGACGGAATAGACCTCAGGTAATGCCATCACGATCACGATATCGGGTGATGTCCTGCCATAACAAGAGATATCTAGAATTTAGGAACTTGCCTTTGGCTAAGGGAAGAATCACTCAGTCGAGATATCGCCCTACATATAATGGTTAAACACCAAGTGACTCAAACATCTGATCACTTAACCTGGAGGAAAGTGTAACCTACACAGTATACTATTAAACACCAAGCCCAACAAGGCACAAAACTAAGGTGCGTAGGGAAATTTGTCATACTCCAAATCCAAACAATAAGAGATGATCTTCCCAATTAAGGAACTGATCATTCATTGGCCTTGTCACCCATGGTTAGACCGACAGCTTGCACAAAAACTACCTCAAAACCACCAAATCAACACAACAACAATAGTAGCAAAAACTATCATCAATATCAATAAGTACCTCGCAATAAACAGTATTAATTGCCTCGTACATTTGTGGACTTTCCCAAAAATTGTCCACAAAATAACGCCTCCAAAACAACAGAGGACTTACTTAGACAAACTAACTAATCAGGCGAATGAACAACAAGTTCTTCCCTATCTTTTCCTACCCGTGCTAGCCGGGGAAGATGATCGGGGACATTCAATAAAGTTCGTCCTTCTGAACTCGGAGCAGTTTGATCTCATCCAAGTAAGTCGTTTCTATCCGCATCGCCTATTTCAGAATCGTACAAAACTCATCATTATGAGGAAAAACCTTACAAAGTAAAGGTATATCGCTCGACTGGGGCATCTGCGATCCCGATCTCGGATCGACATCCCCATCATGAGCAGGAGCCGTCTCGGGCAACACCTCATCATCCAAGTCCCCAAATAAGGAGTTCTTCTTCCTTTCCATCTTAAAATCACCAAACAGTGCAGAAATATCAATAACACCTCCAAAAACATTCCATGGCCCAGAACCATCAGCAGCATTCCCTCACTGCAAAACACATGCCATCAGCTGCTAAGATATAAAACAGGGGCAAGGTATATATACCTTAAAATATTAAGACAGTATTTTATACCTTAGCATCCTCGGCAGCTCAGATGATCTGCATTCACTACTTATAGAAAAGAACGATAGTCTATACAGACCATGGAATGAAGCTCAAGCCACAGATCACGGATCTTTGAAAAGAATGGCTCATCGCGTGTCAGCTAAAAACACAAGAACTTCTGTCACTTATAAATAAGTAATCCACACAACAGCAGAAAGTGTTTCCAAGCTAAACAGTGTAAGGATACACAACGGCGGGTGGAAGTCTTCCAACAAAAAGACTGCTCTCTTAACAGAAAAATCAATCGTCCTAAACCACTAATGGGGTAAGGACGATAAGAGAGCAGATAAGTCCTTTCGAAGAGACATCGGTGATGATCTAGGGATTAGATCAAGAAGAACCGACGAATCAAACAAATGAGAGGGAATACTATCATGTTTAGGGAAGCATGAGTAAAGACCTCACCTCCATGGAGGACGGGGAGGAAAACTCTCATCAGACATAAAAAGATTTTATGAAAGAAATAAGAAAACTAAAAGCTCTGAACTTCACAGAAGGGAAGAAGAGAATGAAATCTGATTCTCCACCCCAAGAAGATTTTATAGGAATCAAAGTCCTCGAAAAACCAATCAAAGTCTCCAAAAAAGTAAAAGCACAATAAATAAGATGACGGAAATCCCGGGAGACGACCATAAAAAGAAAGAAAAAGATTCTCTATCTCAATAAAGATTTTTTGGGACAAGCAACCGGCGCCTCAAGTCCAACAGGAAAAAACGCATTAAAAATATAAACATGGCAAGAACCTTAGACGGGGCAATTACAAGGTTTTCTCCCTATCGTTCCCCTGGCATAATGAAAAGAAAAGGAGCAAATTGTCAGGGTAAAATACCCACTCTCCACGTGTCAACATCTCAAGGGATGATCTCATGATAAGATGGTAAGATAGAAGTATCGAATCATGTCCTAAAAGGTGATTTCCTCTGAATCGAGACACCTGCTACAACGCTACATGCATGACGCGTGTAAGGAGTAGTCTAATCTTCTCAGACGGTCAAGTCTAAAAAGAAGGAATGCATTTAATGAAGGATCAGAAGAGACGTGGATGAAGGTACATCGTATCAGAAGACTCGGACGATCCATGCTACAACCCGAGGATGGTGCAGTACGATGCCCCTCAAGGAGGAGCAGTACGATAATGTACAAAACGAGATAGCTCGGAAGGATAACCGATCAAGGAATCACAGGGGATAGTTGAGAGTTCGTCCGAGATACTGAGAAGATGTACGATAGCTCCACCATCTCGGCGAGATTGGGACGCACCTTCACGATTTTAATTTTTCTATAAATACCAGTCCATGTAGAAGGAAGTGGACATGTAATGTTAGATGGTCTTTCTACAGAGAATTGTAGAGAGAGACTTAGAGAAAGAAAGAGTGAGAAGTCTAAGTGATATTTGTAACTCTTTCAAGGGTAAGACATTAATCAATAAAGAAGTAGTTTCTTTCCAGTGGATGTAGGTCTCCAAGACTGAACCACTTTACATGCTTGTGTTCATCTTTACTTTCATGTTCTTTACATCTTGTTTATCTTTGAATCTTGAATATTAGTAGTTTTAAAATCGTTAGATCTACTTGGGTGTAGTCATTAGAAAAGATGCAACTACAGTAAGATCCCATACTATGCGTCGTATTTTGATGATAGTAAGTTTTATGATAACTTTTCGCATCAAAAAGTTTTTCCTCCAAAAATTAGAAGGAAAAAGAGGATTAAGCAAGGACTATGTTCAATTGATGAGCTTAAGGCTCATACTTGTGCTAATTAATCACAAGGATTGAAATCTTACTCATGAAAAATCCGGCTGAGTAAGACGGTTCTATGAACAGGTATGTCTGTTGGAAAAAATCGTTTGTGCAACTCTCTTATCGGTTGTTAGCTAAACTTGTGATCACAGACATTGTTGCACAAATCTTTTCATTTCAAAATTTTAGTTTTGTTTACTTCTGGTTTTGAAATTATTTTTGATTTAAGAATGCTTCTCTTGGGCTCTAAATTTTTCTCTTATGAGAATATAAAATTTATTGAGCCAAGTTTTGTGAAAATATTCACTTGAGCAATATTTTGTTTGGCAAACAGTGCTCTTGATTTGTCTTTTATTTTTATTTTTGTGGGTCAAGACTGTTTTTGTACGGGTACCCATGTTACTTGTCATGAACTGTCTTTAGAAACCCTAAAATTCTATTCCCTTAGAAACCACTTAAATGCCAAACCTGTTGAGTTGTGTTCACATACTCTAGGTTATTCTCGTGTGTCAAGAATGTCTTCACCTCCTAGATCTTTGGGTTATGCAAGTGTTGTTCTTGATGAAGGTATTGGTTTCAAGTCCAAGGGGAAGAAGAAAAGAACCCTGTTAGAAACCGAAGATGTCAACGCTAAAAATCCTAGTGTATCATGTTATTATGCATATACTAATCAAGATGCAGAGCATGATGAAATGGTTTCTGCTGAAGTGGTTCATGATTTTCTTGTATACTTTGAAAAAGCAAAACTGAAGCTCGTTGATACTATGAAAGGTCTTGATGTGTTGCGAACTGAGTTGAATTAGGTTAATCCTGACCTTGTTCTCATGAAGACACATGTTAAGATTCTTCTCAATGAGGATATATTCTCTGAAGAAGCAGTGGATGCTGTTAATCACAAGCTAAAAGGACTCCAGATTCGTGAGGGTTCCTAAAATATTTAGTTTCAGCGCCTGATCGTTTTTGATGTTTTATGCAGTCCTTTGTTTCTAGCTTGTATATATGTCTAGGAAACTTCTTATGAGAATTTATGTTTGATGATTAAGAAGGATAACTAGGGTTTGGAATAGCAAATATTGTGAGTGCACATAGCTATTGCCAACGATTTTCATCTTGCAATGTTTTTAGATTTATTTACTTAAATTCTATACTTTATTTGGAAGATGATTTTGCAGTATTAATCTTTATTGATTTTATATATTGCAAACTGTTATGGGATATGTGTGATTACATCCGTGAACTAAAATTGTCCCATATATGTCAAAAGTTGTGTCTTTCATATGTCAATTTATTGATAAAAGATTGAATGAATTTTTGACAAACAAAAGTTAAGCCTATTATGTCGTATGCAAATATTGATGGAAGATAGGATGAACTTTTATTTACAAAGATTAAGTCTATTATATGTCTCTGTGCAAATAGTGATGAAAAATAGAATGAATCTTTGAATATCCGCAGTATTGGTCTTTCCCTGATCCACATCTTGTGTAAATACTGTGCGGCTCCGTAAGTTCTCTTAAGTGAGCATTTCCGATTGAATTAATCATGGGTTCTCTTGTGGTTAATTTAATTGAAGATTATTGGATACAAATTCATATTTCTTATGATTTGTTAATGTCCAAAAGAAACCCTTCTTTTCTTGTAAAAGTAAGGTCGCTCTTGTTGTTCTTTCGGGAATGACATTTTATGGGGGAGAGTTCTCTTTTGAACTTGTGCTTAATTGCCAAATCTTTATGGGGAGTGCGGCTGTGGAATATTATAGGGGTTATCTTGTATCTTTATAAACTCCTTGATGAATGCATTTAGTTTTGACTATTTGATAGCATCTAAAAAAGTTGATATGTTTAATTTTAATCATGAAGTGTCTCTATGAGAATTTCATTAGGATCCCGCCAATTTTCGTACCTTTGCCAATTCATATTGACAAAAAGGGGGAGAAGTATTTTGTAGTCATACTACAAATACATATGGTTTACAGATCATATTATGTAAGGGGGAGTGGTTTTCAAATGAGATGAAGTATTGATTAAGGGGGAGTCATACATATCACCATAGTATTATTGTCAAAGTTGTGATGCAATTGAACTTTGATGTTGTGTAATAATACTATGACACTGTATAACAACACGAAAACATCTTGTTTTTATATATTTTTATGGCTACGGATCTTCAACAACTATGATGCTGAAATGAACACCTTTAGAATCATGGAGTACTTGGACGTGACGAAGATTTCGAGTTATGTTGAAGAACCAAGGAGATCAAGCATTTGGATGAGAAGCTACAAATTTATTTATTTTGTAATCCATATGTATTGATAGTTTTGTCACTAAAATTGACAAATGGGGAGATTGTTAGAGCACTGCTCGGTCGAACTCGCAAGCGTTTCTATCTCAAGCTTGTTTGTCAAGTTTAGTTGCCAAAACTATAAGTCTTGATTTCTAGTCTACATATAGCTAAGTCTCGGATTAGGATCGAAAGTGTAGTTGAGCTTAGACTTCACGGCGTTCATCAATTGAAGACGAAGAACTATCAAGAGGAACTTGTGGAACTTCTTCGACAAAAGGTATATGAAGACTTGAAATCATCTATCACTAGAAAGTCTATTTACTCTATGTCCTTCTTGAGACATAGTCGTTTAGCTATATAGATTTCATTATACACATTTGATATTTCGAGCTGAGTTTTTGACTCTCTTACATATTTCTCGAAATATGTGTTGGTAATATTTTCGCTTCAACCAAATTCATCTACATTCTTGACGAAATTCAAAAGATTATCATTTTAAAATTTCCAAGTAACATCTTACACGATTTACTCGGAATGTTTCATATCGATTATTATTTCAATTACTTGAAAATTGCTTTGATACTTTAGTTTGTGAAAAACAACTATTGTGGTCCTCTAAGATTGTTTCAATGATTGAAATGGAGTATAAAACTCTTAACAATGTTTGGAATTAACATAGTATGCGTACTTGCATATATGTTGTCCAAGTCCGGGAACCATAGTATGCATACTCGTATGCGTACTAACGGTAAAGAGAAAGTCCGCGAACCTGGTTTGCAAACCTAGTATACGTACTTGCGTAAGGTTCATGGTCCGTGATTTTCTGCTGAGTTATGAAGGTATGCGTACCCGTTCGCATACTGGCGAAACCCAAACTTAGTCCGACTACTTAGGTATGCGTACCCGTTTGCATACTTGAGTAGGTTGTGTTCTAAAATCGGTTTACTCATGAACTATACATTAAATAATAAGGAATGAAATCTTTTTCAAACCGTGGCTATAATGTTCATGATTGATTTATGTGAATCAAAACCGATTAAGCTTCAATTGTGTCTTGTATACTTCTATAAGATCTAGCAATTGAACAACTCCAAGAACTAGTTTCATTTGAGTCATTTGAACAAGTTATGGGTAAAGATGATTAAAGTTGAAACAAAAGTGCTCATGTTGTTAGCTTGGGTTAACTATTGTTGAACCAACCAAGTGTACATGTTTAGGTATGGTTACCCAAACCTCAATGAAGGTACATTTCATTTGTGTATAACAATCCAAGTTGATCTAACGGTCCATGAATATTGGCTTGAATCTAATCAGGATTTCATCTAACAGTGAAGATTGAATGCTTAGTTACCAAGGTAACTTAGATTGCAAACCTTGATTTGAAAACTATATAAGAGAGAACTATAGCAACTAGGAAACATAATCCCCACACCTCATGTGTTCTACTAGTTGCGACTAGAGTCGATTCTCCTTTAACCTTAGGTTTTTCACGAAACCCTGTAGGTTAACAAATGAAAGACTTCATTGGGATTGTGAAGCTAGATCCAACTATTTTCTCTGTAGTTGCGTGTTATGATCTTGCTTTATCTATCGTGTTTGAGTACTATCTTCTCTAATATTTGCTCGAGATTCAATCTCCGATAGGCAAGATAAAAAGAAGTTACAAACACCTTCATCTCATCGTTTGTGATTCCGCGATATCTTATTTCATTTCCATATGATTAAGATTATCGTGAGGTGATTGATATTACTAGGTTGTTCTTCGGGAATATAAGTTCGGTGTATAAATTGGTTCTTGTTCACCTTGATTTATCAAAAGACGGAACAAAAAACTTGTAGGTATATCTGTGGGAGATAGATTTATCTATTTCATAGACTTTTCTGTGTGATACAGATTTGTTTATAAAGTCTTCATGTTTAGGTCGTAGCAACTCTTAGTTGTGGGTGAGATCAGCTAAGGGAATCAAGTGCGCAGAATCCGGCGTGGTTCAAAAGGCGTAAGGGAACGGAACTGTACCTTGATCAGTGTGAGATTGGTTAGGGCTCAACTACATTACAGTCCGAAGTTATCTTAAAGTAGGCTAGTGTCTGTTGCGGCTTAATACAGTATGGTGTTCAATCTGGACTAGGTCCCGGGGGTTTTCTTCATTTGCGGTTTCCTCGTTAACAAAATTTCTGGTGTCTGTGTTATTTCTATTTCCGCATTGTATCGTTTATCTTTATAATTGAAATATCACAGGTTGTGCGTTAAGATTAATCAATTGGAGAATCCAACCTTTTGGTTGTCGATTAAATTGATTAACACTTGAACATTGGTCTTTGGTACCGTTCAAGTTGTTTTACACTTTAATCAGGATCACAGACTCTGTCTGTTTGATTTGCTGATTAGTTTGTAAAATGGAGATATAAACTCTTGAATATACTTTTCTTAAAGTTTGAGTCTGACTGTCTAGTCGATTCACTTGAAAGTATATTGGAGTTTGTCCATATATATTGCTAAGAGAAATATTGGGTGTGGTTGTTAGACCCCCGTATTTTTAGATTCCAATCGTGATGAAAAAGTGGGTGAATCTACATTTCGCCAACCAGATTGTGTTAAGTTTGGTCCTACCGATTTGGGTTATTTGTTGGATGAACAAGAACACATAAGCCACAGCCTTATTGAGGATTTTATTCAAACAAATGAAGAATCATCTTGGAAAATATAGATCATAATGCTTCATGTGGTCGGATATACGTTTTAAGGATCTCCAAACATATAGTTCTAGCTTATAATCACCCAAACATGGACAAAATTTTATAATGGCATTTTGTTCTGGTCATTTTTTTTATTAATAAAGAATTTGGTGCTTGACAAGTTTCGAACTCAGGTCACTGGTATCATCACTCAAGGACTTTACCACTGTATTACAGTGACATAGGATTTTTCTCAAAATCGGGGGGTACAACGATACCACGGCCATCGATTTTTGGCTATCCGAAAAATACATGAAACAATATCGGATGATGTAGTCGTGAAAAACAGTTGATTGTCATTCATTATGGGGGATTGGTTTACAAAAAGCACAAATTTATATTTGGACGATGTACGCTGGTTTATAAACTGATTGTAGACGAAAAATCGGATAGAAGCCTGCATTTTGGTTTTTCATTCTTGTAAGGCCATGACTGTTGTCTTTCTATTGAGATGTAATTTGGTTTTGTTGGTAATAAAATTTATTGATTTAGCAAAAAAAATTCCAACATAACAAAGCATTTAGAGAAATGTCACATTCGTTGTTGTTTTTTTTTTTTTTAATTTTTTTTAATCAAACCATAAGTATTTTATTCCACAAGAAACGTTTAAATGATTGTTTTAAAGAGAAACAAGTACATCATAACATGAAATAAATACAAAGAAAGATACAAACGTAAATAAATCGCGAAGAGAAAGAGCGATCTACCACGATAGCACCTAAATCTTGTACTCTGAGATTGGAGAAGAAATGGTATTCGAAATTATTAATCGACCATTTTGATAGATTTTCTTCTTGGAAAAGAGATGCTCCTATGACATAGGAGTGATATGCCCAAAAATTCTTCATGTGCAGCGATTAACCCGAACCCTGGATTTTTATTTTTTCTGATGAAGAAAAAATTGATCTTCGCCCATGTCAAATCGCCGATGTACTTTTATCAAGAAAACCAAAAACGAACAAATCCGTAGAAAAAAACACTATAAAAGTGTAGATAAAATCGCCCAAATAACGAAGACAAAATCGTTCTAACAACGAAGATAAAATCGCTCTAACAACGAAGAAATTATTGGAAACAACAAAAAATAACTAAAAAAAACAAGAAATCTTTGCTCAGATCTAGCCCCTAAAGGACTAGATCTGAGCAAAGGAAGAAGAAGAAGTTGATGGGTTTTTCTCTGTTTTTTGAGAAGTGAGGGATATAGAGAGAGAGGACTGGTGATGTCACATTCGTTTCTAAAGCTTTGTATTTATGTCCAGACTCGGAAATAAAATTACAAACCTAAACAATGCCTTTCCCTGTATTATGAAGAAACCAAATTCAACTTAGTTCCTGAAAATAAATAATCAGAGAGGAGCCAATAATTTTAACTTTGTGAGTCATTCAAAAATTTCTTCTCTTGTTATGCACACAATTATGTTAACAAAAATATCGGAAATATTGGTAACACAAATTAAAACAAATCGAACATAAGGGATTGAAATATCTCATAATCTTTTGGGTTTTTGTAGAACAATTATTTTGTTTTTCATTTATTCTTATGGGCTCATTATCGCTTATATGATTAATGTTAATATTGGTTTGATATTTGATCCTTCATTTCTTTTTTTTAAAGTCTCTCAGAATATCGTCGATTTTTGAGAGGCGTTATATATACATGCATTTTATGGTATGTTTTAACATAAAAGTCTATAGAAATCACTCAAAACCATAAATCATTGATTTTAAATTCCAAATGCAATAACAGAATTATAAAGACCTTTAAAAATGTTACAATCCACTAACAAAGACTGTTAAAGATTTTATGAAACTCTCTATTGACTAACAGAAGATTTGGAAACTCTATATTTGAAATCCAAACTCACTAACCCCTGTTAATGTCTTCGAACTACATTTTCATTCAGTCACATGCTTGTGCCTGAATTACAAAAGAATACATGAAACCTATTATTACATGCTCGACGAGGTTTCCCTTTTCGTCCAACATCCTCACCACACAACATAGCATTCGGAAGAATGTCATATTCGTTTTTGAAGTTTTTTGTTTCTGTCCAGACTCGGAAATAAAATTGCTAACTTATATTATGCCTTACCTAGTATTATTTCGAGGAAACAAATATAATGTGAGAGGAGCCTTTTATCTTGAAATAAATTATTAAAATTGATTTTAATAAGCCTAAATTTATTGGGTGATAACACCACTAACCTGAGTTCGAAAGTCGTCAACACCACAATTCTTTATTGATAAAAAAGAAGAAGATTGACCTCTAATTACACACCATTAGATCTAATTAACGGTGTTGATTTAAACAAAATTGAGAGGGTTTTAGAAAACCCTAACTAATGTAAAACCCTATCGCTATATATATTGCATTATGACTCCACCGCCTCCTCTCTTCTTGTCCATTCACATCCTCGCTTACGGAGGTTAATTCTTTATGACTTATCCTCGCTTACGGAGAAAAAGATGGAAGTTAATTCTAGTATACTTTTTTTTTGTTGTCAGGGGCTTTGATTAAAAGATGAATGGAAGTATAGTATGTGTTGATGGTGGACTCTGCTCAGAACTGGTCCATTTCATCTTTTGATCAAATCCCCTCACAATGAAAAAAATGTCAATTACTTGTACCGATGATGAACAAAGATTTACTTACAAGACTAATCCTTTCTTTTTCTGGGTGAATTTAACAATAAACATGTAAATCATGACCGTTAGATCTGATGAACGGTCATGATTTAAAAAAAATTGAGTGGGGGCTCCAGTAAACCCTAAATGCAAAACCCTAGTGTTATATATATTGCGTTATGGCTCCACAGCCGCCCTTGTCCAATGTTCACAGGACTTTCTCTTTACTATACTTTTTTGGTTGTCAAGGGAGGGTTTCGTTTGATTACACAGATGGAATATCTGGTGATGATCTCTTAGTTGACAATCCACATGGTCTTTTCTCAGAACATGTTCAATTTTAGATTTTCATTACTTATCAAAAATATTGTTATTTATTTTTATTTTAATAGGTAAATACAGACTTTTTAAATAGAGTTCTAGGTTGGTAACCTAGCAATAAGCTGGGCTCCAACACCTTTTTGAATAGTAATGCCTAATCTATGAAAAATACGCCTACCAACACCAGTACTAGCATCATTACTAATTAAACAATTTTTACACTTAAAAAAACACAATGATGGTACATGGTATTTTCGGAAAATCTCATATCTAATATGATTTCATTTTTTATTGTTTGCAGGAATAAGTCATTATGTTTTGTAGTGGTATGAGTCTACTCTAATGGTGTAAGATATGACCCTGTTGAATCTCAAGATCTTTTAAACAAAGATCAAATTTGAAGTTAATTACTGTTTTTACTGTTCAAAGCAACAACCATGTAATCAATCTTTGTAACGCTTTGTTTTCCAGAAATGTTATCACTTGTGTATGGATTTGTTTTTTCTCGGTATCAATGAAAACAATTGAAAAAATATGATCATGAAACTTGGAATTTTCAGGTGCTGAAAACAATCCCCGGCATTTTGCCACTAATTAAAAATTTCCACTGATTTCCAATTTATTTTAAAGAAAGGCCTGAGCATCTTGCCATGTTAAAATTCTCAGTTGCCTTATCATTCGGTCACACTCTCGTGGCCGAAAATACAAAAGAATTCCTACATGAAATAATCTGATTACCAAACTATGCTTGACGAGGTTTAATTTTCCGTCCAGCGGCTTTACCACATAGCACAGCGTTTAGAGGAATGTCATATTCGTTTCTGAAGCTCTGTACCTCTGTCCAGACGCGGAAATATAATTGCTGGCCTAGATACTGCCTTGCCCAGTTTGCAGACCTTATGTTCCACATACCTTGGTTCTCCACTGACATCAATATGACAGTCCATGAATTTGGGTATACCTGCAAGAAAAATACATGTCTCAGAATCATTTGATCGAGGGAACGTGCTAAAGTTGGGTGATGATCGACTGCTTACCTGAACGGTGTGTCTAGTGACAGCATCGACTAGATTATAGGTTTTTGGTTTGCCCGCGTTCCATGGCATAGTACCGAAACTGCATATTCATCAGTACACATCAATTAGTTATCAACTAAAGCAACAGGAACAATTTCGTTAATTATCAAAACATAGAAAATTATACTTCCAGGTAAATTTTAACATACCCGACAACCCAGAAATCATTTCCGTCGATATGCCAAGATTGAATTTCATTTTCATTGTTCTGGAAAACAATTTCAACAAACTCATGGAGGGAACCTTTCAAGACCGATGTGGCTAAGGTAGGACGCTTGCTTCCCTTTTCAAATGCACCTGTGGTGAAAACTCCAGTGATGTTGAAATAATCAGCAAGCTTCAAAGGGGTTTGGGGGTTAATGTATGAAAACCCGTTAACTGCATAACGCTGCTTCCTATTTATTATGGGAGCTGAGTTGCTTAAAATGATTCTTCTTGAAATTTTTATCTGTCCGTAATGATATGACCCTTGAGGATTTGGCCTTGCTGCATTTGCTGTCAAGTTCCGCCTGCCATGAAGGAAAGACGAAAAAAATGCAAAAAAAAAATAATCAGGGACGGAGACTAAATACTTTCATCGACCGCATATATATACTTTTGTGCAGGTCACTGTACCTGAAGGTTCTAGCTTGTTTCATAGACCAGTGTGTTAGTAAGGCAGGAGCCCTTGGCAATGGCCCGGAAACACCAGGTTTAGAATTTTTATAACGCAACACTGAAGTTGTGGTAAAATTGACTGGCGCGAATCGTGTGGAAGCAACGATGTGGTAGTCTTTGGGTGGTTGGTCGAAGGTTACCAGAACAGAAAAAGATTGACCAACATGTATGTCAAGGGAATCATAAAAGCTCTGAATTGTATGAGCTCCTTCACATTCAACCAACTTCATTTTATGACCCTGAATTCGGAAATTGATCGAGGTTGATAGTCCAATATTTGTGATCCTAAACATGTAAGTTTTCCCTGGAACAGAAGATATCATCAATTCTCAGTATAATCCCAACTTATTCACTGCATGGAACTATAATTACATTGGCATAATGTATTAGAAGAGATTAAAATACCTCGATCACCGCTGAAGAATGAATTGGTCTGTCGTCCATTTAAGAGAAGACCATCCGGTGAAGCAAGTGCTTTACCCGAGTCCATCCATTTTCGTAGCACCTGCAACGAGATCATCAATTAAAAAAAATAAGTTAAATCCATCAAACAACTTTGTATGAAACACAATGAAAATGAGAATCACGCACCTTATGGTTGGAGCGGTACCAGTCACCGATAAGTAGAGTGAAATCTGCAGCAGGCAAAGCATATGGAACCGGAATTCTTGGTCTTGCGTACACGTTAATTCCTCCAAAACCACCAGCAGCTTTGTGAAATGCAGTAGATGGGAAATATGAATAAGTCCCGATTTGATCTTTGGTTTGCATTTTGTACGTGTAGTTTGATTTTGGAAGAATCGGGCAATTTGTACCCAAAACTCCATCTTGCCATGAGTTCTTCCTTTGCTTAATACCATTCCTGTGATCCGAATGTTAATCAGTATTATTAGTTCACGTCCCGAACATAATTTTCTAGATATGAATCCATATTTAAGCAGAGACGAAATAATTACTACTCACCAGGTTAAGAGAAAGGGCTCATCTAGCATGTTAATGACATTGATGATCAAGTTATCATTGGTGACAACATCCAGTGTTGGACCAGGAAATTGTCCATTGATAAGAATAACCTAAATATATAACCACGAAAAAGATTTAAATATCACAAAATATAATCTCTAAATCAGAATCTCATAAGTTTAATAGAAATAAATGAACAAACCTGTTGAGAAACACCAAGAGGAGCAAGTTTTCCATAAGTAACGGTCCATGTAAAGAATTTGTAAGGATCTTCTGCTTTCACAAATATACTCAAACAGACCAGAATTAATTGTACTAATTGCAATCCTCTCATCTTAATTCTGCTATGAAAATCTCTTTCTGTGGATTACAGAAAGAGATTTAGTATTAAGACTTGGTTTAACTTTACAATCCAAGTAAGATCCACCTTAAATAAAGGACAAATAAGAAGCTTCATCGCAGTTGCTGAATCAATATGATATTGCTAATGCACTGAAACGTAAGCATTTGAGACAGCTAGTATTTACTAGTTTATTGTAAAATCAGCGTGATTGCGGAATCGTTACAAAATGAATAATCATCATTGACCATCAAACACGGTTTCCATCTGGAATCAACTGTTAATAAGTTGTCGAATACAAGTTATGATTAATCATATATATTTTCGGTGCCATACACGTTTAGAACTTTAGAATTGATGAAGGGCCAGGCAAGAAAATAATAATAATTTGACCAAGAAAGGCAGTGATATGTTCATTTTGTAACTTAAACAAGAAAGGTTAATAAGAGTTGAGTGTTTACTACGCCTTGCTTCTCTACTATACATAAGAGCTCTACAAGCAACACTATCTACTATGCTCGTACATCTTTGCACAGTATTAGGAGGGAACCTAGACGTAGAATAAGGAGATCATCATAAATGAAAACTCAAATTCAACTCTTACGTACCATTAAAGGCCAACATCTTATATCTAAAAATGTCAACTCGATTCGTCAAAACTGAGAGCTGAACTGGGCAGTGTTTAACCAACTGTCTATATTATTCTAGACAGTTGCATGTTTTGATAACTTAAAATTAATGACGATACCATGTGAGGATGTTTTGGAAATTGGGGCCTGAATTTATGGAGTGAGTCCTACACATGAATAGTTAGGATTCTTACGAATTCGCCTTGCCATGGCTTTTAGTTTTCCAAATTCCCAGTAAACTTGTGGATGGAATTTCTTGGTATTGTTGGAAATAATGTGCGGTGTCGGTTTCTCGGAAATCATGTTCATGCGACTACAAAATACTAACAAAGAAAAGAGTTAGAAAAACTTATCGGATTGGTTGATCGAGACGAGGTAATCCTCTTTCCTTAAAGACAATTCATCCCCGCATACGGTGCTCACGGTTTTACGGATGTCGCCTTCCAAGATACAACGATCACGCCTTATAGTAAGTAGCACAACAATACTTTTAGGCCAGCGAATGTTGACAATTACTGTGCTCTTAAATGACTCTGACTCTTGACTTCAAAGCTTGTTTTCCACTTCACAAAAAAGCTTGTAAAAACTCATTCAACACAAAACTAAGAGATGGCTTTATATAGAATCAATGGTGACTCTACAAGGTGTCTTTTCACCAATAGGTGACTCTCCATGGCCAATGGTGACTCTCCATAACACCTATTCATGACTAGCTGTCTTATGGTGAAAAGGCATAACACAAACACATCTTTTGGAGTTTAAATCTTGAAAACAATTTTTACTCACATATAAATTTTGACTAAAAATTCCAACAGGTATCAGTTGAAAAGATATGACCATGGAACTTGAACTTTCTCGGTATCAATTGAATAACATCGGTTATATTGGTTACCCTTTGATTGTGCTCTTTGAGACCTTTACAAACATAAATTTGTCACTGTAATCTAATCACGACAGATCCCATCCAAATAAGTAAATTCAATTGCGTGTGCACTTCTATGGACGGTGTTACGTGTATGAAAATGAGAATCATATATATTTCGTTGTCGAACTTTTTGATTTCATTTGGCTTCTCTTAAATATAGTCCATGCTATTATTAACCATAGCCCATTTGATTTTGGTCAACACAGTTTGACTAAAAAATTTAGTTTGACTTTTCTCTATTATTAATCATAGCCCTTAAACCAGGTCTTCTGTTCACTGAGTTGGTAAATCGGTAATTCAATAATAAGATTTGTTGTTGTTGGTGGTGCAACTGGTTACTGGTAGACCGAAAAATGAAACCCACTGTTGCACCTTCACGCTGGAAGCTTGCCAGCAGTTCCATGGAAAACCAAACAAAGCGTTTCGTCACTTAATGTACATCACCTGTGTTATTGTACTTTCATTAAAATTTTAGATTCGTTTGGATTGTTTCCCATATTCATCCACTAACATACTCCTATACCTCATAGTATAGTTCGTAGTTGTATCTTGGATTTTTTAAGTTAATCATCCCATGATGATGATTGATGACGGCTTCATCAACTTCTTAACATCCTTTCATAGAAAGAAATGTTCATGTCATAATTTGTCTTTGCCTGTTGTTAATGTCGCATTAATGACAATCTCACAGGGATTTGGTGGAGTGATTCTTTCATTTTGAAAATTTTGAAAATATAAAATCTAAGATTCATGGTTTGAGGAATTAGAAGAGGGAAAAACTACCGTATATTTCTAAAATCAGTTAGATCTCAAACTCAACTCGCCTCCTAGTTATGAATCACTGCTAACTCAGCAGATATATTGTGGGTTATGATTTGGGCTATGATTAATAAATTAAAAATAAATTATGGGCAACGAATAATATGGTTTATGGTTAATAAAAGCATGGGTTATATTTAAGAGGAACCTTTCATTTTCTTATCTCGATTTAATGGAATCACCTTACCTGCTTGGTAGTCCTACAGTCCCGCCAAATACGGCTTATTAAGCTTCCAGAGTCGTATTTCTATTTTATTTTTTTGGAGCACACTGGGAGGAGGTAAATTTTGCAGTGAAGTTCATCATTGCCAAATTTGACTGGACTCGGTTTTAAGTTGCTATATGAGATGGGTTTTAAGAATGAACCTCAATGAGGCCCACTCTTAAATTCTTTCAGGCTATACAACTTTCTTTGCCATAGTAGCTTTTGCCAAAATACTGTTGTTGGAAATTTTGAGTCAAATTTTCTTGATTGAGTGAAAATTATTTTCAAGTTTAAACTCCAAGAGGTGTGTTATGGGTCATGCTTTTTCATCCAAAAGACATTTAGTGAATAGGTGTTATCGAAAGTCACCACTAGACATGGTGTATCACCTATGGTTGAAGAGACACCTTGTAAAGTCACTGTTGATTTTGTAGATTACTCATCTCTTGCTTTAGATCCGTATATGGGTTTTCAAGGTTTTGAGAAGAAAGAAAATATGTCTTTATGTCAAAAGTATGAGTCGTATTTAAGAGCGTACTAAAAAACAATCACCAGCCGACTAGAATTGAGTGCTGCATTCTACAAGGCGCGTCCGTTGTATCTTGGGAGACAACATCTGTAAACTATAAGCACCATATGCGGGAATGAGTTCTCTTTAAGGAAACATGAATACCTTGCCTCAATCAACCAAATCCGATAAGTATTCTAACTTTCTGTTTTGTTGGTATTATGCTTGTCACATTAATATGATTTCCAATAAGACTTAACAAAACGACTAAATCCTATGAATGCATTGTCCTCTCAATAGAGACGGGATGCCTATCATCTAATCGACTTGGTTCAAATATAAAGGTCGTAGCAAGCCCATTCCTTTTACCTAAGCCATTGGATTCTAATCCAGAGTATTTTTTATTTTTTTTGAAGGAACGAGGGGCTACACAGAGCCCCTGGACTGATTATATTAATAAAATGTCAACAAGTGACAGAAATTCATACATCATCAACAAAGAATAGTAGAAGATACAATTAATGAGAGCCTTTAATACAAAATATCTAAGACACATTAAAAGTATTGAGTACATACTGAAATAGAAATAAATATTTTCTGAGGGATAGTTTTTGGAATGCATCTTCCTCCGCTAAATTCCGCTTCTCCAAGTCACGCTTCACCAACTCGTCCAACGTAGGTTTTGGACGGTCTCTACGTTTCATCCTACCCTCAGCACGCAAGATGCGCCCTACGCGAACCAGTGCATCAGGAGGTCTTCGACGAATGTGCCTAAATCAACGCAACCGATGCTGGGTGAGCATCTCCTTCATTGGTGCTACCTCCAGCTTCTTGCGAACGAATTCATTCCTGATACGGTCGTTCCTTGTATGTCCGCATACCCATCTCAGTATACGCATCTCAATTCTGCTCAGTTGTATGATGTCCCGGTCTTTCGTCGCCCAATACTCAGCGCCATAAAGCATCACAGGTCGAATCACCGATTTTAGAACTTTTCTTTCAACTTTAGAGGGACTTTTCGGTCGCACAAGACGACCGATGCCAATCTCCATTTTTCCCATCCTGCTTGGGTCCGATGTCGAATGTGCTCTTCAATCCCACCATCGCTTTAGATCATTGATCCCAGATATCGAAAGGAATCCTTCCTAGGAACTAGATGTCCGTCGAGCAAAACATCCCCATCATCCTGCCTGGAATTGTTGAAGTCGCACCTCCGATATTCAGTCTTGGTCCTACTAAGTCTGAATCCCTTCTGTTAGAGCACTGCTCGTTCGAACTCGCAAGCGTTGTTATCTCAAGCTTGTTTGTCAAGTTTAGTTGTCAAAACTATAAGTCTTGATTTCTAGTCTACATATAGCTAAGTCTCGGATAAGATAGAAAGTGTGGTTGATCCTAGACATCCGGAGTTCATCGATTGAAGACGAAGAACTATCAAGAGGAACTTGTGTAACTTCTTCGACAAAAGGTATGTGGAGACTTGAACTCATCTATCACTAGAAAAGTCTATTTACTCTATCTCCTTCTTGAGACATAGTCGTTTAGCTATATAGATTTCTTTTATACACAGTTGATATTTCGAGCTGAGTTTTAACTCGCTTACATATTTCTCGAAATATGTGTTGGTAAGATTTTAGCTTCAACCAAGTTCATCTTGCATACTTGACGAAAGTCAAAATATGGTCATATGGAAATTGCCAAGTTATGTGACTCAGAATGTTTCATGATTGATCATAATTTTGATTACTTGAAAATTGCTTTGATACTTTAGTGTGTGGTAAACAACTATCGTGGTCCTATAAGAATGTTTCAGTAATTGAAAAGGAAAATAAAACATCTATTGGATTTTACATAGTGTGCATACTTGCATGTGTGTAATCCATGTCTGGGAGCCATAGTATGCATACCCGTATGCGTACCCATTGGTTTATATAAATTCGAGTACCTTAGTTCATGTACCTGTACGCGTACTTGCGTAAGGTATGGGTCCAAATTTTTTTGCTGGAGTTTGGTATAACTTTAGGTATACATACCTGTTCGCATACTGGCGAAGCCAACTCTAGTCCGGGTCATTAAGGTTTGCGTACCCGTTTGCATACCTTAATGAAATATGTTCTTATTCGGTTTTAACTCATGAACTATACAATAAATTATAAGGAATGCAATCTCTTGCAAACCGTGGCTATATTGTTCATGGTTGATTTATGTGAATCAACAAAAACCGATTTTGCTTTAATTGTGTCTTGTATACTTCTATGAGATATAGCAATTGAATCAACTCTAAAGAACTAGTTTCATTTGAGTCATTTGAACTAGTATGGGTAGAGATGAATAAGGTTGAGAAGAAAGTGCTCATTTGGTTAACTCTTGTTGACTATGGATGAACCAACAAGGTGTTCACGTTTAGGTACGGTTACCCAAACCTAAATGAGGGTACATTTCAATTGTGTGTAACAATCCAAGTTGATCTAACGGTCCTTGAATATTGGCTAGAGTTTAATCAGGTTTTATCCTAATGGTGAATATTGAATGCTTTGTTACCAAGGTAACTTAGATTGCAAACCTTGATTTGAAAACTATATAAGAGAGAACTCTAGCAACTGGTAAACATAATCCCCGCACCTCATGTGTGCTACTAGTTGCGACTAGAGTCGATTCTTCTTTAACCTTAGGTTTTTCTCAAAACCCTATAGGTTAACGACTTCATTGGGATTGTGAAGCCAGACCCAACTATTTTCTCTGTAATTGCGTGTTCTTATCTTGCTGTATCTATCGTGTTGAGTACTATCTTCTCTAAGATTTTCCCGAAGTTTTATATCTCCGATAGGCAAGATAAAAAGAAGTCACAAACAACTTCGTCTCATCGTTTGTGATTCCGTGATATCTTGTTTCGTTTCCATACGATTAAGATTATCTTGAGGTGATTGATATTACTAGGCTGTTCTTCGGGAATATAAGTCTGGTGTATCAATTGGTTCATGTTCACCTTGATTTATCAAAAGACGGAACAAAAATCGTAGGTATATCTGTGGGAGAGATTTATCTATTTTAGACTTTTCTGTGTGAAACAGATTAGTTCATAAAGTCTTCTTCTTTGGGTTGAAGCAACTCTTGGTTATGGGTGAGATCAACTAAGGGAATCAAGTGTGCATAATCCGGCATGGTTTAAGAGGTGTAAGGGAACGCGACTGTACCTTGATCAGTGTGAGATTGGTTAGGGCTCAACTACATTCCAGTCCGAAGTTATCTTGTAGTAGGATAGTGTCTATAGCGTCTTAATACAGTGTGGTAATCTGGACTAGGTCCTGGGGTTTTTCTGCATTTGCGGTTTCCTCGTTAACAAAATTTCTGCTGTCTATGTTATTTCTATTTCCGCATTATATTCTTATATAATTGAAATATCACAGGTTGTGCGTAAGACTAATCAATCCAACCTTTGGTTGTCGATTAAATTGATTAGCACTTGAACATTGGTCTTTGGTTCCGTTCAAGTTACTTCTCTTATATTCAATCGGGCTCGCAAATTTCTATTTGCTGATTGTTGATTGAATTGATAAATAGAGATATAAACTCTTGGATACACTTTCATTCAAGTTTGAGTCTGACTGTCTAGTCGATTCACTTGTAAAGTGTATTGGAGTTTGTCCATACAGATTGCTAAACGAAAAGTTTGGGCTGGTTGTTAGACCCCCGCTTTTTCACCTTCGATTCTAGAGTTTGTTGCAAGCACTCTACTTTCTACTCTCCAATCAGCGCCACATCATCTGCAAAAAACATACACCATGGGATCTCACCTTGTATGTCCCTTGTTACTTGATCTATCAGTAGCACAAATAATTAGGGACTCAAGGATGATCCTTAAACTTAATTAAGGATATGTATGATGGAGATGTTACTAGCGTCCGGTCGTGCGATGGTGATGGGATACAAGGACACGGAATTAACCAAAGCAACGTACAACATACACGCCTTCAACAGGGAAATCACAAAGCCTAAAGGCGAGATAATTATGCGGATAATTTTAGGAGAGATAGAAACGCAGGTACCATTCTGCGTAGTGGACGTCAAGTCACCATACAACATGCTCATGGGGCGACCATGGGTACATGGGATACGAGGTATAGCGTCAACTTTCCATCAATGCTTACGCTTCCCAATTCCAAACGCCACAGGAGAGGTCAAAGGAGATACTAAAAGCGCGAAAGTATGCAGTCAAATAGATGTGCGAAATTATGAAGAACAAGCAAAGAGGTGAAAAGATCGATGGAGAAAGTTGAAGCATTCAAGGAAGGAGGAAGAATGGAGAATCTATATGATCAGAGCACAATAAGGAAAAGGAATACCAAGTTAGATTCCAGAGAAAGAAGGAGAACCAGCAGTTTAAATCAAAGAACCATCGCCAAGCAAACTTTGCAGCTGCTGAACCAACCAAGTAAATAAATATAGGAACATAAAAAGAGCCAAAGATGCTAAAAATCGGGACCAAGATGGAGAAGGAGGAAGAAGAAAAGCTAATAAATCTGTTGCAGGAATATCAGGATGTCTTTGCGTGGAGCATGGAGGAGATGCCATGTATAGATCCATCTATTACATGTTACAGGTTAGACATCAACCCAAATATGAGGCCAATAAAGAAAAGGATAAGGAAGATAGCAACCAATTATCATCCACAGATAGAAGCGGAGCTGCAGAAGATGTTAGACGCAGGAATAATCAGACCAGCAAAATATTCGGAATGGATAGCAAATATGGTGGTGGTACCAAAAAAGAATAACGGAATACGGATCTGCATCGACTTCAGCAACTTGAACAAAGCATGTCCAAAGGACAGTTTTCCCCATCCAGATATACCGCAGATGGTGGAAGTTGCAACATGATGCGAAAGATTGTCATTAATGGATGGATACTCAGGTTATAACCAAATTGCTTTGGCAGAAGAAGATCAAGAAAATACAGCGTTCTTTGCACCGCGTGGTTTATATTGTTATACCAGAATGCCATTCAGATTAAAAAATGCAGGTGCAACATATCAAAGAATGGTGGAGAAAATATTCGCAAAGTGGGTACATACAACATTAGAAGTCTATATGGATGACATGCTAGTAAACATCAAGAAGGCGGTTGACCATGCAGAAAATTTAAAAGAGATATTTGAACAGATGCGGTAATTTAAAATGAAGATAAATCCAGAAAAATGCATCTTTGGAGTCGCATCAGGGAAATTTCTAGGTTACATAGTGTGAAAAGAAGGGATAAAAGTGGATCCAGAGAAGGTGAACGCAATTCGAGATATGCCATCGCCTGCAACTGTGAAAGATGTACAGAAGATGAATGGATTGCTTGCTCCACTAGGGCGGTTCATATCGCGCTCATCCAACAAGTGCATCCATTTTTTCGAAATCCTAAAGAAGGGAACAAAATTCGAATGGACGGAAGAATGCGAACAAGCACTCCAAAGTATTAAAGACTATTTAACAAATTTAACTATTTTGCAGAAAGGAGAACCAGGAGAGGAATTGTTGATATATCTCGCGTCAACACCATATGCATTAAGCGCAGTATTGCTTCCCCTAGATGAAGGAGTGGAGAAACCAATTTATGACATAAGCAAGACTTACAGCTCCGCGGAACGAAATTACACTAAGATTGAAAAACTCATCCTGGCTCTAGTTTATGCAACTCAAAAGCTTCACACTTACTTTCAAGCACATAAGATCAGAGTATTAACTACTTTTCCAATTGAATCTGTGATGAAGAACTCAAAAAGAGTGGGACGAGTGGAACGATGGAATGCACAAGTAGAACAATTTTGAGTAAAATACTAAATATTATCTTCACCAAAGCCACATGTTATTGCAGACTTATTGGAAGAGTTCCCCTTAGAAGAGGACGCGGATATAGAAGAGATGATGGACATAGATGAAGAGCATGGAAACCCGAGAGATTTACTCATACAGCACAATCCAATGAGATGGGAGATACTAGTTGATGGATCAGCAAATGGTGAAGGAAAAGGGATAGGAATAGTTTTCATTTCGCCGCATGGAGCAAGAATGGTGTACTCGTTGAGATTGGAGTTTGCGTCTACCAATAATGAAACGGAATATGAAGCGGTAGTACACGCACTAAGGCTATAAAATTGAAATGAAATTGGAGGAAATTAGAATAACAAGTTATTCACAGTTAGTGATACGAAAAATACAGGGCTTATACAGCACAAATGAACCATCCTTACAAAAATATAAGCACCTTGTTAAAGATCTTTCAGCAAGAATTCCAAAAATAAATTTGAGGCATATTTGCAGGAAAGACAATCGATTTGCAGACGCGCTGGCATTCATATCCTCAATGCTGGTAGACCCAACAACAAGATACATGAAAATAGAAACGCTTTTGTTTCCCTCCATCAACAAGGAAGAAATGGAAGTAGACGTGATGATGTTAGAGAGTCAAGGAAAGAGGAAAGAATAGACAAGGCCAGATTGGAGAACACCACTTCAGCAATACCTACAAGAAGGGGAATTACCGAGAAACATACTGGAGACGCATAAAATCATGAGCAAGGCGACAAATTATGAACTAAGAGATGGGATCTTGTATCGAAAATCCTTCCTTGGACCCTCACTGAGATGTTTAACACTAGAAGAAGTGATGGAGATACTAAAGGCAATCCATTATAGAGACGTAAGGAATCACAGCGGAGCAAGATCATTAGCGCACAAAACTAAAACTCAAGGATACTTTTGGCCATACATGCATGAAGACGCCAAAGAAGTATCCAGGCGATGTGAAGAGTGCCAGCGTCACGGAAAAAGAATACATGCTCTAAGGATGACTCTAAACTCAACCACAAGTGTCTGGCCATTTGCTAAATGGGGACTGGACATTGTAGGACCATTTATACCTGGATCAGGGGCAAAGGACATACTTAATTGTGGAAACTGATTATTTTACAAAGTGGGCGGAAGCAAAGGCAACCTAACACATTCGAGACTGCGATATATTCGCCTTCATATTTGAAAATATCATCTGCAGATTTGGAGTTCCCGTGCAAATAGTGTCAGACAATGGAAAACAATTCGAAGGCGAAAATATAGAGATGTTGTTTAACGCGTTCAAAATCCAGAGCAGAAAGTCAAATCCCCTGTACCCACAGAGCAATGGGCATGCGGAGGCAACAAATAAGACACTTGGAGATATATTAAAAAAGAAGCTGGAAGGACACAATAAAGGGTGGTGTGAGCAGGTTCCTAATGCTCTATGGGCTTATAGAACAACAAGAAGAGAAGCTACAGGGATGTCGCCATTTTTTTTAACATATAGGGTAGATTTAGTGCTGCATACAGAAGTGATAATACCTACAACAAAAAGAGAAGCATGGGAAAAGAACTTGAATACAAATTTAATCTTAGAAAAATTGGATGATGTGGATGAAAATAGGGAGATAGCATTGCATCACATGGATAACTACCACAAAAGATTAGCTCGCGAATATAAAAAACGCGTCAAAGAAAGAGAGTTCCAGCCAGGAGAGCTAGTGTTGAGAGAAATACCTCCCTACCAAAAAGGAGCTGATGGAAAACTGGAAAAAACATGGGATGGGCCATATATAATAAAGAGGATTGTTGGAAATGGAGCGTATGAATTGATGGATAGTGAAGGAAGAGATGTAGGGCGAAAGCTTGATCACCCATGAAATCGTTTATACCTGAAGAAGTACTACCCATATAAAATGTGATGGCAAGGAAAAGAACGCATAAAAGAAGTAGCTACCATGTATGCGAATTTAATGAAGAAAGAAGGCGCTAGCAATGTAACCATCAGAAATATGAATGAAAAATGGAAAATTTCATCTTCAAATAATCAGGTATTTCATAATTAAATACAAGTAGAAGAAAAAGGCAAAAATAAGACCTTATATTAAAACCTTAATAGGAGGCAATAAACTTAAAACCTCTAACTAGGGAGGCTAGGCATCCAATTGTAGCATGCACCCTAGTTTGCGTAAATGCAAGAGCCAATATAAATAAGTCCTAACACTCGTCATAATTTGGGAAAACCTAGTAATGCATGTCTCAGGGGAAGGAAATACCAACCCGAAATCTGATTCATAGAGAGTTTGGGGCGAAATTAAAGCCTATCCAGCAGAGACTCCTGAATTAAAAACTCAGGGTAATGAGTTCTCCCCTAAGGAGTGCAAAAACTCGACCAGGGCGCCGCAGTACACGGTTGAGCTAAGGATGCCTGGGGCGTTTCCAGCCACCCTTAGCAAGTCTTGGCTATGATGCACTCGGTTCTCAAGAAACCCCACTTAGGGTGTGGTCTCGTAACCATAAGCCATATCGGAAGAGAGATAAGCGGCCACGACAACAACTAATTGTTGGTATCACTAGATAGGAAGAGCCCACCCTAACCCGGTAGGGGTACGCTTCCTTTAAGGGGCAATCAGGGGGAATATAAGGACGTCACCCTCCATTAGGGAGATGAATTGTGTCAAAGACGTTAATATCATAGGGTTATTACTCACGGGAGTACATAGACCTGTCGTATTGACGCGTTAATGAATCCTATAGAGGCAGTAATACGAAAAGATGATAAGGCGAAATCAGTAGGTCATTATTTGAAAGAATAATGACTGCTTGCGATTTCGTCACATAACCAAAAACAATACTCTGGGGCAAGAATAAGACCTATTAACAGAGGAAGGCTAACTAAGACCTCTACTTATGGGGGCGTAATAAGACCTTAAAAGAAAAACCCCAAAGACCTATGAAATTAATATAATCACTGTTTTACAGGAATCAATAAGAACGCATGAGATGATACAAGGGATGACAAATAAGCCATTGCAGGATCGCTCTTAGTACTATTATGCAATCATAAATACGCACAAGATGATAAAGGGGCGGATAAATCAAACAGGGGCGAGAAACTTAGATCAAAGTACGTCAGAGGAAGGTATGAATTTAACTTCGCACAAGACACTAACAAATTAAGGGTAGTTATATTTCTGCTAAAACCTTCAAAGGCGAATAACAAAGGCAAGTATGGGAATAAAAACAATGATGTTATTTGCCTTCTTGGTAAAATAATATGTAGAAATAGTGGGAAACTCTAAACTCAAATTAAGTACACAAAATAGTTTAAGGAGAATAGAAAATAGAAATATTTTGTCTCTGCATACAACTAAACACATGTATGTAGCATCAAGCATAAAAAGAACGCCTAGAATTCATGCCCCCAATCTTGGGAGCGACCAGATATTCAAAGTAAACAACATATGAAGGCGTAAAAGATAAAAGATTAAATATTTTCCTGGGAACCTTCTTTGTCTCGAGCAGAGGATTCCATGTCAGCAGAGACCATACCTCTGGCAGATCCACCACCCGCTTCAACTTCTCCAGTCGGATCCTCGGCAAAAGGGGATTCTTCATCATCATCCTTGCTCTCATCATAGTCATCACTGTCAGATTCAGGGAGCGCTTCGTCTGGAGGAACTTCAGGAGGATTCATCTTTAATAGAGGGAGTGAGTAGGTATGGCAAATTTCATCTACAAGGTTCTTGGATTTGGCGAAAACATCGCGTTCAGCACTCTTCTTGACATTCCCTACAACGACCTCCATCATTTTCTAAAAGCGATAACATCTCCTTTTCAGCTTACTTAACTTAGTCTGGGCATCACTATGAGAGGAGGAGAGGCTATCGCATTCTTTCCGCGCCTTTGAAAGATCATACTTCAGTTTCTTGATTGTAAGTTGATCCGACTCGCTAGACGCTGCAAAGACACAAAATCTGAATGAGAGCAAGGGCGGTGAAATAAAAAGAAGAGTAAAGAAATTTCAAATTAAGATAGAAACTGAGGCAGTCAGCTGACATGACTACCTTCCATTGAACTAAGATGGTGAGACAAAGCAAGCCCGTTATCTTTGATCACATCCATACACTTATCAAAATCATCGCCAACTAAACCCTGAAGGTGGGATCTAAATCTCTTTTTGCTCAAAGAAAGAGAGGCATTCTCCTTTGCTAAGTTATCATAAGAAACTTTTAGCCGCTCGTTCTGCTCTCGGAGTTGATTCATATTTACAGTCACATTTATTTTACTTTGGATAATCTTCTCATTCTCCGTAGTCAATTTCTTCACCTCCTCATCGCGTTGATTCCATAGGGTAAGAATAGACTATTCTTGGATAGTGCAAGTCTTCTGCTGAGTCGGGTATTGGCGAGTAAACATCGCCTTTTCACTTACAAAATAACGTTTTTATTTAGCAAGTATCTGATTTTCATTATATAGGGTTTGATTCCTTAAGTCAGAACTATACAACAATCCTGAAATACTAGTTACTTGGGAACCCAAAAAATTGGACTGGTTACACAAACAAAGTTTCTAATATTTAAGATTATCAATTTGGTCAAGCAAGTATGAATGATCATTGATCAGCTGATTCAGTTGACTTTGCAATCTCTCATTATCAGCACAAGCAGCCTCAGCAGAATGTTGATAACTAAACCTCCATAACGCGCTTTTGATTTAAGTCTTTACACGCATGCGAGTAATTTAAAAAGAAGAAAATGAAGGCGATAAAAACAGTATCAGCAAAAAAGCAAAGAACATTACCTTTGAGCTCTTCGTTCTTGGAACGAAGATCTTTAACCAAGGCGGACTCAACCAAGAGATCCCCTTTGAATCTAGAAACTTTCTGAGAAAGCTCCGTGATAGTAGCACTAGACTCAGAAAAACCTTAAATCTGGATTTGGCGACGGCGCGACTCCTAGAGAAAAAAACAAAGAATATAAGAGCGCGGCAAAATGGCACCAAAAGAAAGGATAGAAACAGAAGCGCGTACCAAAAGATCGAAGGCGAGGTTAACACTTGGGCTTAGCTGGGAGAAAATTTCGCGTCTGGTCGACTTGTCGGGAGGAGACTTACACAATAATTTAGCAAGTGCATCACAAATTGGAGATCGAGGAAGATTGTCACTGGAGGAAGGGGCGGTAGTAAAAACTTCTATTAAAAATTTAACTCCAGGATGGAAGCAACATTAAGAACGCCCTTTGCATAAGAAGAGTCAGCATTCTCAGGAATAGAAGCGCCACTGTCTTTTACGGGTGCGGTAACATCCTTAGAAGGTAAACTAACTTGTAGCTCAGAAGGAGGAGGAGGAGCGATAAAACCAGCAGCGGTGGTGATAGGCATGACTGAGGCAGAAGAGAGAGGAGCACCATCGCCAAACTCAAAAGGAACCTTCGAAACATTTACAGTCGTGTCGACTTTAAAAGAGTGACGAAGTTTCTTCTTAACCCTCCGTTTTTCACCATCGGGATCCTTCACACAACAATGCAGATAAGAAACAGAGGAAACAATATTGTTTTTCTCCAAGGAGAAAAATTCAAAAAAAAGGTATTTCTTACTTCCTTATTGCGCGAAGGTTTCCTCTTGTGAGATTCGTCATCTCTAAACCTGAAGAAGACTTAGGGTTTGATACCTTAAGAACAAATTTGCCAGAGGAAGAATTTTGCTGTAACAAAAAAACAGTATGGAAATATGAAGAACGGTAGCAGTAGAACAACAGCAGCAGAAAGAATGAAAAACAAAAAGCAAGATAAAAGAAAAACGAAGGTTTAAGCAGAATAATAGTGGCATATGAAGAACTTACTAACCTAGGAAGTGGATCCATGGATCAAAGAAGGAATTAAATCAGAAAGAAGTTCTAAAAATATGGAGAAAGTTGCAGAAGTAAATAAAAAGAAGTAAAGAAAATTCTCTTTCTTCCCTACAGATATTAAGGAAGTAGCCGGTCAAGGGGAAGGACGTGTCAGTCAAAAGGATGGCAAGTGAATACGTGTAGGCAGTCACGCGGTAAATCCGGAAAAATGTCGGTAGGTCTGATGAATATAAAGAGACAGGTTGATGCGGGATAATGAGACTTCTCTTTGTCGCCCTTTCATCAGAAAGGACAATACGAGAAGAGGCAAAATGTGGGTGTAAAATACCGCACAACCAATAAGAGTGCGATAAAAACTATTTTGGTAGTAGGCGATAATGACGCACTCAACATATCTCTGATGATGAGTGTGATGACGTCACCAAGTCACACCAAACACGTGAAGATCAAGGCGATATTAACGCGACGACAGTTAGTAAGGGCGATTATACCGCCCTCTCAGATCCGAAAATAAGGGCTTTATTAGCTGTCCTCCATTATGTAACCCATATAAAAGGGACAAGAGGCCAGTGTAAAGAAGGAGGACTGTTTTTGAGAGTTTTGGTGAGAACTTTAGGAGAGAGAAAAGTGTTTTGTCCTCCAAATTAGGGTTTTCTCATAAATTATTTGTATTTGTTCTTACTTTTAATAAGATGACTTAGAGATCTTCATATCATATCTTAGTTTTAATCTACAGAACTATAAGGGTGTGTTTTTATTGGGACTTCTCTGAGTTTGTTACTACATAGATAATATCTTACTTTTATGCAACTACATAGATAGGCCTCATTGCTGAGTTTGTTGGTTGGGACTTCTCTGAGTTGTTTTTATTGTGTTAAAATGTTGGGATAGATGAGGCGGTCATCTACATATGTGCAAGTCGGCGGCTTATGCTTTCTTAATTTGATGCATGTTCCGTTCCGTTATGGCTTTTTTTCTTTCTTTCCCTTCGTTAATCAACTTATGTTAATATTTGGTCTTTAGTCCAAAAATTTAGAACAAGAAATATGTCCAATCCGGGTTACATGTCATTTTGCGTGGGAATGTGATTTTGGTCTTAATTTGTAATTCAAGACCGTTAGATACAATGAACGGCAACGATTCAAACAAAGACTGAGCTGAGATCTCTAGAGAACCCTAAATAATATAAACCCTAGTGCTATATAAATGTCGCTATGGAACCAGCAGCGCTACCTTTGATCAAACTCCACCTCACTACTGTTGCCTCTCTATGCTTCTTCTTGTTGGCAAGGGTTCTCATTAACAGATGATGAAAGGAGATGGAATACGTGGTGATGGATTCTCAGTTAGAAATCCACAGTGTTTGTGTCTCGATAACAGTATCATTTCATCTCTTTTTTATTTTACATTCTCATGGTGTTCTTCAGTTTATAAGCCCCTTTCATCTCCAATATGATTTGCTTTTATTTTGTGCAGGAATCATCAATGTCATAATGACTTGTCCTCTCAAATTGGATTGATTTCTTGGACAACAGCAACACTACTGAGGGCTTTTCTCTGTGAAATGAAGACATTTACTTGGTTGTTTGCATTTCTAATCTTATTTTTTCTAGCTACATGGCAACAAACAGCATATCCCCAATTTTCGCCATTTAATTACACCATCTAATACGTTCTTGATAGTCCCACTCCCACAATCTCACCACATACATTTGAAGCACACTGGGAGGAGGTAAATTTAATAGAGGAAGAGCCATAAGACTTATAGCTCTTCCTCAATAGTGCTTTTCCAATTTGTTCTTGATACCAAAAACAAAAGTGCTTTTCCAACCTAATTTCCGACTTCTTTATTAAGTCGAAAAGTTATTTATGGGAACGTACCAAACACCCTACTAGACGTGTCATTTTGATATCCTTTTGTAACTACAAACCGTTAGCTCTAATGAAGGGTCGTGATATAAACAAAATTGAGTGCGTTCTTGTAAACCCTAGCTAATGAGAAAGACCCTATTGATATAGTATATATACAGCGCTATGACTCCACTTCCGCCGCTATCCTCCATCCTTGTCCAATGTTTACAAATTCTCTCCACTCTTCTTCTCTAGCTGATCAAAGCATATGATGGATTCTCATTTAACATTCAACTTCAATAGGTTCATTTAATTTCATTCAGCAGGAATCAATCTGTCATAATGACTTTTCCTCTCGGATTGTATTGATCATGACCTCCACATGCCATTTGTCTTGCCGGATTGGTAACATTGTTGAAAGTCTAGTGACGTAGATGTAGCTTGGCCAGCTGCAACGAATAAGAAGAAGCAAGGTTAAATTTTCTTCTTGAAGGAACTGTTTTCATACCAGTGAAATGAAGACAGATTTTTACTTACTGAGATAATTACCGTGTTTATTGTTTGCAATTTTTGTTGTGTAAAAGGCAACAAACATCCATATATTATATTACGCTGTTTTTCCAGCAATGTAAACTTGTGTATTGGAATTTCTCAATATCAATTGAAAAGATAATGACCATGTAACTTGAAATTCTCAGTATCAATTGAACAACAACATCTGTTAAATTTCGGTGGTTAACAGAAAGAGTATCGGCTTATCAGTTTCACAGCTAAAATTACTCTATGGGTACAAGATTAGTGTGATTAAAAATGGTTCATTATAAGAATATTTCAAGAATCATTTAGGCTATGTTATGGTTCCCAATTTTTAAGATTTATGACTTTTTTTAAATCGCATTTTCACACCTTCTTCGCTTTAGCTTCGTGTTAGTACTTAATATACCCTCTTAGCTTATGCAATAAGGGGTGCAAAGACTGTATGTATGTCATATAAACATTTGGTTGTCAACGTTTTCATTTCCTTTTCTTAATTTACTACTAAGATAGACACAATAGTCCGTCAATTAATACGGCTTCTTAAGCTTCCAGAGTACCATTTCCATTATTCAGAAGCACAATGCGAGGAGGTACATTTATTTGGTAGTGGAGCTTGCCATTTGCGAAATTTGACTAGGCTCAGTTTGAAATCTTGTGCATTTTTCCTTGCCTCACTTTTTGTTTCTCTTAAAACTAACGACAGTTTTTTATTTTGAGTTACATGCAACGATACCAAATTTGGGTCACAATGTCATTTTGGCCTGGAGACCGTTAGATCTTGTCAACGGCTGTGATTTGACACAAAAATTGAGCTGAGATCTCTAGAGAACTAGAGAACCCCAAATAATGTAAACCCTAGTGCTATATAAACATAGCTATGGAACAAGCAGCGCCTCCTTTGATCAAACTTCATAAACTCTTCTCACGACTCTGGCGTTTGTATGCTTCTTGTTGTTGGCCAGGGTTCTCATTAACAGATGATGGAAGAAGATTGTGGAATTTGCCTACGTAATGTGGGTTGTGCAAGGCGTGGCAAGCGGCGTAAAAACTATGCTAAACTTTTCGGAGATTCTCTCTCCAGCCTACCTGGTACTTGTTATTGGAAAAAGGCTTCGGTTCTCGGTTCTCGGAAGAAGATTGTGGAATATGTGGTGATGGTCTCTCAGTTAGCAATGTGTATTCTCAAATTCCCAAAACAGGTTCATTTCATTATAATTTCATCTCATTTTTCAGTTTGTAAGCTTTTGAAAATTTCATCTCTAATATGATTTTATTTTATTTTGTGCAGGAATCAATCGGTCTATCATAATGACTTATCCTCTCAAATTGTATTGATCAGTTGCTCCAGTTGTGTTGATTAGTTGTGCATTATCCTCAGTTGCTGCTGATAACTTCATCCTGTGAAATGAAGACAGATTCGGTTCACTTTTTGCAATTTTGAGCATATTTTCTGTGTAAAAAGAAACACACAACCGTATAGTGTATTTTGTTTCCTTCTTACTTACTTTCCAGAAATTAATGTAAACATCAGTCGAAACAACTTCTTCGCTTTAGCTTCCTGTGAGTAGAACCTCTTAGTTTCTGCAATTAGGGGTGCATACCAACTTTTAGGGCACTTAGTCTCTTTTGAATGATGATATTTACAAGTTTCCAAACACTATATTTTCATTCATTGAGCTGCACTTGCTATATTACTCCATGGCCCGTACAAAATTAGTGTGACTAAAAATGGCTCAATTTAAGAATATTTCAAGAATCATTTTTGGCTATGGGAATCAGTTCATTGAACTCTCGATCTTATTTCGTAAAAAATGAGACAACCACCTTCTAATACGTGCTTGATAATCCCACAGCCCCTCCAAATGAGGAGGTAAATTTGCCATTTGAGAAATTTGACTGGGCTCAGTTTTAATTTGCGCCTTTGGTTCATCATTTTATAGATTTTTTCAATGAACTATAATTGTATATATCTAAAATTGAGTCTTGTAGCTCTTCAAACTAAGATTTCAAGATGGTTTTAGCATTTTGCTCGAGTTAAAGTTGAAAGAAAAACCAAAATGGTTTAGCGTAACCTTTACTTCAGCTTACCGTTTAGCCCGCTGTTTAACCCGACTACTGGTCAACATGTCATTTTGATTTTGAGTCACAATGTTTTTTTTTTTAAGATCTTCATTTGTGATCACAAACCGTTAGATCTAATGAACGGTAATGAAATAAACAAAATTGAGTGGGTGTTCTTGTAAGCCCTAACTAATGTAAATCCCTATGGGCATATATATACACTCCGGCGCCACTATCCTACATCCTTGTTCAAAGTTCACAAACTCGACCTCTCCACCCCTTCTTCTCTAGCTGATGAAAGGTGATGATGATGGATTACGCGGCGATGGATCCTCAGTTGACATTCAACAGGTTGATTCCATTCGGTTTTTGTCTCTTTTACTTTCACATCTCATGAAAAATGAAAATATCATCTCTAATATGTTCATTTTTTCTTTTGTGCAGGAATCGATCTGTTGTCATAATGACTTATCCTCCCAAATAAAGAATTTTGATTGTCAAAATCAATACTTCACTTAAGCAGAGGCTGGTATTAGAGTCAGCTAACTTCCATGATTAAAGATCACGTTAAAGAATTGTGTTTTGCCTACCTCACACCATAACTTCCAAGATTATATCGATATGTTGTAAACAACAACCGCTACTGCCAATCAGCTAACGGAGATGAAAAAAACATTTCCTTCGAAACAACTTTCTTGTGTTTATTTTAGTTGCAATTTTCTGGTTGCAGAAATCTATCTTTGTAATATAGAATCCGTTTTACTTTGTTTTCTAGTATGTAATTTCAAGGTATCAATTAAAAATGTATATATGGGCCATGGCCATGGAATTTGGAACTTCTCGGTGTCAATTCAAGAATCAAATTTTCGTCCGTTTTACTTTGTTGAAGAGTAAAGCATGAAATACATAGGCCTCATTGTTCAGTTGTTGGTTTGGACTTCTCTGTGTTGCATTTCTTGTGTCAAAATGTTGTGACCTATGTGCAACTCGGGGGCCTATGCTTAAAATTCTGCACTTCTTTAGTTGGTGCATGTTCCGCTCTGTTGTGGCTGAATCAACTTGTTGATTTTTGGTCTTGAGTGCCCAAATTCGGAACACGAGATCACGTAGTTATCTGAAGTACCAATTCCAAATTCGTGTTACATGCCATTTTCCGTGGCAATGTGAGTTTGGTCCTTAATCTCTTATTACAGACGGTTAGATCTAATGAACGGCTGTGATTTAAACAAAGATTGAGCTGAGATCTCTAGAGAACCCTAAATATGTAAACCCTGCTTTATAAATGTCACTATGGAACAAGCAGCGCCTCATTTGTTCAAACTCTATAAACTCTCTCCTCACCACTCTACCGTTTTGTATGCTTGTTATTGTTGTTGTGGTCAACAGTTCTCATTAGCAGATGATGAAAGGAGATGATGGAATATGTAGTGATGGATTTTCAGTTAGCATTCCACAGTGTTTCTCAGAAGAGGTTCATGATCTAGTTTTTACTACATTTCATATGGTTTTTCAGTTTGTAATCTTTTGAAACTTTGATCACTAATATGGTTTGATTTGATTGTGTGCAGGGATTAATTTGTTGTCATAATGACTTATCCTCTCAAATTGTATTGATTTCCCTTACAACATCCACTATTACTGATGCCTTTTCTCTGTGAAATGAAGACAGATATACAATACTTTTCTCCCTTTGTAGAATTTTTTGTTCTGTGAACCTCCGGCAGAAATGTGTATAGGAATTTCTCAGTATCAATTGAAAGATAATGACCATGTAACTTTAAATTTCTCAGTATCAATTCATTAACGTCAGTTCAGTTTTTGTTATCATTGTATCTTTAATCAATGTACAAACGGACCTGTTTCACAGCTAAATTACTCCAAGTGTGATGAATAATGGCTCGGTTTAGAATATTTTAAGAATCAATCTGTTGTCCATCATATTAAGTCACATGATATATTTTTGGAATGAACTATATATAATGGTATATCTAAGACTGTGTCTTGTAGCTCTTCAAATGAAGCTTTCAAGATGGAAAACTGCCCTTCAGTGTTTATTTTAGCGTATCCTTTCTCTATAAATAAATTATCTTCTCGTATCAAAAAAAATGTTTATTTTAGTGTTTTGCTTGGTCAAAGTAAGTTTGAAAAAAAACCAAAACACTTTGTGTAGAAAAATTTGCTTCTGAGCTAGAAATTTAGTTCAGATTATCGTGTTCAAAATGTTAAAAAGAGTTAAACAAGTTTCCAGACACATCTTAAATTCCAAACACTTGTTAAATCAACTATTGACAAGAGTAAAATTACAGGAGATGTATTTCAAGTTACATGACACAATTAAGTCACACAGATCAGGAGCCACAATCACAAATTTTGGTCAACAGTCAATTTTGAGTCATAATGTTAAAACTTTATCCTAAAACCAGAAGATCCATCTACTTTGATTATACATATGAAACAAAGAACATGGTTGAATAACTTACCTTCTTAACAGTAATTGAGAAGATCCAAAGATTCCAATCTTGACTTCTTGCTCCTGTGTTTTCTTCACCAAAACTTCAAACAAGAATAGTATATAATAATCGAAAATACTTTTACTGCTTGGGTTTTCTTATACCTAAAAAGTCTTAACAGATTTATCAAAAGGAATAGAGGATATTTTCCATGCTAGTGTGGGTGCAACAAGAAAATAGTCTACCATATCTTTATGTAGTAGTTTTCACTCCACTCTCCCACTAAGATAAAACGGTTAGGTCTTTTAGGGTTAAACATTCATTAGCTTAATAATCGGTCAAAACCCCACACATCTCACGTATTAGTTTTGCCGACTATTAATCACAAATCACTCCACTATAGATTTGTGATTGAATCCTCTAATTCATGCTATATTTATTAATAAACCCTTTAGCCTTGTTATAGCTACATAACAGTCCTTTGTACTTGACATCCACAAATAATTCATGGCATAGAAACTCTTGCTTGTCAGTGTCATTACGATTATTTATGTCTTATATCCTTGACTATTACGTGTGCCGGACAACCATTATTAATCTAATAATCGCTCAAACGATTTGAGTGATCACTAGCCAGTTTAGAATAATAATAATTGCACTGTAATACAAGGGGATGTCATAATTATGGACTTCATATTGAACCATATAATCTTACTATGTGACCATAACTATCCATCTCGTTCAGAATATTGGATCATGTATAACGTTTACGACCTCACTGCTTAACGAGACAAGATGGAGATGCTGCACATGAATCCTCAGAATTAAGAACTTTATGAAATAACAATAAAGAAGTACTCTTCATTTATTGACGTAGTAAAAGAGTCTCTAATGGACCCATCAATGTGATCTCATCACTTTGATAGATAACTCATATCCCTGCATATAAGTTAATCACATAATAATTCATATAACAATAAATGTCATAGTGTATGCAATAATATTAAACTACTTTAAAATGTCACAATAATTGTTTTAGGGCATTATTCCCAACAATTTCTCAGTATCAATTGAATAACATCACTTCAATTTTGGTTTTCCCTGTCTCTTTAATTTAATCAATTTATGACCGCAATTTTTGCAATTTTACCAAGTATTTATGGATCTATTTTGGCTATGATATTGATTTTAAGGGTTTTAATAAAATGCACATGTGGGAAAATGCAATTAAAAAAATGCCCACATTTTTTTTCATTATATATTTAATGCCCATTGTTTGACCTTTTTTGTCCCGTTTTTTCAAAAAAAAAACGGCTAACGGACGTTACTGTCCACGTGGCAATAATTCAGCCTAGGGAAAAGACGTTCAAGCCCCTGAATCGTGTGACTAGGACCTAGTTAACCCATGTTAAGTGCCCGAGACACTACCTAGTTAATTCATACGATTTTATAACCGTTCAAATGATGAATGGTTAAGATCGCCCACCTTTTGAGGGTGTCCAAGATTGCTCCACGTGCTCTGATTCTTCTCCGGTGCCGGTACATACTCCGATATTCAAATCACTGTTGGCTTATCTATTGAAAATCATAAAGAGTCATCATTCATTTAAAATTACAATTACCCAATTAATAAATTAGCAAAAAAAAAAAAATGACACACGGTGAAATCCCTAAAGTTCTTTAAGAACCAAAACTAATTAGGTCTTCATTTCGGCAAATTCGAACTCAATTGTTCGCCATCTCCATCAAATTCCGACCTAAACAGCTCCAATCTCCAATTTGTTTTTTTTTTAATAAGTTTTTTTCTCGGCTAACATCCAACCTCCAACCACTGCAGTAATATCAGTTCTTCCAACTGATTTTGTTTTGCTCTCAAAACGAACCCAAACAATTACAAAGAACCCCCAAATTCCATCTTGTGCTGCTGCTAATCCAAATTGAATATGAACCCAGCCATGAAAATCAATGAAAGCAACAACAGCTCTTGTTTAAATCGACCCTAGAACTAAATGGATTACTCCCGAGCAAATCTAGATCCAGAAACTTTATTGCTGCAATTTCTATAAAATCGAAAAACTCTTATCTATACCCAATTTGAATCTGTGTTTAGAAATCCCCAAATTTGTTATTGTTGCAGTTGGAATCGGAAGAACAAATTTGCAATTGGTCGAGAGACAAATAAAAAATACAACAACCACGAACCTGGCTCAAATCCATTTCCCCCCTGATGTTTTACCATCATTAATACTCTGTCACACTTAAAATCTCATGGACGGTCAAAGATGACATTATGAGATATTGACTAAATCCACGATATTTGACTGATTTCGGATAAGCAAACGGTATGGGCATTAAATATTGGTAGACCCTGACGGAAAAGCAAACGGTGAGCCGAATTAAGGTCCCTGCAAGGTGCAACACTGTGTGTCATATACAGATTTGGTTGTCAACGTTTGCATTTCCTTTTTTTATCTTAAGATCTTATAAAGATTTATGACGACAGTTTGCTAATTACGTGTTCAACTGTATCAAAAGAGTCCTACCAAATACGGCTTCTTAAGCATCTCAAGAGTCGACAACAACCACTTGCAGCACAATATTTAATCCATATACACTTCCTCCTCATCCTGACTGAGTAACCAAATCTGAAAAAATGGAGTCACCGGAAGAAACAACAAGAACACCACTCCTCCTAAACCCCAGCAGATGGAGAAGCTACATGACACGTTCAACAAATTTCAATCTGAAAACAAACATATGGTCAGAACTAGGAGGTTCAGTTGGTGATTTAGGAACTTACATACCAATTGTACTAGCTCTATCACTAGTCAATCATCTTGATTTAGGTACAACTTTGATCTTCACTGCTTTTTACAATATTGTGACTGGGTTTCTTTTTGGTATTCCGATGCCAGTTCAACCTATGAAATCAATAGCCGCAGTTGCGATTTCTGAATCTCAAACTCATCTTACTATACCACAAATCATGGCTGCTGGTATTTCTACTGCTTCTGTTCTTTTAATTCTTGGTGCTACTGGTCTCATGTCTGTGTTCTATAAGTTCATTCCGTTGCCGGTTGTTCGCGGCGTTCAGCTCTCGCAAGGTCTTGCATTTGCGTTTACCGCGATTAAATATATCCGTTATGATCAGAATTTTACGACAGGGAAATCGGGTTCTGCGCGTTCTTGGCTTGGTCTTGATGGGTTAGTTCTGTCTCTCTCTGCGATTCTTTTCATAATCTTAGTCACCGGTGCCGGCGGTGATGATGATGTTAACCAGAATTCAACAATTCCGCAATCAGAAGAACCCTCGGATAGTAGTTCATCGAACGGATCTCGCCGTCGCGGTGGTGGTGACCGGAGATTGAGAATTTTAAAAGCAATTCCAGCTGCTCTTATAGTATTCCTGTTTGGATTGATACTCTGTTTTGTCAGAGATCCAAGTATTGTTAGCAGTCTGAAATTCGGACCATCTAAAATCGGTATTGTGAAAATTACATGGGAAGATTGGAAGATTGGGTTCGTCAGAGCTGCAATTCCACAAATTCCTTTGTCAGTTCTGAATTCAGTGATTGCAGTCTGCAAATTATCTACTGATCTGTTCCCTGACAGAGAAGTAACTGCAGCTTCAGTTTCAGTAAGTGTTGGTCTGATGAACTTAGTTGGGTGCTGGTTTGGTGCAATGCCATGTTGCCATGGTGCAGGTGGATTAGCAGGACAGTACAGATTTGGAGGCAGAAGTGGTGCTTCTGTTCTGTTTCTGGGTATTGGGAAATTGGTTTTGGGTCTTGTTTTTGGGAATTCATTTGTGAGGATTTTGTCAGAGTTTCCGATTGGGATATTGGGTGTTATGCTGTTGTTTTCTGGGATTGAATTAGCAATGGCTTCTAGAGATATGAAGAGTAAAGAAGAATCATTTGTGATGTTGGTCTGTGCTGCTGTTTCTTTGACTGGGTCTAGTGCTGCTTTGGGTTTTGGTGTTGGGATTGTTGTGTTTATGTTGGTGAAACTGAGGAACATGGATTTCAGCTCTGGTTGGTTTCCCAAATGTGAATCTTCTACTGTGGATGCTAGCAACAACTAGTCTTTGAATTCTTTGCTTGCCGTAGGGCAAGTTGTGCAAGGCTTGACAGGCCGGCGTAAAAACTATGTTATATTTTTAGGATATATTCTCTAATCGACCCGGTACTTGCTACTGGAAAGATTTTGGATTTGGACTTGGCATTAGCAAGTTAACTGTACTCTGTTAATATTTGTAGTACACCTTTCTGTTTTTTCAGATTGAATGTTTCAGTACTTTCCGTACTCCATATTTAATAAGAAGTAATTTTGTATTTGTTTATTTATAATGCTCCTTTTCGGTGGGGATGCTTTGGGGTCTTGGGCTTTGGATTACCATGAGTAGTCCGAAAACAACAAAAAACCAAGAACCAAGCCTTTTAGTCCGAAAACAAGTCGGGTAGGCTAGAAGTCAAGATATAAACAAAGAGGACAGTTCGCCTTGCTTTTTTCAGCATAACGTGATGCAAAGAGGATAATATCCAATGTTGATATCTTTTGGGCTTCATCTCCTTATGATATGACTGAGTTGTATGTCGGCTCTCCAGGATTGTCACTATCTTTTCCTTTTAGCCTGGCCGAGGACAGACTGTGCAGGAAAAAGCTACACAGGTTTGAATTACATTAAAACTTGACAACATCCATTGAAATTAAACATTACATTAAAACTCCACATCCTACCCATTTAACAAGAGAAAAATCCCATTAAAACTAATATCACACGAGTTATGAGAAATTCCTTAAGAATTTGGAAATGCGCTTTGTATTCAAAAAAAATCCTTTCCATCTTTGCCATTTGTCTCGAGTTCGTTTTCCCAATTCATCACTGGTGTCACCTCTAAGACGATATTTATTGACAATCCTTCTCATACCTAGAAAATCCACAACATCTTTTCTGATAGTCATGCATGAATCGACAAAACTAAGCTGCCCGTCTCGGTTATTAGGATTACGTGTCTCTATGCAGAAGGTTTCATGAATTGTACCCCAATAACTCATACTGGGTAAACCATTCATCTGTCGTTCTTCACCTTTCTTTGTGTAGTACATTACATAGTTTCTACAAAGAAATAAATCTTCATCTTTAGGAAAAATAGGATCATCCATAAATTACCCAGGAAATAGAGAAATTTTTGTTATGAATGTGTGATTTTGATATGGATGAAATGGTATATGTATATATAAGGATTGTTGGCGATTGAGTTTAAGCCGCTAGTGATGCATTGTAGGTCGCTCGATGTATATTAGACCGCTACTTCTAGTGAAAAACGTAAAATTTAGAACTTTCAAACAATAACCATAAACTTGAAAATTTAAAATGGTTCGAACAAACAATTAAACCTAATCAACTAAACTTACAACAAACAATTTTAAAAATAAAATGATCTAACATTAATGAATTCGCCCTCCATCTCTTCCAAACTCACACCACATATTCTCTCAAAGATCTTCCCTTAACCAGTCATACAGAGCTCTGCTCTCAATGTGACTAGTCATCTGCGCATAGTTCCTTGTAGGTAATCCTCTTTCTGGTTCAATCTCAGGCATTAAGTCAACATCCGCATAATTAGTCCAATCCTTATTTCGACGGGTTTCCTGAATTACCATGTTATGCATAATAATACAAGTCAGCATATTCTTATGCATTTCACGAGAACTTAGACCACGATAAAGCCTACAAATTTTGGCAAACTTTCGCTTCAGACTTCCAAAAGCCCGCTCCACATCATTCCTCAATTTCATTTTTATACTATTAAAATACGTGTATGAACGACTGATTTCGCCGAAAGGTGGCTGACGTTGACATTGAACTAAAGTTGACCATTTTGGATAAATTCCATCTGCAAGATAATAACCATGAGTGTAATGATTTATGTCGATAGTGAAATTTACCTGAGGACTAATTACATATATTAAATCTTCAAACAAAGGCGACTTGTGTAAAACATTTAAATCATTTTGAGATCCCGGAAGACCAAAAAAAACGTGCCATATCCAACAATCTTAAGGAGCAGCAGCATCAAGGATAACCGTTGGTTTTGCGTAGTAACCATTATACTGACCGACTCAATAGGTAGAGCATCCGGTCCATACCCAATGCATGCACTCAAGACTACCCAGCATTCCTAAAAATCCCCTTTCCTGATTTTGCTTTAATATTTCTCTAACATCCGCGTCAGTTGGTTTTCGTAAATAGGTTGGACCAAAATGATTAATCATCGCTTCGCAAAATAACGCAAGATATTTGTATGCAGTTGTTTTTCCCATACGAAGGTACTCATCATTATAATCTGGAGGTTTGCCATATCCTAGGATCCTTAAGGCCGAAGTAACCTTTGGTTCAGGGATATGACCTCTAATATTCGGTGTATCATACATGATAATTAAATTGAGGGTCTACCTGACAAAGCTCACAAATAATCTTTAACAACCAATACCGGGGCATGCAGAATCGGTGTTGGAAATCTTCATCAGAGAACACATAGTCGGAAGAAAATAATCGTGTATCAGCTTCTCGTGCCATTCATTCCGATGTCGGTATGTATATCTTCTTGTGAATACTACTTTTGACATTCGCGGATCAGCGGGTGATACAGACCGGATGCGGATTAACCGCGGATTTATTTTAAAAAAATAATCAGAAAACTTCCTTTATGATTTCTGCCGCATATGTTTCTCTTAAACTCTTGAGGAGTTAAATCAGAAAACTTAATAATCCCATGAACAACATAAGGATCGAATATCATCCAGGGTGCGAAGAGAAAGAAAGGTGCTGAGAGGAAGAAGAAGTTGGTTCAAACTGAGATTCTGATGGAAAGGAAGGTAGTAGTGACTGCAATGGTGGTTTGGACTATGAACTTTTTCAAATACATAAAGTATTTCTGCAGCACCAGAATTTTTTTAAGACCGACAAAGGGTTTCAGTTGATATTTTGATTTCTGGAAGTTTCATATGCAACAAATGGTTTTACACTTTCATGGTATAGGCCAATATCGAACACTAATTTTGGAATCTGAAGCTAGCACAGTGCCTGGAAGGGCTGCTACATAATTGAGTTGTTCTGTGTCAAATTTTCCATCAAGTTGATAATCTACAATCTCCTCCCACCCAACTTTCGCTTCCGTGTTCATTGCCACCTGTTCATTCTGAATTAGTACCACTACATACATCAAAGCTCGGTATAGGGTATCTGATGCAAAGAGATCTATGGTCTTACCAGATCGTCGAGTCCCATAGGCACAATATGACTCCAAAACTGTAGACATCACTATTATTAGTGAATGACCCTGGATCGAAATTTGATTAGTAGGTAGGACTTGACCGCTAATCAAAGTCCAACGATGCGGGTGAATCCGCGGATTTCAAATTCGAACCGCAACCAAACCGCTAAAAGTGCGGATTTGAGAATCCCACCCGTGTCCGGCCGATAGATCTTACGGATTGGTTTTCACCAGCAATTTTACTGACGGATACGGGTGAAATCCACGGTTCCGGAATTTTTACTCACCCCTAGCTATTATATCATATTACACGTGTATTGGGTTTGGCCTTCCTGTAGGTACTAAAGTTCCCGAGCCAATACATTCTGGAATAATTCACGAACAGTTCGATGAATTTGCGAATATTTCTGCAAACTACTAGGTAGACGTATATATCCAAGTTCTAACCTGTTATCAATCAGAAAAAAATACTGATTTTTCTTTCTAAGGAAAAATGGGTTAATATTAAACTATAATATTGTTCCTCGAATCCTCGTACCTGTTGATTACTCCATCCGTTTCAAAAAAATAGGCTTGTTTGGTTTGCACAAAGATTAAGAGAACTAATCATTATAACCACTTTTTCATAGTTTTTCCTACTTTATCTATGGGCCCATTGATTTGATATTAAAGAGAAGATGGAGAGAGAAGTGGTCCCCTCTTCATATTAAGAGAGGAAAAAAAAAGTGGTCCCTAAATGGGTAAATTAGTAAACTAATGACATTTGACTTTGACTTTCCAAATAAGGAAACAAGCCTTCTTTTTTCTTGAAACCGAGGGAGTATTTTTTTTATTTTTTTTTCGATTTTCCTTTTTTTGTTGTTGCAAGATTCCCTTTTCTTTTTTTTTTTGCAAGAAAATGCTTAATGTTCAAGAACGACATTGTTCTTGTCCTTGTTTAGGACATCAAAGATAAAGCTAGGAGCCTGATCAAGAGTTGATCCGGCATTACAAGTCCTTGTTTAGGACATCAAAGATAAAGCTAGGAGCCTGAAAAAGAGTTGATCCGGCATTACAAGTGATACCCTTATGAGGTAGTTCATGAGCTACCTAATTTGCTTCTCGGAAAACTAAATTGATCGTAACTGAATGAATTTCTGAAAGAATAGACCTAGACATGAGCATTAATTTCTTAGCCCTCAGATTAGCATTCTCTAATTTATAATTGAGGAATCTGGTGATATGTCTAGCATCTCCATCAATAGTAATACTCTGTACTCTGCAGTTCCAACTCTTGTGCCCATTTCTTGATTTTCAGCCTTTTCGGCACCCAACGCTCGACCATGATCCATTCTGCATATTACGATTTCCCAGAAAGAAGCGTCAAAGTTAATTTTCAGAAATCCTAACAACGTAGTCCAAGGAAAATTCCTAGAAGAATCAGAAAGTGCAAGAGTCTTAGGAACTGAGTTGGTAGAAATGTAGTGTTTAATGGAATAGCTGGTCCGCCATGGCGTAATATTCAAACTCTTAAAGAGATTCTCACATCTAGCCTTCCATATAAACCAAATTGTGCTAGCACAATAAACATTCCGGTCCACAAGCTCGGGTAGCCACTTTAGTGGAGTTGATAGATGGGATGAGCTGGGTACCAAAAAATCAAAAATGAACAAAAAAACAACTCAAGATGTCGGACAATCATCAACTTTATAATACAACATCTAAGAATTTTTCGATAAATAGGAGAAATCCAATATTGTTAAAATAGTAGAGCGAAAAAAAGTGGTTGGAGAAATATCGTATGGCATTTCAAAAAAAAAAAATCCTTTATGTACATGTGAAAGGTATTTTGTGAATGTACACGATACGAATGATCCTACACAACTACAATTATGGCAAGCCAAATTTGATGAACTTCATGCAAAAAACACACGGCTACAACACCCAACATCCAAGTTAGCAGTTGAAAAGTAATATAGGCGGTTATGGAAACTACCTGATGGGACACATGGCTGTTCCATGCGTGTGCAAGTGCTGTGCACGGTTTTGGCTAGTGAGTTTGCTGTATAAATAGTCCTAAGGAGTGGGAAAATCAGTAGGCTTACATAGGAGAGAGTTCTTATGTTTTGAGAGAGTTAGGCATTCACCAAGAGGGTGAATGGCCTGTTTTTGGTCCATGTGATGGACAAGTTTTGTAATCTTCCTTTAGTGCAATAAAATGGGTTTGTTGCAGTATATCTTTGTGTTCTTTATGTTGCTGGTTTGTGTGAGAATTAATTAAGTACATGGCAAAACCTCTTATGCTTATGGGGGCATGAAGAGTTAGAGAGAAAAAAGAAAAGATTTCCGTTGTGCAAAGCCTTATGAGTGAAGGCAGATGCGTACTTTGATGCGAGTATGCAAGGATGAGTGATTGTGGGTGAAGTTGATTCACTGAACCACAATCATTTCCGGTCATGTCCCATGAAAATTTTAGGCGATTAAATGGGCATGTGACAGCTGGTATCAGAGCTTTGTTAGGGGACACAGTTGCTGATTTCTCTATCTTTTACTCAAGTTTGTGTCATTTGTTTGTCAAATTCAGTAGTGAATTGTTTGGGTTTCACTAGTATGGAGACTATAAGAAGTTGGTCTTGTGTGGAAAGATCAATTGGAATGAACTTTGAAGCTTTAGGTAGCAACATGCCATGAAAGTTTATGACAAAGGTGTCAAAATTCCTGCCCAAAGTGTTAGACGAACGTGCAAGAGTCATTGAAAATCGGGTTTTCAAGTGATGGCATGACAGAACTAAGAAGTATGTTGACTGCTATGGTGCAAGTCAGGTGTTTAAGTCCATGTTTCTCACAAGTGTACAAAGATTACGCATTTGGAATGCATATCTTTATGGTGTTATCAGTAGCGAGTACATTACGAGTTGTAATGGGAATTTTGCGAAAAATCCTGAATGCAAAGATGTTGTTGGCCTTTGTAGTGGCAAAGTAGATGAAGAACCTTTCTATGCGATAGATTGAAGGTGTATCATCGTAGCCGGTTTGATGGAAGATTAAACTTATCTCTCTTGAATGCATGTACCTTGGTGGTAATGCAAAGTATGGTTGCGAACCAGCATTTTTGTGGCAATGTGATGCCATAAAAGGAGAATTGGATGGCCAATTCTTGTCTAGCATAAAGCTTATGGAAAGGTTGAAGACAGAAGCGCAAGTTAGGGGAAAACCGATACACCACGATCTTGCGTTTGCAAAGAGTTCTTCATTGATGCTAGATGCGCACAAGGAGTATGCTTGCACCTGTTTTATGAGTGGGATCGATATGCTTGGACAAGGGTGTCCAAAGACCTGCATTTGATTATAACCACAAGCGGATGTTCTTGTCAACTGCAAATCAACAATTGTTGCTACTGAAGTTGATTTTTGGAGAAGGAGAAAGACAAGAGTAACCAGTTGTGCATGGGCAGTAAAAAAATGAGTTCTAAGTTTGAAGAAGAATGTGGCAATCTTGCTTCATGGAACATAGGCGGTGGCGCCTCATTTGCAAGGATTATGGACTTGTTTGCAACTGTCCAAAGTATTTATCCGCGGAAGTCATTGGGTGACATGACTTTGCTGAGCTATATGGTGATGCTCAGGATCACCAAGTTAAGTTTGTTCTAGTTGTGCAAAGGTGCACAAGTTTGCATTAAAATTCGGGTGTTGACTGGCATAGCAAATATGCAACAGTATCATGCGCCAAATAGGATTTGGGCATGGCCAAGATGCATGATGCGGTTGGAGATGCAAGTTAGGCGAATTGTAGATGCATGGAGAAAGAAGGACAAAGTAGTGGTGATGCATAAAGATGGCATGTGGCCATTATTGAAGAAATCTTTATGAAAGCTAAAGAAACATGATGGCATCAGTTTGAAGGAGTATTCAACTAATTGTCAATTATATTGTGCTTCATTATGGGAGTCGCATAAGAACGTTGATAGTTGGAAGAGTGCATATGGCAAAGTGAATTGCTACATTGGGGACAGTAGGTTCTTTCTCGCTTCCTTTGTTGCTTAGAAGCGAAGATGAAGTCAGTATTGCAAGGCTTGTTAGGTCTTACAAGTTGCAATCAGTTGGTGCAAGTATTTGCTAAAGTTTGAGTATACTTTTAGTTTGGGTCGAATGGACCTTGGTGTTGGAATGAAGTCTCTCTATGTAAGGTAGTAGTGAATGAGGGTATTTGAAGTGAAAAATCTTGCCTATTTTGTTCAAAGTAAAGCTAGTTCACGTGGAAGATGCTACATAGCATATTAATCCAAAATATGCAATAGAAGACGCTGAAAATGAAAGGAGAAAATAGAGGAGTTGGTGGCGTAGTTGAGTTTGTTGTTGAGAGTTATGTGGAAGTGCGTAGGCATATGGCAGCGATAGCACGGAGTAACACAGCAAGAATGAAGATGTAAGTCCATCAAGTATATGAGTTAAGAGTAACTCATAGTTAGGAAGAACATGATGTTATTTTTTCGCTACATTAAAGCGTAGCAGTTTGAAAGAACAAGTGATGCCTTGTTGGTTTCAAAGGAACGTGAATAGGATCCTATCCCGTGAGACGGTGGAATGCCCCGGGTATCCTAAGTCATGACTATACCAAAGTCATGCATTTCAATCAAGGTGTAGCAATAGTGCAAGCAAAGAACAGTGAGGTGCTGGTTCTTTGGCATACAAATGGTGCAAAGCAAGGAAGCGTAATTTACAATTGATTTTGAGGCCAAATCTAGTGTATGTTTTGTTGCATTGCTGAAGACAGCAAAGGCTATGGGTTGTGGCGCATACCAGAGTGGTATGGAATCATAGCATGCATACCTTAAGGCATGGCATGATTTGGCATAGGCGCATATGATTGAAGAACACTTAGTCTACAATAAGGCCTGTTGAATTGCAAGAGTGCAATGTCAGCCGGAATTGAAGGAAGTAAGCTAAGTTATGCATATCAGGGTTATACGTTGGCTATTTGGCGTGTACACTTAGGCACGGAATGGCTGGAGAAAAGATTTGTGATGCTGATGCAATCAGAGGTGGAAAACTGGCTTTGGGTATAGCTAACAGAGTACTGCTGAATTTCAGAGGAGATTTGAAAGTGCATAGCAACAGATCGCAAGTGCACTTGGGTGTTGATATATGATTTGAGATGGAGTTGAAAGCGTTCGCGACGCAACAACAAAGTTCAAGATCAGTAGGATCAATGGCAAGGCAGTAAAGCTAAGTGATGGCATAAAGTACTAGGCAGAGAAGTTTTGGCAAGGTTAATGCCAAGCAAAGTTTGCTGATTTCTGAAAAGGGCTCAGAAGCGTACAAGGCCAGAGAACAAGTATAACGAGTATACTTGATTGCGTTCAACGAATGCGTTGAACGGATTAGGTGGGGGAGGTCTATAACCGGTCCGGCAAGTGAGCATAATGATTGTGCGTAACAGTGTTGCATTCCAAGTCAGTGTTCAGCCATAACGGCGCAATGCAAAGCCATAATAGCGCACTTCATGGCCATAATAGCGGTATACTGTATAGACTGTCAAGCACTAAGATAGTGGCACCCTGCAGGGCCAGTGAAGCGCAAGAGTTGCGCTACACTGTAAATACATTTGGCTAAGTAATGAAGCTTATTGACCGACATAATAAGGCTTCATTGAGGGAAAGGCAAGACGGGGCCAAAGTGACAGATGCAACATGTGATGTTGGCATTGATGCATATCCATGGAATTGAGTTGGCCCAAACTCAAGGATGATGCAAGAGTGAAGAATAGGCCAGGAGTTTGTCCATGGCATTTGTTCAAGGCTGTCCAAAGCTTGAACAAACAAGCTAGTAATGCAAGAGTGGCATTACTATTGTCAAGCAAATTGGCTAAGTGAAGCATATGACGCATGAGCAACCAGAATGATCTTAAAGAGTTGGCCTCGATGATTGAAGCACAAGGATTATCCGTGCATTAGATTAGAGTGATAAGCATGCAGGTCCAAGATGGCTGAGCTTTGGAGCGAGGCAGAATTCGGTAAAGCACAACAGTTGTGCAATACGGCTCAAGTGACGGTTACAAGTTGGTTACGAGCTTCACAAGCATGCCAATGACGCGAGACAAAGGATAAAGGTTATAAAGTAAGTTTATAACCATGTGGGAGTATTCATAACCACCGAGAACAGGTGTGGCACCAGTTGGCGTGACAACACAAAAGGTGGCAGTTAAAGTAGGCGGTTATGGAAACTACTTGGACACTTGGCTGTCCAAAGCTTGTGCAATCGGTTTCACATAAGTTTTGGCCTGATCCTAGCATGTATAAATAACTTAGGAATCAATAATGTTGGTGTTGTTCAATTGGAGAAGAACCACTGATTTTATAGGGAAAGTTAGGCATTCACCAAGAGGGTGAATGACCTTGTTTTGGTCCATGTGATGGACGAGTTTTGTAATCTTCCTTTAGTGCAATAAAATGAGTTTGTTGCAGTATATATTTATGTTCATTGTGTTGCTTATTTGTGTGAGAATTGTTCAAGTACATGGCAGAACCTCTTATGCTTATGGGGGCATGAAGAGTTAGAGAGAAAGAATAAAAGACTTCCGTTGTGCAAAGCCTTATGAGTGAAGGAAGTTGCGTACTTTGATGCGAGTATGCAAGGATGAGTGATTGTGGGTGAAGTTGATTCACTGAACCACAATCATTGCCGGTCATGTCCCATGAAAATTTTAGGCGATTAAATGGGCATGTGACACCGTGTGTGTACGTATTTGGCTACCCTATCCGTGAGTCTTTGAGAAAAGAACGGATTACTTAATTTTAGTACATTTTCATATTAAATGATTACTCTTTTGTACCCATGTGAGACCCTGGAAGTAATTTGATACTTTATCTTCTTCTTCCTTGGAAAGCTATGATACAATCTTGGTTTGTTATGTATTGTGGCTAGTAATTAAGTACAATGCTCAAGGAGGCGACGGAAATTTATTCATCATCAATTCAGTGTATGTAGGAGTAACTAAATAGATACAAACTATTTGACATTAATATTCAAAAGGAAAAAGGAATAAACAAACAAAAAAGAAAAACCCATAAGATTTCACTCTTATTACTTCATGAATCATACTCATGTTGTATGAAAGTCGGATCTTTCACTATGAAATAGGTGATGAGTAGATTTTTCACATGAGAATATAGTGAAAGTTTGTTTTTCACTACGAAATAGGTGTTCACATGAGAATACTATGAAAGGTGGATCTTTCAACTTAGAAGGAGGCGATGAAAATTATATTTTTCACTTGAATAGTTCATAGCAAAAGCTCCAGTTATCACAATTAGCGCCAGCTCATGCACAATTTCCTCGTTAAAAGCAACTGCATTTTCTGGAAACCAAAATTATCACCGGCCAACTTCCAAGGCAACCCCTAAAAAAATAAAAAAAGATAATATGTTCAAAGAATCGACAACCATATGAACAAAAAAAAGAAAACACACAAAAAATTTAATAAAGAAAAGTATTTATGGGTGCTGATTGCATTTTCCACCATTAACATCACAATTCATATATACAACTGTGCTATTATAAGCTTACTCAAATAACTAGACTGCTATAAGGAATGTAACTTGCTAAAGAAACTTAAAATGAAAACCAATCTTGCTAAAGATACAACAAATTTCTTAAGGTTTTTTGGCTTTAGCAACAAAACTAAAAAATGGCGGCAAACTCAAATCTTCTATCACCTAGTACCCAATAGAAAAATTAAATTATCACAAATACTGTCAACCAAAATCTTAGGAGAAACACCTTAGTGTGTTAGCAGCATAAGACTAGGCAGACATTCACTTATCTGAAAACACAACTAGTTGAAGGATGCAACCAAACTACGGAAATCCTCCAAATCACTAGGATACGCGTGATAAATTGATGCTCCCTCAATTAGTTCATTACTATTTTAAATTTTAATAATTTTTTTTTGATAATTTGATTTACACCACGAGGTTTTCAGAAGTCCATAAAGTTGTTACGAGATACTATAGTATCTTTACATATCTTCTCCCTAACTGCATATATATTGAATGTTGTCATAGTATTGTACGTATCTCTTGTGCATATCTTTTGTATATTTTGTTTCCATTTTTATCGTTGTAATCTTTGTATATTTACTATGGCTTTGTCCATCTAATAATCTCAATGCAATAGAGATTTTTATCTCAACCTGTTTAGTTTCCTCTGATGCTCGTGTTCTATCATGGCATCAGAGCTAGGTAAGATCTGAAAGGCCACCTTCTGTTGCAAACAAACAATCTTCTTAAGCCATCCAGGAATCATTTACTCTTGTGTCTCAGCACCTTTTTACCTTCAGTTATAAACCCTAATCCAGTTACTTTTCTTTCATCCTCCTGACAATCATGTCACGCGAAGATTTTCAACTTATTACTGCAAAACTAGATGGTACTAACTATACGCACTGGTCTTTTCTTATGAAAAGCTTTCTCAAAGTAAAAAGCATGTGGAAATACATATATGGGACAGAAACAAAACCCAAAGCATCTACTTCTATCATTAAAGAGAAGGGAACAGAAATATCAGCAAGTGATGTTGAAACCTGGGAGATAGATAATCATAAGATTCTGACTTGGATTGGCAACACAGTGATTACTTCAATCAGTATGCAGCTTACCATCTTTGAAGTTGCTAAAGATGCTTGGGACTTTCTTGCAAAAAGGTACACACAAATTAACTTTGCTCAAAGATACAAACTTGAACAAGATATTCGTTCTATAAAGCAACCACTAGATCAATCGATTTCTGATTTTCATTCAGAGATGTCTGTTATTTGGAATCAACTTGCTCTTATGGAGACAAAATGGACAACTGACTTGGCAATATAGGAGAAATATAGAGAAGAAACAAGACTGGTTCATCTCTTGATGGCTCTACGAGAAGAGTTTGAATCAGTCAGAGGTGCCATTCTTCATCGTTCACCTCTTCCATCTGTAAAAATTGCTTTATCTGAGCTGATTACTGAAGAAACACGCAAACAGATCACGCCAGAGATCTCAGGAGTATTTGCTATGCCTGCATCTCGTCCAAACTTCAACAATCAGAAGAATAGTTTTTTAACACAGCGTGATTCCTCACAGCCTACTTGTCATAATTGCAAGAAAACTGGTCACATAGCAAGGAGTTGTACCCTGCCACCTGATGCAATACCGCAAGATACTCCTACCACCCAGTGCAACTACTGCAAGGAACTTGGACACTCCACTAGAAACTGCACATCTCCAACCTCCAGGAATACAGAGATTAAATGTTAATGGTACAACCAGGTTTAATGGTTCAAGTAGATTATCTGCTGCACCAGTTTCATATGCTGAATCATTGCCATCTATACCATCTCAATCAACAGTCCCAGTTGATACATCATCACCTAGTCTTGCTGACATACAGGAGATGATTAAACAAGGTATTTAAGTCAATAACAATACTGCAACTGCATCTGTCTTCTCTACTCCTTCAGGTATTTTCTTAATTGGATGGTATCTAGATTTTGGAGCATCCAATCATATGACTTATGATTCAAAAGTTTTTGACAGTCTTTGTCCAGTTGTTGCTCCTAAGATTCACACTGCTGATGGAACTGTTGTAACTGCTAGTCACATTAGGGTGGTTAGAGATTCAAATAACATTTGTGTATCAGATGTTCTCCTTGTTCCTAAGATTACAATGAATCTCATCTCAATTGGTCAACTATGTGATCAAGGTTTTAACATTGTTTTCTCTCCCGTTGGTTGTGCTATTCAGGATCTCAAAACAGGGAAGCTAGTTGGGATAAGCCGTATAGTGGGTCGATTATATCTTCTTGAGACTCTGATTATTCCATCAAAACTCATAAATCATGTTGCATCTACAACTACTACATCCCACTCCACATCTCCTGTCATGTCTTGGCATTCTAGACTAGGTCATGTTTCATTTTCTCGTCTTTCATATATAGTCAATAAAGGTCTACTAGGGAAATACACAGGTAGACAAAGAACTTAGTTGCATCTCTTGTAAACTGTCAAAACGACCGGCACTTTATTTTAATGCAAGCACTTCAAAAACTAATGAACTTCTGCTCTTATTCACTCTGATGTTTGGGGTAAATCTCAAGTGATGTCTAAAGGAGGTGCATTTTACTATGTGAGTTTCATTGATGATTATTCTCGATATACTTGGGTTTATCTATTTAGTTCAAGCACAGAATTTCTTAACTTATATGTAACCTTTTAAACTATGGTCAAAACTCAGTTTGGTAAAACTATCAAAATCTTTCGTGCTGACCAAGGAGGTGAATATATATCCACTACTTTCAAAGATTTTCTCAAAACTTAAGGCACATTATTACAACTATCTTATACAGAAACTCCAGAGAAAAACGGAGTTGCAGAACGCAAACATCGTCATATTATTGAAACAGCTAGGACTCAACTAGTTTCTGCATCAGTTCCATCCAATTTCTAGGGAGAGTCAGTCCTGACAGCAGTTTATACCATCAATCGTGTTCCAACAGCTATCATTGGAGGAATTTCTCCTTATGAATGCCTTTATGGTAAGAAATTTGTTTACTTTGAGCTTAAAATCTTTGGTTCAACGTGTTTTGTTCTCCTTCCTGAGCATGAAAGTAATAAGCTTACTCAAAAGAATGTTCTCTGTGTGTTTCTTGGCTATGGTATTGAACAAAAGGGATATCGCTGCTATGATCTTGTTAGCAGAAAACTTCGAGTCTCTAGACATGTAACATTTTGGGAAAAGGTTCCATTTTGGTCTTTTCCAAACAGTAAATCCTCTTCTTTTGAGAACTTCATTTACACTGATCCTTTTTCTAGTGAAGTTAGCACCAATACATCTCTAGTGCCTGTGTCGAGTAATGAAACTGTCTCACATATAGATGATACTCATCGGATTCCAGCTATGTCTGACCACTTTATGCCTCCACCTGACAATGCTGCCTTGGAAAGAGATTCTGATTCTCAAGTTGATACATTGCCACTTCGCAATCAAAGACCTCCAGCTAAGTTCTCTGACTACCATTGCTCATTAGCACTATTATGTCTATTTATGAACCAAGAAACTACAGAGAAGCTGCAGCTATACCAGATTGGCAGGATTCGATGACAGATGAGTTGACTGCACATAAAGAAGCTGTTACATGGGAAATGGTAGATCTTCCCCCTGGAAAATCTGTTGTTGGAAGCAAATGGGTCTACAAAGTCAAACAAAGGTATTGTTATCCTTTTATTATACGTAGACGATATGGTTATCACTAGCAGTGACATTGAAGGTATCAGAAATATTAAAACTCATCTAAGTACATGTTTTTAAATAAAGGATCTTGGTCCACTCAGTTATTTTCTTGGTATTGAGGTGAGCAAATCAGCTGATGGTTATTTTGTTTCTCAAGCTAAATATGCATCTGAAATCATTGCACGCTCTGGAATTACTGATGCTAAAATTACAGACACTCCATTTGAAGTGAATGTCAGACATGGTCCTTCAGATAGAACACTTTTATCTAATCCAACATTATATCGATAATTGGTAGGGAGTCTGAACTACTTAACCATTACTCTACCTGATATAAGTCATGCAGTTCATATTGTAAGACAATTCATGTCAGCTTATTGTTCTACTCATTATGCTGCTGTTCTTTGAATACTTCGTTATCTCAAGGGAACCTTATACCATAGGTTGCAGTTCTCATCCAAATCAAACTTATTCTTAGAGCATACTCAGATTCAGATTGGGAAGGAGATGTTACAGATAGGCGATCCATTACAGGGTATTGCTTGTTCTTGGGAGATTCTCTTATATCTTGGAGAAGTAAGAAGCAGACTGTTGTATCTCGTTCAAGTGCTGAAGAAGAAAATCGAGCTCTAGCTCATACTACTTCTGAGATCATATGGCTTCGATGGTTACTCAGCGACATGGGAGTTGTCATTTCTACGCCTACACCTCTATTTTGTGACAACAAAGCTGCAATTCAAATTACTCATAATGACGTTTTTCATGAAAGAACTAAGCATATAGAGATTGACTGTCATTTTACAAGACATCACTTTAAGCGTGAAACAATTACTCTTCCTCACATAAGCTAAGAATTTCAATTGGCAGATTTATTCACCAAGTCCCATCCTGCTCCTCGATTAATGTTCTTGCTTTCCAGATTCAAGATGAGTTAGCACTATCTTGAGTCTGAGGGGGGGGGGGGGGGTTACGAGACACTATAGTATCTTTACATATCTTCTCCTTAATTGCATATATATTGAATGTTGTCATAGTATTGTACGTATCTTTTTTATTTATTTATTTCCATTTTTCTCGTTATAATCTTTGTATATTTACTATGGCTTTGTCCATCTAATAATCTCAATGTAATAGAGATTTTTCTCTCAACCTGTTTAGTTTCCTCCGATGCTCATGTTCTATCAAAAGTATGTATCTAATCTAGGTACTGTGAAACAAAAAATTCATTGAGCTTATGTCGAACACGTACATCCTCTAAAAAGCTTTGTGGAGCTTGTGTACCCGTAAAATTTTTTTTTATCAAATTGGATGATAATGTCAATTCCCAACTTTAGTAAATGAAAACACCATTTAACACATCATAATCCAGTGATAAATATATTTATCACAAAACCATGGGATGATAACGACAACTATCACAATTTTTACTAAATGAAAGCAACAATTATCACATCAAAAATCAGCGATAACTACATCTATCACAATTTTTTGATCTGACAATGAAAGTTATTAAGCTACTTTTCAACTAAAAGTTTGGCAATACCTATTTTATTGCCCTTACTTGTGCCGGATTTAGCACCATTTTTTAGTTGTTGCAGGGTTTTCGATTTTCTTTTTCTTCTTAGGTTTCTGGAAATCCTCGTCGATATTGAATTCGTTAGAATCAACCTATTTACCACAAAGTTTCGCCATCTCTTACTTATTCCTTTCAACAAGAATAACCCATGGTCATCAACGTGATAATTGGTGATTATTAGAGTATAGTACCCGCATACAAGTAGACAAGGTTATTGTGCAAAGGAAGACCAAGGCAAGTCAAAGGAACACGTGAACAAAGGAAGATTAAGTTAAGTCAGTTTACAAGATCCTGTAATCTAGCTTGCTAGATATGTACTTACCTAGTCAAGATAAGCTTCCCTGTTCCAGTTTCTAGGTTTACTAATTCTCCTATCAATCTATAAATATGATGCATTATGTTGATGTAAACTTATCTCAGTATTTTATTGATGATCATTAATGTAGTTTTACCCTAAGGGGTTTGTGTGGATGTAGGCCATTAGAGCTGAACCACGTTAAAATCTCTTTGTCATGATTTCATCTCTTTTGATCTATGATTCCTCGGTACCCATAATTTATTATGGTATCAGAGCGGTGAGATCCGCTTAATTTGCTTCCGCATATATATTTTTACACAGCCATTCGATGGTTTTGTTCTTGTCAATGTTCAGTGTAGCAAAAGAAATGATCACTGAACTCAAATCTATATTTTCTATCATCAGATTTATATTGCTCTTCTTTGTGAACTCTCTTTTTTTTCTCCCAAACAAAATTGTATTGTTGGTTTTACATTTTTTTGAGTATTACGAATTTATTCTCGTTATGTGTTTGTTGGTGTCACATATTGTGTAGTTCACATATCAACAATTATCTCCATATTTTGGATATCATCAAATACGTCTTTATTCTCTTAAATCAAAATCAAATTTTTAATAGTGTGTAGCTCGCGTGATCATCTTTCTTATTCACAAAGCTTAAGTTATCGTTGAAGTTTTGTGTTTCTAGTCAATATCACTCGGAAAATCTTCCCTTATTTTCCTTTATTTTTACATATCTTTTGCGATCTTATTTCCAAAAGTAATTTCATTCCGATAATATCTTTTGTATTATCGAATATTTGTTTTTTGATTTTTTTCTTCTAAAGTTCGTTTTCTCAAACTATTTGTTGGGTCTCTCTCATGATTATGAGTTTCTTCTCATAGCTTTATGACAATGGGTATCGATCATAGACCAAGCGGTTAATCTTAATTCCATTAATCCGACACAATTTTGATGTTAATCAAAGTTTGTCTCATCTCTGATTCAATCAAACCGATCACTGTGAAATCAGTTCAAAACCAAATGGTTAATTAATCCATTTCTAATCAATTTACTGGTTTCAAATCATTCAAAACCAAATTATGGGTTCTTATATATATATATTTTATATCTGTTTCCTTTTATCGCTTGTCTATCTTTTATTCTTGTTGACAAGATTCAAGGAAACTCCATCAATTCCAAAGATAATGGTATTCCATTTTCTGGATATCTTGTTATCGTTTTTAACAAGTTATCTCCATTATGTGAGTTGTTAGACTGGAGCTATCAATGCAATCATTCCAGTCTTATTTTAGAATTTTGTTTTCGCTTGAAAAAAAAAAATTTCTTTGATGACCACCATTCATTCAAAGTTGTTGGTTTGTCTATCAAGTCTTGTCTGGGTTAGTAATCAACAGACCAGTCCCATTAAAGCTATTTTACTAACCTAAATCAATCTTCCCAGGCATTTTTATTGTGCATCAAAGATGTCATATTATGCCTAGATAATTTTGTTCTTTTTTTTTGTAAAGAAGAATCACTTAATTCCAAACTACTTCTCATTTGAGAAGTTCCTGTCACTTTTATTTCCTCAAAGTCGCGTCATTCTTGTTATTCTCTTGACGATGACTTGTTTAAAACAATGTGCTAGAAAGTACACACCCGTCAAAAAAGGTATGTGGAAGTACTGTTAAACCAAGCTCATTCTAGCCATTTCGCCGATCAGCTTAATCAAGTCAATCCTCAACAAAAGATTGACGATCGTTTGCTTCATCCGTTATTTGTTCAAATTTCAATGTGATCGACGATTAAGTGATCGTGACGACTGTACAGATAAAGAGAAAAAGATAATAAAGGTTTTCTGTAGTCATCTTCTTCGACAACAGTTAAAGTTGAACACTTCCAATGCCTCCGTGTCCAACTTGAGGGGGTATTAGAATATAGTACCCGCATACAAGTAGACAAGGTTATTGTGCAAAGGAAGACCAAGGCAAATCAAAGGAACACGTGAAGAAAGGAAGATTAAGTTGAGTCAGTTTACAAGATCCTGTAATCTAGCTTGCTAGATATGTACTTACCTAGTCAAGATAAGCTTCCCTGTTCAGTCTCTAGGTGTACTAATTCTCCTATCAATCTATAAATAGGATGCATTATGTTGATGTAAACTTATCTCAGTATTTTACTGATGATCATTAATGTAGTTTCACCCTAAGGGGTTTGTGTGGATGTAGGCCATAAGAGCCGAACCACGTTAAAATCTCTTTTTCATGATTTCATCTCTTTTGATCTATGATCCCTCGGTACCCATAATTTATTAGTGATAATTTGATTATCATGTAGTCGATCGAACAAAAAAATATTTGATTATCATGGAGTAATCAAAGTAAAAAAACCCAAAGCAAAAAAAAGAAGAAAAAAATAACAAATATATTTTCAACACAATCAATCAATCGACTGATTAAAAAACAAAAAAAAAACACAATAAATCAATCTTTGAACATACTCAATTAAGGAAAGCTCATTAAATCAAAAATTATCACACAATCAGACATGCATGGGTTATTCAAAAGGTACTATTTCAACCACATCTTTCATGGTGATAAATTTACTTTCTCTAAAAGTAGATAAGTAAGAAGAAATATTACCGATCAATTTGATGAAAGTGATAATCGGGTTTTTGTTTCTGGATTATGGAAAACTGTTAAACATCGACAATGTTAATTTGCACTGTTTTTTTTTAGCTTGAATTTTTGTAGCTTGAATAAAGGAAAAAAAGATGAAGAATGAGAAGATGACGCGGATGTGATAAAGGAGAAGACGACGGGTCGATAGAAACAAGGTAAGCTTGATTTTTGGGATTTTCCTAAATTTTTGGTTTTCGACTGTTTTCACGGTTGGCCAAAAACAGATAATTACTGATATAAAAAACAAAACAATTAGTATTAAAAGAGGTTAGTTTAGTAATGTTAGTAGTCATAAAACTAATCATAGGTTTCACATATAGAGTATCTAAATGGTGGATTTGTCATAAAGAAAAAAATAGAAATGGGCTAAAAATATTTTTCCCCGTTTAAATTTTGACGTTTGTTTGCATCAATATAATACCACCACACTCATTGACCGCAAAAAAAATTGTGACCGTTGATCTGAAGCAGTCATCACCTACATGTAGATGAGACACATGTAGTAGCCTAACTTTTGGGTGTACTAGAAATGTAGTTTTGTAAGACCGCAACTACCCATAAACGATTTTCCATAGCTAGGTGATGCTATTTAGGCTTGGTTTGGTAATGCTTTTATTTTTTTTACAAAAGCATTTTTAAAATCTATATATATCAATAATTTTTGAAACAAGTGTTTGGTAAAAAAAAAATTAAAGCGCTTTTTATCCAAAGCACTTCCAAAATTCCTCAATTTTTAAAAGCTGAGGTGGAGGGCTTTTAAAAGCTACAAAAGCATAAGCTTTGGTCCCCTAAATTTAATGTTTGATTTATCTTTTTTATCCATATTTAATTTTATAAATGATAAAAGTTACCCTTAGATTTATATACAATTAATTTTTTATTTTTTTTTATTTTGTTCTTTAAATATTATTACTTTTTATTTTCAACTATTTTATATACCATTTCATTTAATTTGCCAATAATAAAAATAAAAACAAATATTAATTAATTTATTTTAGTTTGACTTTTTGTTTGAAAATATATATATATATATATTAAAAGGTGACAAAGTAAAATATTTTTTTTAACAATCATAATAATAGTGATAATTAGTAAATTTAATATTATATTTATTTATATTTAATAATAAAAAATTAATTATTTTTAACCCCAATAAAATATTTATGTTTTACCAAACACACTTTCATTGCTTTTTTAATCAACTTTAACTAATTTTTTACCAAACGTCTAACTGCTTTTTTCTCATAGTAACGCACAGCAGAAAAATGCTTTTACAAAAGATGCTAGCAATACCAAACTAATCCTTAAAAAAGTTCTTTGTGCACTAAGTTATCAAACAATTTTAAAACAATTGCATGTTTTTTTCTTTGTTGGGTCCCATAATATTCAGCAAGAAAGCCACTGCTCCTAACATATTCACCTTCACTCTCCATTGGGATTATTACGGTTATTTATTCTTTCGTTGTCTGTGTAGAGCTATTCTTAGGGATGTCAACGGTACCTATCGAAACGGATATGGTCTCTACCATATCCGTTACCAATAAGATTACCGGATATCCGATATCCGATAATATCCGACGGATATTCAAAAAGATTTTTCGTATCCGTTCCGATAACAATGCCGGATATCCGATAGTAATTCATTATAATAAAAATAATTTAAATAAATTGTAAATAAATCAAAGAAACTCTAAGGAAATTCAACTAAATAAAACCAAATACCTTGATCAAATGCAAAAAATTTGACTTTAAAATTATTATATTAAATTATATTTAAACAAAACTCAAATCTTTAATCTTCTCTATCAGAATTGAAAAATCCTCCGCTTTTCTCACAACGAACAAAACTAGTTGTGTGTTTTTTTTTCTTCCATAATATTTTTATTTCTAAGTCTTCATATACTACCAAGTTAACAACTAAATATATTACTCAAAAAAATTAATTTTTTTTTTGCATATGCATTCTTTAACGGATAACGGATATTATCATATAGGATAGTACCTTTTCCGTATCCGTTTCGTTAAAATAAGAATATCCGATAAGGTATCCATATCCGTTATCCGTTATCCGAAATTTCGGATAATATCCTAACGATTCGAACAAACTCGGACGGATATCGAATATTCGGTTATCCATTGACAGCCCTAGCTATTCTGCTATTTATCCCCTTTTTGAAATATTTCTTACTCAAACTGTCAAACAGCGAGACTGCCCCACCCCCACCCACACACGCTTTCTTCCTATGTAACGTGACACCAATTTAAACCCTTCATCCGAAAATGGTAAACTTTAAGAAACCCACGTCGAATTCTGACTAAATAATCATGCACCAGTAGCTTTGCCACATTTGGTGGGAAAATTTGGGCTACCTACCTATCGTTTTCAGTGTTTCACCCAATAGATAGGAAGTGTAAGGTCCATTACCACCGAGCGTGGAGACTGTAATTGTTATGAGACTTTAAACCGATTTATTAGGATAATTGTTATAGGGAAAGCCGATATTTCTAGGGGGAAGCTGTCTTGGGTCAAGGAGAGGAGATTTCTAGTCAATACGGGGGGAATTAGAATTCTACCCGATTCATCTTAATCTTCCGTTTTTTTCTCCTCTTCCACCTACTTTACGTGGACTTCCTCTCTGAAAAAACCCTCATCTTTTGAAGAAATTGTTTTTTTTATTTTTTTGTTAAATTCCAAGCAATTGTTCATATCTGCGATTTGCAATATGTACAATTCATTTATTAAATTTTAGAGGAGAAGTGAATTGGATGCGCCATACGATGATGTCCCGGATTATTATGAAGTAAATACAATTAATCAAGTAGGTGTTTGAGTTTGAGGGGATAAAGGGAATAAATGTTTATTTCTTTAATACAAGTTCAACTTTAATTAATCAAGTTCAAGCTTTTTCTGCTTAATTAACAAATTAGATTTTCGATTAAATTTTATTCGAAACGATTGATCACGGGAAGAAAAAATTCTTCTTCCTGATATACTAATTGTTGACCTTTGGAAATAGTAATTGTCCACCTTCGAGAATTGATGTTCATAATTGTGCATTGATGTTCATAATTGTGCCAATGATGATATGATCAAAATCGAAAATACCAAACCTTCTTCTGCATGATCTCTTAGTATGTAATTAAACCCACAATGCCAGTAATAAACCCATAATGCCTGATAAACTTGGAGAACTTATGTTGCAGAACATTGTGGATTTTGATCTCCGCCCCTTGGAAACATCAAATATGATCAAGTATAAGTTTTTTTGATTTAATCGGAACAATTACTCGAGGGTCAATGATATTACTATTTGCACCCATAATGAATATAAGTCAAATATTCTTGACTAAAAGTCAGCTTTCCCCGATATATTTTGGCTTTCCCTTTAATAATAATCTTTATTAGTATAAAAGTTCCATTTGATATTTATAATTATATCACTAAAATTCAAAAGTCATGGTTTAGAGATATTAAGCAGATTTTCATAATTATATCACTGACAGATTCAAAAGTCAAATGTTATCCCTGGAGTCATTGAAATTACCACCTTATCATAGAAGAAAACAAATTTTAATAAAAGCAAGATTCTTGTATTTACCAATCAAAAAAAAAGAAAGAAAGATTCTTGTATTCCGTTGAATATTGCATCACGTCTCCCGCCCTCCTATATAAGGTTCTCCCCACCGGCTGTTTTCGTATCAGATTAATTCCTGCAATTTATTTTTCACCTCATTCTGATCTGTGTCCCTGAGATGAAGTTCGGGAAAAGTTTAGGAAATCAGATTGAAGAAACATTACCAGAATGGGGAGATAAGTTTTTATCATATAAAGAGTTGAAGAAAAGATTGAAATTAATTGATCCGGAAGTTGGAGTAAAAAGATCAGCTGGTAATAAAAGATTAAGAGAAACCGATGATGATCATGGAGAGTTTTCTATTGTTACTAAAGATGAATTGAAAGGAATGACACGAGAAGAAATCGATTTCATCAGGTTATTAGAAGCTGAACTCAGAGAAATTTAACTGGTTTTTCTTGGATAAAGAAGAATAATATATAATCCGATTAAAGGTACTTAATATTAATAATCAATCGTAATTTCATATTTAATTGGACTTTTCTATCACCATTTTTTTTTTTTTTATATCAATTCTGATTGTTAAATATATGTAATATGGGTTTTATAAATTTGATTGTGAAATTAATGGCTCGATTTTGGGTGAGATTTCCTGCAGGAGTTGCAGGATAGAGTGGCAAAGGCAAAGATATCATCCACTGAAGAAGAATTGATCAAGGTAAGAAAGGAAATTGTTGATTTTCATGGAGAAATGGTTGTATTAGAGAATTACAGTGCCCTTAACTACACAGGTACTTCTTATTATCTCTCTTTTTGTCAAGACACATGCATTTTTTTAAAATGTGGATGATAAATGGAAACTAGTCTCTCGGCTTGTTCAAAAGTCGTCCATAATTGCATGATTTTTTTTAAAATGTGGATGATAAAAGGAAACTAGTCTCTCGGCTTGTTCAAAAGTCGTCCATAATTGCATGATTTATAAAGGCTGATACCAATATTACTGGGGCTGATACCATTTAGCCGATCCAACAGCCAAAATCGTTTAAGATCTTGAAATGGTATCATCCCTATAAATCGGGCATAATTGTGCTTTGATTAGGAAGTACAATTTTTTCACCCCATATATAATAACATGTACATGGGCATGGTCTTTTTAACCTACATCCTAATATACAAGTTAACCATTAATTAATAATCTAGCTTTTTCCTTGAATTGGCAAGTAATATTATTTTTTTGGTGAAGAAATTATTTATTTATCTTTTTTTTTTTTTTTTTTTGAAGCATGCATTTTATTAATGATAAATTAAACTGAGATTACACGTGGGAATCTTATACCCATAAAGTCTGCTATTACAATAGAACTTATAGATGGGGGTGTTACATTGTCCCACACTGTTGTCGCTAGCTTTCCCATAGACCAATCATCTGCCGCCTGATTTGCAAGACCATCTGCTGCTTGATTTTATTCTCTGTAGACGTGCCTAATAGTATATTGCTGAATTTGGGTAAACCTATACTTGATTTCTGCAATCTGGTTAGAAATATACCATGGAGCGTCCTCATCCGAGGTTAGAAATCTTGTTATGTTCTCCGAGTCTGTTTCAAATTGAACTTTTTGCCATCCCCGTTCCGTTGCTGTTCTAGAAGCGATGAGCATGTCCCAAGTTTCTACTGCAAGTGCAGTGGTGATACCCAGTGGTTGTGCTATTGCTAAGATTGTACCGGCCTCCTCGTTTCGGCATATAATACCCGCTCCAGCTATTCCAGGATATCCTCTTGCTTCCCTGTCCGTGTTAATTTTGATCCAATCAAAGTGGGGTTTGAGCCATCCCACGAAGATGGTTGTTGTTGCTGGTGTTGTTTGCGTGGAGTTCAGAAAAGGTTGCATCCCATGAATTACTGGTGGTAGGTGGGTTTGAGCCCAGGTATATTCTTGTTGGAGTTTAATGGCCATCTGGATTATATTCGTCGGATTTGGCAGTTGCTGCCGATAGACTGCGTCGTTCCTAGCTATCCATAAGGACCAAAAAAGAAAGCAAAAAACTGTGGTGACTGGGGCAGGAGCTTTTGTTTTGAGGAGTAGGGAGACTGTCGTCTGATGGGGCAGTGAAGTGGGTATGCTATACTATGAGTAGGGTTTTGGTTGTTTGTGAGATGAGCTAGTAGGAGGTTCCAGGAATCAATGGCTATTTGACAATGAAGCAGAATGTGACTGGACGTTTCAGGATTACAACTGCATTGAGGACATAGGTTAGAGTTGGTGAGTTGGATGCGGTTGAGAATGTTGAGGGTTGGTAGACCCTCATTAATTGCTTTCCACAAGAAAAGCTGTACTTTTGGGGGACACGGGTGTGTCCAAAGGAAAGTAGTTTGTGGGAGAGGGTTTAAATGGGTTTGTGCAGAGTCATTCATGATGCGGTTATATCCTGATGCTGTCGTATATTTTCCGCTTTTGGTAAAAGGCCAAATGATCTTGTCTAGTAGGTTGTTCCGTGGGATGGGAATGCTGACGATTCGTTAAACTATCGCCTGGGGAAATAGATTCAGCCTATCATGATTCCAGTTCCTTGTTGACGGGTCGATGATGTCCGCAACCGATTGAATAGGATAACATAGGGATGGGTGAATGTTGTAACTCAATTGTGGAATCCAGTTTGATTGGATAGGGGTATTTAATCCGTTACCTATTTGATGGAAGAGATGATGCTTAAAGGTTGGTATGAGTGATGCTAGTTGTCTCCATTGTGGGCTGGGAGATGACGGGAGGGGAGGGATTTTTTTCGAAAATGGGTGTCTGTTTGAGGTATTTTGCATTATATAATGTGGCTAGAATGGAGGTAGGTTTTTCGTGAATGTTCCAGATTCGTTTCATGAGAAGTTCTTTGTTGTGCTCCTTGCCGCTTCTGATGCCTAGTCCTCCCTGAGCTTTGGGTTTGTATAGCTTGTCCCTTCCTAGTGGGTGGAGCTTCTTGATGGAAGAATCATGGCCCCAGAAAAAATTTGTTGTAATACGATCTATTTTTGTGTGGATGTGTGTAGGAAGGGTTTGTGTTTGCATGAGGTGATTGGCTGTAGGGGTAAGGGACGATTTTATGAGTGCGAATCTTCCATCTTGGTTTAGACATTTAGTCATCCAACCTTTTTCCTTTCGAGTTAGGCGCTGAAGAATTGGGGAAAAGATATGGCTGGAAGATCTCCCATGTTTAAATTGCACTCCTAGGTAGGTGGGGGGATTTGATGTTGTTGGCATGTTGAAGGCTTGCTCCAGTTGATCCAGTTGGTGTTGTTCTAGCTTCGGGTGATGGATGATTGTAGATTTTGATATGTTGATGTGTTGGCCCGCCGAATTTCCATAAGCTTGTAGCAGATGTTGGAGATGATTGGTGCCTTCCGCAGTTGCCTTATATGTTATCAATAAGTCATCCGCGTACATGAGATGTAGTATTGGCGGGGCCTTCTGGTAAATGCGGAGTCCTTCTATCTTTTTCTGGTTTTCAAGGATTCCTAAATTTGTGGAAAGTATTTTCGCGCATATAATAAATATATAGGATGAGGGAGGATCTCCTTGCCTTATTCCCCTAGTTGGGGTGATGTACCCATGTGGAGTGCCGTTGATATTGATTGAGTAGGTTACTGTTGATATGCACAACATAATATAATCCACAAAGGTAGAAGGGAAGCCTAGCCTGGTGAAAGCTTGTTTGATAAAACCCCAGTTTTGATTTTATTAATATAACAAGAATGAATACATCTTGATCAAGTACATTGTAGATGAAAACAATTATTTCTACTTACGGTAATATTGTTTTTTGGATTTAGTTATCTTTGTAAATAGTAACGGATGAACCATTTTGGTTTTTGGATTTAGTTATCTTTGTAAATAGTAACGGATGAACCATTTTGGGTTAGGCCAGTTAGCAAATAACGAAATCTATATAGCATGTGGACACCAATTAGAACAACCAATGTCTTATGCTCCATGTAAGTTGATATTTGTCCAAGTTATATGTAGGTTGAGAGGGTAAAATCTTTAATATCTATGACCGTCAAAAACTATTGATGAACAAATAATTGATGGTCAAAAATTATTCTTCAATTATTCTTAATGATACGTGATGTTTAACCTTATACAAATCGTCTCTCACATGAATAGGGGATCCCATGACATGCAGGTAGTCATAACTCATAATCTTGCTTATAATGAGTTTAATATATATATATATCAGATTTGAGTTACGATTGTGGTTTTTTATTTCCATAAGTAACGTGGTTGTACTTGTTCAAAATATTTTTGAGCTTTTCTATTATCGGCAAACGAACGTATGTAGGTTTTCCTAACTTTCGAATCTATTGGTAAACATGGAATTGCTTAAACCAGGTTTGGTGAAGATATTGAAGAAATATGATAAGCGAACAGGTGCTGTTATTCGTCTGCCTTTCATCCAAAAGGTCCTGCAACAACCCTTTGTCACCATAGACTTGCTCGAGAAACTTAAAGAATGTGAAATGGTGCTCGAGGACCTCTTCAGCATGGACGATCCTCCTTCAGTTGCTAGCAAAGCAGTCGATGGGCATATCATATGCGCCAATAGGCCTGTTACCACCTCAAATAAAGAAAGTCTGCTTAAAGGAGGACCAAACGAACTTGCAGAAATCAAATATATGGAGAGCTTGTACATGAAGAGCACGTTATCAGCACTACGATCACTAAGGGAGATAAGAAGCAAAAGCTCAACCGTTAGTGTTTTCTCCTTGCCACCTATGGAGAATACTAGTTCAAAAGAGAGTTGACCAAATTCTCTTTTCAAAATTTTTATAAGTACTACTGCCCAAACAAACTTCCTCAAAGCCATATATGAATCCACTAACCCTAAAAAATTCTTATTTGCATAAATTTAGGTTTTACGGTTTTGCGTCGTTCACGGGCAACTTTTCTTTAAACGTGTTACCGACAACAAACCTAGTAGTGAGTGATATGCATAAGGTAGAAAAGTATATATGCAGTTATGCACCGGGAATGGAGAGGATGACTTTATTTTATTTATTCATGTTGGTTTTGTTTTTGGTTTAAGAGAAGGAGATAATTACACTATTTTCGCTCCGATTTTCTTAAATGTTCGGGGGTATTTCTTAGTACTACATTACTCGATTGTTTTTTTAATTTTGCGCTAAAACTTCTGGGTTTATCCTCCCACTAAGTAAATCATATAAAAAATAATAATTGTGGAAATTTTTCGACCCTCTTTAGTTCCTTTTTTAGTCGTTTCCAGGGTCCTCGATAGACTCCTTGGATAGCTTTTGATGTTGCATTGGTTGTGGATGTTGACAACAAACCACATTGCAGAAGTCTATGGAAGTATATAGTGAATATGGTTCCCATTGTCCAAGATATGGCACAGTTTACGGTGAGAAACAGTAAAGGGATCAGGTTTTGGAAGGATAGATGGTTGGACAAAGGGACATTGCAAGAACTATTCCCGGTTGTTTATAAAGCTGCTAAAAGGAAGGATGCGATCATTGCTGATATGATTGTGAACAACAATTGGAGTTGTGAATTCAGGAGGGATTTGAATGCGAACGAGCAGTTGGAATGGGATTTGTTTCGGCGTGATGTCTCTCATATCCCGGTGTTGGTGGCAGAAGAGGATGAATTTGTTATTATGGGGGACTTTAGTGCACAAAAGTGCTATGAAGCTTTGTCAGGTAACTATGATACATGTAACTTCGACAAACACCTGTGAAAAGGATAAATCCCTAACAAGGTAAGCTTCATTCTTTGGGCTTGTTCTCATGACTCTCCCCCAACTAGGGACATGTTAGCTCATCGTGGCATAGACATTGAAAGTGATTTATGTGTTCTTCGCAATGACGAGAAGGAGACGTCAAATCGTATGTTTATGCACTGCTCCTATTCTTTTAAAATATGGGATTATTTTACTAAGGCTTTCATGATATCGTGGCCTATGCCGAGGACTTTACTCGATTTGTTTGAAGCGTGGTCGATGAATGTGATGCATGAAAGAGGTAAGGAGGTGTGGAAAATTATCCATTATGCAATTTTTTGGATCCTGTGGAAGGAGAGAAATGGGAGAGTGTTTGGTGGTCGTCAGAAAAGTACGACGGAGACTATTGATCTTGTTAAACAGCTTGTAGTCTTATGGTCTTGCAACACTAATACGTTCAAATTTGTTACCCCTATTCTCATTTGGAGCAATTGGGAGGATCTTATGAGTGAGTGGTTTCCTTTGTACTTTGTAAAGGCGTTTTCTTTTTAATATAACATTTTCTTCGAGAAAAAAAAGTTGTGTTGGTTGTAACTTGTTGGGACCCTTCGGTTTGTTGGCTGTTCTTTTAATCTATACTATTCTTTGCCGACCAAAAAAAAAAAGAGTTAAAGAATGATTTGAGTCACTACTAGCACCGCCATAAGAGCATCTCCAACGCAGAAAGTTCAATATCGTTTTAGGACGAGGTCCTATTAGCATCTTTTTTGTGTGGGTCATTGCCAAAAAAAAAAAAAAAAAAATTATCTACAATTTTATCTTCAATCCTCAATGTCTTATTTAATCCTCAAGGTCTCATTTAACCTGGCGAGATTGGGGTATACCCAGATTAATTAGGGTATATCTAATGAGACAAAACCTGGGTCATTTTGAAGTAAAACATGACAGCCCTTAACCATGTATTTTCTAAATGACTAAATTGCCCCTGCAATGATTAACACTAATTTAATTGATATGATTAGATTAGTTAGATTAGTTAGTTGATTTATATGAGTGGATTAGGAAATAATTGAGAGTAAGAAAGAGAGTGAAGTAGTAGAAGAAGTTTTGAGGGGAAAAGTTAGGGTTTTTGAGAAATTTGTGATATGAGTGAGATGAGTGATTCTAATCCTAATTTTGAAGTGGGGGAGTCTTCTAATTTTCCTCCTACAGATGAGTACTTGTATGATGATCTACCAAATCATGATCAAATGGATTATATGCATGATCCTCACATTTATTTTCCTCAAACTCAAGATGGATATGGAAGTGATGAATGTATTGAGCCAAACGTAGAATCTAATGACGCAGAAGAAGAAAAGGGAGCTGCAAATAATCAGGTACACAACTTACATGGTGAAGATTGTGATTTTTCCATGCAAATGATCGATTTTTTTTTCCACTTTTGCTGCCCAGTATCGGCAAGGTCGACGATTCTTGACCGTGCCGACTGTAAGCGTTGGCGTGGTTTTTATTACCAAATGCCATAACTTTTCATGAGCGGTATTGTAGTCGGCAAGGTCATAAATAAGAACCCTGCCGACGTTATGACTTTAGCAGCTCAGGATACTGGGTTTTGAAACACGCTTAAGCTGGTATTGTTTTGAATATGTTGAATCTACCGACTATAGTTTGGTCGGCATTGTTGTATTCTTCGACTTTGCCGGCTGTGCTTTGGTCGTTGTTGTTTTATTTATGGACCTTGCCGATTATTGTAGTATATATCAACTAACTTGTGATGTTTTGTAGATTGCATTGGTACCGATGAAGGATCAGCCTCAAACTCGCAGTGTTAGGGGTCCTGATACTTCCGCACATTATGCTAATGATTTTGAATGGAAGGAAAAAGACGACGCAGTCAATTGGGTTGTTGAGAAAGCAAAAGAGAAGATGTGCGTTCTAGTGAAAAACACCCAATAAAGAGATACGCGGTTTGAAATAGTATGCGAGTGTAGTGGGTCGGACGTAAGTCACAAGAGAAAGGGTTACGTGTATGATAAGATGACGACTAGGGTGTACAAGACGAAGTCAAAGAAGTGTGGATGCCTATTCAAGATTATTTTTTGGAGGAACAAAGACACTGATAACATGTGGAGAATGAATAAAGAGTATGTTGGTTGGCATAACCATAAAGATCCGCAAAGTCTTGTTGGACAATCCCAAGTTTCCAAGTTGAAACTGCACGAGTTCGAACACGTAAGAACAAGTTGGGGAATTAAACCAAGTAAGCTCCTTAGTAAGTTCAAGAGGGATGATCCGCATAACCTTTCTTCATTTTCTACAATTTATGCGGCCAAAGCAACTATCAAAAGAATTGAAAGGGATGGAAGAAAGGTAATAGAAGAATCACAATGGTTGTCCCATAAATACAACTACATGGAGAGACACCATGAGTCATCAGAGGGGTGGGTAGATCGTATTTTTCTTGCGCATCCCGATATGATTCAATTGGCCTGGTGCTTTTACCAAGTTTTGTTCATGGATTGTACTTATAAGACGAATAGGTACACTATGCCTTTGTTGAACATTGTAGGACAAACCTCGGACAAGCAATCATTCACGGTGGCATGGTGTTTTATGGATCGTGGGAAGGATGATAATTATATTTGGGCATTGGAAACTTTGAAGCTTCTTTACCACGAAGACGAGATTCTCTGGGTTGTAGTGACCGATAATAAGCAAGCAATAATGAACGCCGCGAGGATAGTTTTTCCCAAGGAACAAATTTTTTTTTGCACGTGGCACATACAATGCAATCATAGAAAGAATTGTAGGAGTCATATCCAAAAGCCAAAGGAAAAGAAAGGTACTAAACGTGAAAAAGAGGAAGATGAAAGTCTTAGTATACTAACTAAAGAGGAGATAGAGGAGGAGAAAAAGAAAGAAGACGAAGAATGGAAAGAAGGTGAGATCAAATTTGGGTTATCATGAAAGCGTGGGATAAGTTGGTTTGTTCGATGAGTGTGGCAAGATATGAGATAAACTTGAAGGAGTTCGAGGATGATTGGGGCACTAATTACGCCAAAGTAATGTAATATTGCAAGAGACAATGGTTGAGGCCACACAAAGAGAGGTTTGTGTATGCTTTTACTTACGACTATAAACATTTCAAACTTGAGTCCACAAATATGGTAGAGCAAGCTCATGGGAGACTAAAAGGTCTACTTTTCACGAGTCAAAATTGGATTGTGACAGTGCAACATGCTCTCCATGAGTACACTAATAATGATATCAACAAGATAAGTAAGCAATTCGAAGAAAGTAGGTACCGTAAGTTGAAGGAGTTTAAGGAGGATGATTGGTTGCTTGTTGGTATACATTGCAAAGTCTCGCATTGGGCAATATGTTTCATGGTGAAACATATCAAGTTGTATCAAAAGTATGACGATCCGAGCACTTCTTGTAAGTGTAGGATAATGAATGCTATCGGACTTCCATGTCTTCATATGCTTGGTAGGTATAAAACTCCGATTCCGATTGAAGATATTGATCCTTATTGGAAGCAACTATCTTTCATCCCGGCTCCAAGAGAAGATCCCGGTGAAGAGTTTGGCGACATGGAACTTGGGAGAATAATCCTTGTCAAGTACCCACATTTTTATGGAAGAACTTCAAGAACCCTTGAAACCAGATCCAACGGGTAGACCATCTACCATAAAGACAAGGGCTGAAGAAAGGCAACAAATTAAAGAGTATTTGAGTACAACATGCGATCCATCTAGACATGATTATACCGAGGCGGAATACAAAGAGGAGCCGGCTAAAAAGAAAAGAGGTCATCCGAGGAAAGAAACAACTACACCAATGTTTCAAACTTGAATCAAAATAGCACTCCACCTCTTGAGAGTCAAGAAAGTGCTGAAGTTATTATAAAGAAAAGGTGTCCGCCGAGGAAGGAAACACCCATACCAATAGAAAAACCCATGGAGCCAAATATTACACCTACTGAGAGTCAAGGAGATATCGTGAAGAAAAGAGGTTGTCCGAGGAAAGTAGTAAAACCGGTATTGGATGAGTATAGCGTAAAACTCCCTCAAATTATTCAATAGTTCGTTATTGGTACCGAAGACGTCCCAAATGATGAAAATTGTGGGTTTCATGTTACCTCCCAACAATTGGGACACCTAAGTTGAGCGGCTGAGGAAAATATCATCACCCAATGTCAATACATAAGAAAGAAGATGGCTGCCCGGCTAGAAAAATACACGGAGTTTTATATCTCAATGATGCTAGAAGGTTCGATGGAGGACAAAGAAGCGACTTTTAAGGAATTGCTTACTAGTGTTAAAGTCCCGGAGGGAAATACACCAATTAAATAGGAGCATTGTGTTAGAGCACTACTAGGTCGAACTCGCAAGCGTTGCTATCTCAAGCTTATTTTTCAAGTTTAGTTGTCAAAACTATAAGTCTTGATTTCTAGTTTACTTATAACTATGTCTCGGATTATGATAGAATGTGTAGTTGAGCTTTAGACTTCACGGTATTCATCGATTGAAGACGAATAACTACTAAGGGGAACTTGTGGAACTTCATCAACAAAAGGTATATGGAGACTTGAACTCATCTATCACTCAGAAGTCTATTTCTATTCTATCTCCTATTGAGACAAAAGTCGTATAGCTATATAGACTTCTATTTATACACATTTGATATTTCGAGCTAAGTTTAAATCGCTTACATATTTCTCGAAATACATGTTGGTAAGCTTTCGCTTTAACCAAGTTCATCTTTATTCTTGACGAAAGTCAAAAGATGATCATGTGAAAATCGCCTGGTAACATCTTACATGATTTGTGTGAGATAGTCATTTGACGTAGACTCGGAATGTTTCGTATTGATCTGTTGATCACTTGAAAATTGCTTTGAAGCTAATAGTTTGTGTGAGACAGCTTTTCCCGTCTTCTAAGAATGTTTGAATTATTAAGATGAAGTTTAGAACAATTAACCATTGATTGGATATGGCACAGTATGCGTACTTGTATGCTAACTGTTGCAAGTTATTCCAAGTCCGGGAACCATAGTATGCATACCCATATGCGTACTGGTTTAACAGTTGAAGTCCAGGAACTTAGTATGCATACCCGTATGCATACCGGCGTAACAGTTCAAGTCCGGGAATTCAATTGAGGTTGGTCGTGAACGACAGTATGCGTACCCATTCGCATACTGGCGAACCCATACCAAGTCCGACTACTTAGGTATGCGTACCTTTGCATACATGAGTGGGTTAAGTTCTAAAATAGGTTTGTTCATGAACAAATACATCTATATAATAAGCAATGCAATCTTTTGCAAACCGTGGCTATAATGTTCATGAATTGATTCGAGTGAATTAAAATCGATTTTGCTTCAATTGTGTCTTGTATACTTTTATGAGAATATAAACAATTTAACAACTCTATAACTAGCTTCATTTGAGTCATTTGAACTAGTTGTGATTAATATGAACAAGGTTGATATGAAAGTGTTCATATGGATAACTTCTGTTAACTATTGTTGAGCCGACCAAGTGTACACGTTTAGGTACGGTTAGCCATATGTAAATGAAGGCACATTACATTTGTGTGTAACAAAATAAGTTCGATCTAACGGTTGAAATATATTAGCTTGAATCTAATAAGGTTTTCATCTAACAGTGAATATTGAATGCTTTTTTACCAAGACTTCATTGGGATTCTGAAGCTAGATCCAACTATTTTCTCTGTAATTGCGTGTTCTGATCAAACTTTGTTCTATCATATTTAGTACTATCTTCTCTAAGATTTGCTCGAGATTCAATCTCCGATAAGTAAGATAAAAAGTAGTCAGAAACATCTTCGTCTCATCGTTTGTGATTCCACAATATCTTGTTCCGCTTCCATACGGTTAAGATCATTGTGAGGTGATTGATATTACTAGGCTGTTCTTCGGGAATATAAGTCCGGTGTATCAATTGGTTCATGTCACCTTGATTTATCAAAAGACGGAATAAAAAATCATAGGTATTTCTGTGGGAGACATATTTATCTATTCAATAGACTTTTCTGTGTATGACAAATTTGTTTATCAAGTCTTCGACTTTGGGTCGTAGCAACTCTTAGTTGTGGGTGAGATCAGCTAAGGGAATCAAGTGCATAGAGTCCTGCTGGGATTCAGATGCGTAAGGAACGCGACTGTACCTTAATCAGTGTGAGATTGGTTATGGTTCAGCTAAGTTCCAGTCCGAAGTTAACTTGTAGTAGGCTAGAGTCTGTAGCGGCTTAATACAGTGTGGTGTTCAAATATGGACTAGGTACCGGTGTTTTTCTGCATTTACGGTTTCCTCGTTAACAAAATTTTTGGTGTATGTGTTATTTCTTTCCCGCATATATTTGTTTATATAATTGAAATATCACAGGTTGTACGTAGTTTTATCAATTAGATAATCCAATCTTTGGTTGTTGATATAAATTGATTGACACTTCAACATTGGTCTTTGATACCGTTCAAGTTGTTTCTCATAATAATCAGGCTCACGGATTTCTATCTGTTTGATTTGCTAATTATATTGAGAAATAGAGATATAACTCTTGGATGTATTTTCCTTGATTGAGTCTGACTGTCTAGTTGATTCTATTGGAAGTATATTGGAGTTAGTCCATAAAGATTGCTTAAACGAAATACTGTGTGTGGTTGTTAGACCCCCGCTTTTTCAATTGGTAACATAGCAGGAAAACACATTCAAGACCTCATAAGTATGTGTTTGTAGCAATCTGACTCTACGGACGGTTGTGCTACGAAAGGGACAAGTATTGATATGTGTTACCCTAATTATCTTACTGACGAATCTGATTCTGAAGTAGAAAGGGAAGTAGCCCAAGAAAGTGCAGCGATTCTAAAACTTGTTAGAATCTAGGCAGTTGAAATCAATAGGCTAAAACACAAGGTCAATACAATGGTTGGTATTGTAAAAGATTGTGATTCCCAATTAAGGGATCTTCGTGAGGAAAATGTTGTAGTTTGTTCATCCCGAACCTTACTCGAGGCTAAACTCAAGGAAGACGCCCATGAAATTGAACGACTTTTAAGTAATCTCTCCATTCAAGATAAAGGTCGTTCTGTTGAGTCCGTCATACCAAATACTTCTGATTCTGCTGTGTTGTTAGAAAACGTGGCTAGTTCTAATCATGTTTCTCTAATGAAACCAACTTTAAAAGCTAAACTACAAACCCTTCCTATTGCTAAAGAGGTTCCTGGTTCTTCCACTGATCATGGATTTTCTACATCTTGTGTAAGGAAGAAATCTTCTAACGATGTTACTAATGCTACACACTCTAATCACTCTGGTGATCAAAAAGTATGTCTTTTTTTTGATTCAAAAGGACATGTTCAACAGAAGAGAAAACTAAAGCTGAATGACAATTACTTTGGTCAACTTCAGCACACCTTAGATTTAATACTCAAAGGTGTAACTGACCTTCGGATGTCTAAACCTATCGGTTTTAGTACTCACCCTGTGAATTCTTTCAGGAAAGTCAGTTCAATTTGCTCATCAAATGTTCGGACAAATTGTAGCTTTAATAAAATTCGGTCAAGGAGATTTCAGAAAGGCACCTATCAATCTAAAGTGAAGGATGATGTTCAAGATGTGAGAAAGGTACCAGTAGGTGGAAACAACAGTGGAGATATGAAGGACAACCTTAATCTGACAATTGAATGATACAAGGATCTTATCAACAGGCTGTCAAAATCCTCCATACAGACTTTTTATGGTAAGGATTCAAACTTGGTCTCATACTTTGATGACAGTAAGTTTTATGACACTTTTTCACATCAAAAAGGGTTTCCTCCAAAAATTAGAAGAAAAAAGAGGATTAACCATCGAAAAGATTCATTTGATGAGCATAAAGCTCATACTTGTATTAATTAATCACATGGGTTGAATTCTTACTCATAAAAATCCTGTTGAGTAAGATTTTCTTATAATCAGGCATACTTATTGGTAAAATTGCTCCTGCCTAGTTAAGCTATTTTTTTATTGACCATAGCTAAACTATTGTCTACAGATAGCTTTTCCTAAGTATTATTTGTGTCCCGAGAATCTTTTCGATTGTTTTTATTTCTTAAATTTTTTTGTGTTGCATCTAAGTTGTCTGCTACACTTGTGCTCTAAATTTTTCCCTCTGTGGAAATATAAAATTTATTGAGCCAAAAATTGTGAAAGAAATTTTTCACGTAGCAAAAATCATGTTGTATTCTTTTTACCTTGTATAAGAGGTACTTTACAGTTTTTGAATTTGTGTTTTTGGGACCATATTGGTTTTCGTACGGGTATCCACATTGACTTGTCACGAACCAATATTTAGAAACCCTAATATTTTTCTCTAAGAAACCATTTAAATCCTATTGAGTCACATACGCGTACTTTAGGTTTTTCTTTTGTGTCAAAAACGTCATCTCCTTATCGCACCTGTGATTTTGCAAAAAGTTTTCTTGACAACGGTATTGGTTTCGGGTCCAAAGGAAAGAAGAAAAGAACCCTAGTAGAAGTTGATGATATCAAGTATCAAAATCCTGATGATTATTCTGATATCTCATGCTACTATGCTTATTCTCATCAATATGTTGAGAATGATGAGATGGTTTCGGCCGAAGTGGTTCACGATTTTCTTAAATACTTTGAGGAAGCAAAACTGCAACTCGTTGATACTATGAAAGGTCTCGATGTGTTAAGAATTCAGTCAAAAAGGTTAACTCAGACCTTGTTCTTGAAGACACATGTTAAAGATCTTCTCAATGAGGATATCTTCTCTGAAGAAGCAGTAAATGATGTCAATCACAAGATCAATGGTCTCAAGACTCGTGAGGGTTCTGGAAAAGCTCTTTGATTTCTGTTCATGGTTGGTTTTGATGGTTTAAGGGTCTTTTTGTCTTTAGCTTGTTGGTTTTTATTTTGTCTAGGAAACTTCTTATGAGATTTAATCTTGTGTTTTAAGAAGAATAACTAGGGTTTGGAATAGCCTATATTGTGATTTCGCATTACTATTGCCAACGATTTTCATCTTGCAATGTTTTTAGATTTATTTATTTAAATTCTAAAGTTTGTTTGGATGATGATTTTGCAGTATTAATCTTTATTGGTTTCATATACTGCAAAATAAAATAAAAAATTGTTATGGGATATGTGTGTTTGCGTCCGTGAACTATGATTGTCTCATATATGTCAAAAGTTAAGTCTATTATGTCATTATGCAAATATTGATGGAAGATAGAATGAACTTTTGATGTCAAAGATTAAGTCTATTGTGTCATTATGAAAATATTGATGAAAAATAGAATGAATCTTTGTATATTCCGCAGATCTTTCCCTGATCCACTTCTATGTGAAAGTATTGTATGGCTCCGTAAGTTCTCTTATGTTGAGCATTTCCGATTAAATTAATCATGGTTCTCTTGTGGTTAATTTAATTGAGTTTTCTGGATACAAATTCATGTTTAATGTGATTTGTTATTGTCGAAAGAAATCCTTATTTTCTTGTGAAAATAAGGTCGCTCTTGTTGTTCTTTCGGGAATGACATTTTATGGGGGAGAGTTCTTAATTAAACTTGTTCTTAATTGCCAAATCTTTGTGGGGAGTGCGGCTGTGGAATATTGTAGGAGTTTTCTTGTATCTTTATAAACTCCTTGATGAATACACTAAGTTTCAACTATGTGAAATCATCGAAACAAAGTTGATATGTTCTCTTTTAGTCATGAAGTATCTCTATGAGAATTTCATTATGATCCCGCTAGTTTTCATACCTTTTCGAATTTATATTGACAAAAAGGGGGAGAATTATTGTGTAGTTCACACTACAAATACATATGGTTTACGGATCATTATGTAAAGGGGAGTGGTTTTCATTGTGAGATGAATTATTGACTAAGGGGGAGTAATAAATATCACCTTAGTATTATTGTCAAAGTTATGATACAATTGAAATTTGATGTTGTGTAATAATACTATGACACTGTATAACAATGATTGAGAGCAACTGTTTTCTCATTGTTATGGCTACGGATCTTCAGCAACTATGATGCTGAGTTGAACACGTTCAGAATGACTAGAGTACTTGGAAGTGACGAAGATTTCGAGTAATGTTGAAGAACCAAGGAAATCAACCATTTGGATGAGAAGCTACAAAGTTTATATATTTTGTAATCCATATGTATTGATAGTTTTGTCACTAAAATTGAAAAAGGGGGAGATTGTTAGAGCACTGCTCATTCGAACTCACAAGCGTTGCTATCTCAAGCTTGTTTGTCAAGTTTAGTTATCAAAACTATAAGTCTTGATTTCTAATCTACTTATAGCTATGTCTCGGATTAGGATAGAATGTGTAGTTGAGCTTTAGACTTCACGGCGTTCATCGGTTGAAGACGAAAAACTACTAAGGGGAGATTGTGGAACTTCATCAACAAAAGGTATGTGGATACTTGAACTCATCTATCACTCAGAAGTCTATTTCTATTCTATCTCCTATTGAGACAAAAGTCGTATAACTATATAGACTTCTCTTTATACGCATTTGATATTTTGAGCTGAGTTTAACTCTCTTACATATTTATCGAAATATGTGTTAGTAATTAAGCTTTCGCTATGACCAAGTTCATATTTATTCTTGACGAAAGTCAAAAGATGATCATGTGAAAATCTCCTGGTAACATCTTACATGATTTGTGTGAGATAGTCATTTGACGTAGACTCGGAATGTTTCATATTGATCTATTGATCACTTGAAAATTGCTTTGAAGCTAATAGTTTGTGTGAGACAGCTTTTCCCGTCTTCTAAGAATGTTTGAATGATTAAGATGAAGTTTAGAACAATTAACCATTGATTGGATATGGCACAGTATGCGTACTTGTATGCTAACTGTTGCAAGTTATTGATCACTTGAAAATTGCTTTGAAGCTAATAGTTTGTGTGTGGTCAATTATGTAAGTCAAACCTGATTGACTTAGAGGATCCTCAATTATTTAGGTTATTATTATGTGCTTCTAAGTTCTTATTTGAGTTTCTACAGACTCTAGGACCTAATAATTATGATCTCACTTATGAGGAAATGCATCCAATGAAAATATTTTATTTAGACCCTTTCAAAGATCCTGAACCTGAACCACAATTAGATATAGATATTCTAATCAGGAAACTAGATAAGGGAATGCTATTCTTGTTCACTTTCTTGGTTTATTGCAATTTCCTTTGGTCAACTCCATTTTTTGAAGACCCATAGTTATTCCGACTGTTACTTTATGATTCGAGTGACTAATCCTTTCTTAGTCTGGCTGAAGACTTTAAACTTAGAACTTCTTGGGAGGTAACCCATGGTTCATGCAACACGGTAATATATTTCCTTAACTCTTTTGCTTCAAATGGTAACAGTTTCTCCTTGTTCATGCTTTTAATTTTATCTTTAGAACATTGAGGACAATGTTAGATTTAAGTTTGGGGGCATGGGAGAAACTTTTTAGTTGCATTATAAACTCCAGAGCCTAGAAATTTATGCCTATTAAGGATGGCACTAACCAATCTAAGTGGATGGAAGCATTTTGGTTTTAGGAGTTGAGGGATCAATCTGACTAGATGGAAACATCTATAAGAGTCTATTCATAAAAGCACAGAGCTCTGGTGTTAGAAATAACATGATAGTTTCACCGTATCTCGGAATCATCTTATTACTTCTGTTTTTGTTTTTGCAATTTTTTATGTTGATGTCTGCTGGGTTGAAATAGAGTGATTGAGTTACTAAAAAAAAAAAAAAAAAAGACCAAACCAATTAGACCAATCGGAATAAATATTAACACTTGGATAACAATATGTGTGTGTTCTCCCTGTCTCCGTCGCCTAAACAAGCGTGGAACGCAGGATCCACGGGAATTACCATGTAATCTGCTGACAAGAAGCATGCGCTTGGATCCAAAAGATCTAATCATGTCGTTAAAAAATAAAATAAATAAATAAATAAAGGTTTATTATAAAGTCGACCACTGGTTCCCTTGTATATGCCAGCTGAGTTGATGTAGATTTAGGATTATCGACCACTGGTTCCCTTGTATATGCCAGTTGTGTTGATATTAGACAGACCAGTATCTCAATCCACTAGGTCATAGGTTCATCTTGGCATTGAAGTCCATTCGCAACCATCTATTTCTATATCTATCTTCTTAATCTATTCATGTGATTTGTTTGATTCCGGATATTGATGTCCATAGTGCGACTATCTGAGTAGAGCTTTGTCACTTATATATGAATTTTAGTATGCTTGAGTGCAAACTCATGTACAACAATTGGAATTTCGCATCAGGGTACTTCCTCCCGTAATCAATAAGTATGCCAACCAAGGAGGTTCTTTAGTGCCATTCCAAGGTTCTGCGTAGATAGCTAGGGTCTGTAGTAAAGGTTTTGTGGGTATATCTCTAATAAACTCTCCCGAGACTATAACTCGGCCACTAGGGCCACCTAGGGGTTTAAAGGCTTGTTGAATCAAAAATTGATATGACTTTTAATTGTTGTAGAAAAAGTGGTAATAAGATTCGTTCAACTCGGACTTGTGAAGAATAATTTGTAGACTTAATTAAGAAAACTAGAAAAATCAAAATAATGTTTTGGTCGAGATTATAAAAAGCACTAAGACTCAGGATTCCACCAAATTCCATTCATGTGATTCAAATAATAATTCCAATCAATTATAACTCAAATATTAAAAATATGGACTCTTATTCTTTGCCAAAAGTAGATTTTCTAAAAGCAATGACTGTAAATCAAAAGCATGATGTATCAAAATACATTGACCAAGCATACATCATCAAACAATATCACACCCATTCAATAAAAATCATAAATCAATTAAAAATCAATGCATATAGTCATAAAAGAATTATTAAAATTACCACATGCGTGAAATAAGGCTTCCTCCGTCATCCCAGTGTTAGGGTGTAGCTCCTCATGGTAAAAATATGCTCAAAAGATAGAAACATGGCTCAAAAGGTGTTTTTATTGAAGGAGAACAATAATACAGCGAATCTGCAACGCTTTATAGTCGTTACAAAAATCACCGTTACAATTTAAGTGCATTTAATAAACGATAAATCGGTTCTGCTGTTGAAGAACGACACTCGTCTGCGAATGTTCTGTGTGGGTCAATGTTCTTCGTGTTCTTCAGCAGCAGCAGCAGCAGCAGAACCCGGTTTCCTCCACCTTTGATTTCTCGGCTCTGTGGTGTTCTAAACTTCCCCTAACTTTCGAAACCCCTTCTATATGACCCAACCAATCTATTAATATCAAAAAGAGCGATTAAATCTCTCAAAAATCTTCTAAAATCTCTTCCTTTCTCTTCACGGCAAAGTTGCGGCAATTTCTTGTTTTAGAATTTCTACGTGTTTCTGAGCTTTCCTTTTGATTTTAAACTCTTCCTTAGATAGATACCAATCTTTGGGAAGGTTTATAGCACTTTAATCTCTCTAAAATTTCCTAAAATCGGTCACACACGTGACTTTTCATATTTTGCTGTTGAGATAAAAATCCGTCGATTGAGCCCAGTTTAATCGATTTCAACACCCATGTTAGATTCCTAGACCCATAAGGAGTCTACCCTATGAAAATCAGAGGTTTAGTCGACCTCAAACTCCTCCAAATTACGATCACCAAAACTGTCAGGAATGTGTTTATATTTTCCCGCCCAAATTCAGAATTTGAACGTGAAGGGGAAAGGTTACCCCTTATCCGTTGCTGGAGTCCGCATAACACTCGTCCATTGGGTTGCATTTATCAACTTTTCGAGCCAATTTCGCCGCAAAAGCTTATTTCTCAAAAAACACCTACAAAGAGATAAAATACCAAAATAAGTACAAAAATGGGTACTAACAATATACACAATAGAGATGAAAATAGACACATAAATGCGTCTATCAGTGTGAGACAGCTATTCCCGTCTTCTAAGAATGTTTAAATGATTAAGATGGAGTTTGGAACAATTAACCATTGAATGGATATATCAAAGTATGCGTACTTGTATGCTAACTGTTGGAAGTTATTCCAAGACTGGGAACCATAGTATGCATACCCGTATGTGTACTGGTTTAACAGTTGAAGTCTGAGAACTTAGTATGCATACTCGTATGCGTACCGGAGAAACAGTTCAAGTCCGGGAATTCAACTGAGGTTGGTCGTGAACGACAGTATGCGTACCCGTTCGCATACTGGCGAACCCAGACAAAGTCCGGCTACTTAGGTATGCGTACCTTTTCATACTTGAGTGGGTTAAGTTCTAAAATCGGTTTGTTCATAAACAAATACATTTATATAATAAGGAATGCAATCTTTTGCAAACCGTGGCTATAATTTTTCATGAATTTATTCGAGTGAATTAAAATCGATTTTGTTTCAATTGTGTCTTGTATACTTTTATGAGAATATAAACAATTTAACAACTCTATAACTAGTTTCATTTGAGTCATTTGAACTAGTTGTGATTAATATGAACAAGGTTGATATGAAAGTGTTCATATGGATAACTTCGGTTAACTATTGTTGAGCCAACCAAGTGTACACGTTTAGGTATGGTTAGCCATATCTAAATGAAGGCACATTACATTTGTGTGTAACAAGCTAAGTTCGATCTAACGGTTGAAATATATTAGCTTAAATCTAATAAGGTTTTCATCTAACGGTGAATATTGATTGCTTTGTTACCAAGGTAGCATTGATTGCAAACCCTGATTTGAAAAATATAAAAGGGAGAACTCTAGCAACTGGGAAACCTAATCCCCACACCTCCTGTGTGATACTAGTTGCGACTAGAGTCGATTCTCCTTTAACCTAGGTTTTTCTAAAACCTTTGTAGGTTAACCACTTGAAGACTTCATTGGGATTCTTAAGCCAGACCCTACTATTTTCTTTGTAGTTGTGAGTTCTAATCTTACTTTGTTCTATCGTATTGAGTAATATCTTCTCTAAGATTTGCTTGAGATTCAATCTCCGATAGGTAAGATAAAAAGTAGTCACAAACATCTTCGTCTCATCGTTTGTGATTCCACAATATCTTGTTCTGCTTCCATACGGTTAAGATCATTGTGAGGTGATTGATATTACTAGGCTGTTCTTCGGGAATATAAGTCTGGTGTATCAATTGGTTCCCATTCACCTTGATTTATCAAAAGACGGAACAAAAAATCGTAGGTATTTCTGTGGGAGACAGATTTATCTATCCAATAGACTTTTCTGTGTGAGACATATTTGTTTATCAAGTCTTCGTCTTTGGTTCGTAGCAATTCTTAGTTGCTGGTGAGATCAGCATCAGCTAATGGAATCAAGTGCGTAGAGTCCTGCTGGGATTCAGAGGCATAAGGAACGTGACTGTACCTTAATCAGTGTAAGATTGGTTAGGGCTCAACTACATTCCAGTCCGAAGTTAACTTGTGGTAGGCTAGAGTCTGTAGCGGCTTTATACAGTGTGGTGTTCAAATATGGACTAGGTCCCGGGGTTTTTCTGCATTTGCGGTTTCCTCGTTAACAAAATTTCTGGTGTCTGTGTTATTTCTTTACCGCATTATATTTGTTTATAGAATTGAAATATCACAGGTTGTGCGTAGTTCAATCAATTAGATAATCCAACCTTTGGTTGTTGATATAAATTGATTAACACTTGAACCATTCAAGTTGTTTCTCATAATAATCAGGCTCGCGGAATTCTATCTGTTTTATTTGCTGATTACATTTAGAAACTGAGATGTATTCTCTTGGAAGTATACTGGAGTTAGTCCATACAGATTTCCTAAACGAAATATTGGGTGTGGTTGTTAGACCCCCGCTTTTTCACATTGGATGAGAATGCCGGAGTGTGGCCATCTATTGGCGGATACGTGGTCATGCGTAGTACATTTTTTTAGTAACGGATGTTGTGTAGCATTTGCACCGAAACATGCGGTTTGTGTGGAGCATCTCATGCATAGAAGAATTGATATGGCTTTGGAGGATAACAATCATTTTATTGATGTACAACTGAACAAGGAATGTCCATTACCTCCTCTTTGTAGGTTTAGTTTTTGGGAAAAGTTCATAAACAACAAGAGCAATGAATGGGTGAAACTTTATCAGGACAACATGCACCTTTGGAATGCTTTAGATGAGTCTATCAAAGGTCCCATAGATTTGAATAAAGGAGGTTAAATAGATTTGAATGAACTCCCCCCAATAGATTTGAGTGATGGGTGATTGCTATAAGGAAATAAGGAATCTTTTTGTAATCACATTCTAATCTTTTTGTAATTTACTTTGGAGTACTACAAATGAATGAAATGGATGTGATTTTTTTGGTGTTTACTTTGTCGGCATTGTAATTATCACACAACCTTGCCGACCAAACAGTATGACACACAATTAGTTTGAATTTTCTTCAGGGTAGGAGGGTTAGAATTTTTTCAGGTTGCCAACTGCATATGCCTGAAAACACTGGAAAAGAAGGCCTGGGACAGTCGGTGTAGTTGCATCTTTTCTGATGACTACACCCAAGTAGATTTAAAGGCTATAAAGCTACTAACATTCAAGATTCAAAGACAAACATAATGTAAAGAACATGAAAGTAAAGATTAACACAAGCATATAACGTGGTTCGGCCGTGAAGACCTACGTCCACGGGAAAGAATATGTTTTCTTTATTGATTAGGGTCTTACCTTTGAAAGAGCTACAAATATCACTTAGATTTCTCACTCTCTCTTTATCTAGATCTCTCTCAGGAATTCTCTGTAGGAAGACCATCTAGTATTACATAAGTTGTCTATTTCCTTCTTCAAGGACTGGTATTTATAGGAAAGTTGGACTCGTGAAGGCCTGGTCTCGCCGAGCTGACGGAGCTATTGTGAATCTCCTCGTTGCTTCGGACGAACTCTATACTATCCCTTGTGATGGCCTGCTTGGTTCTCCCTCTGAGTTATCTCTCCCTGTTTATCATCGTGTAGCTCCTTCATGGAGAACCTCGTGTTGTATCACCTCTGGGTTATAGTATAGATTGCCAGAGCCTTCTGATACGATGTAGATTCGCCCACGTCTCTTCTGATCCTTCATTAAATGCAGTCCTTCTTTTTAGACTTGACCGTCTGAATCGATTAGACCACTCCTTACACGCATCATTCATGTAACGTTTGTAGCAGGTGTCTCGATTAAGACGAAATTATCTTTATAGAGTATGATTCGATGCTTCCACCTTATCATCTTATCATGAGATCATCCCTTGGGATGTTGACACGTGGCCATCGGTTATTTTACTCTCACATTTTTCTCATTTTCTTTTCAACTTGCCAAGGGCATGATGGGAAGAAAACTTCATAACCGTCCCATCTTTATCGCCACGTCTGTACTTTTAGTGCGCTTTTACCTGTTGGACTTGAGGCGCCGGTTGATGGTCCATTGGTTTCTTATAAAATCTTTTGGGAGAAGAGAATGATGTCTTTATTTTCTGTTTTCAGAATTCAGAACTTTTTCATTCTTTCTCTCCTCTATCTTTTGCTGTTCCTTCTTAACTTCTTGTCTCATATAAAGAAGTTCATTATATCTGGGAGAAGTTCTCCATCTCGACCTTCAAGACGGTATGGCCTCTTTGATTTGTTCTTCTTTTTGTTTTCGTCGGTGGTTTACACCATTATTTTGAACTGTGAAGTTCCTTCGTATTTATCATGATTGCTCTAGTCAATGGTTCTTGCCATTGCTTTTCAACTGTGAAGTTTCTTCGGGGATCGCCATTATCGTCTCCGCCTTTTATTATTTTCCGTCGATTTTCTCCGGCGTGAGTTCTGATTCCCTTATTTTTTGTTTATCCTTTGTAGTGCTGATAAGAGACCGATGAGGGCTTCGAGCACCGGCCGTTCTTCCGGCATATCTGATGCCAATTTATTGGAGATGATAAAGACTAAGCATCGTCTTCAAAGATTTCAAGTTACTTTCGCTACCCCGGAGGGTCAAGCCGGCGTATTGACAAATAAACTCTTTGAGGATAATCCCTGTGGTCCCAACGAGATTATCGTGGCGGCGGGTCAACTCGATGCTGGACTTCGCCTTCCTCTGTATTGTCCACTAGATTCTTTTCAGTACGAGGTACTTACTATGCTTAATCCTCAGCGATCTATATTTCATCCCAATGGTAATTTCTATAGGATCACGCGAGAATGTTCTCGGAGAAGCCAAGGCAAAGTCACTGAGTACGAGTTGAACGAGTTCATCCTCAAGCAAAAGGAGTTGTATACACCTGTGACCTTCGTGGAGAACTATTGGTGCCAACAGTCCGATACCTTTGAGGACTTTGGAGTTGGACTTTCTGGGTCTCGGAAACCTATCCGAGGTCCTCATCTTATGTCTGATTTGGATCCTCCCAACCCCATCCAACTTACGCTTCGCAAGACTCATAATCCCAAGTGGTACGTATCTCCTCTTTGCATTGTGGGGCCTTACATCTATGGTTGGAATGAGGCTGGCGATGTACTTCCTAGGATTCCCGAGATGCACAATCATATGCTAGCTTATAAGCCATGGTTGCTTAAATGGGTTCCTTCTCCTAGACGTTATTCATAAACTGCTCGATCTATTGAGGATGCTAAGGTATAAAATACCGTGTTAATGTTTTAACGTATATATACCTTGCCCCTGTTTTATGCCTTAGCATCTGATGCTGTTGTATTGTTTGAGTAGAGGAGAAGAGTCGCTGATGGTTCTGGTCCATCTACTGCTCCTGTGGAGGTTGCAGAACATGCATTGGAAGTGGATATTGGTGCGTTGTTTGGCGAGAATGAGATAGTGGACCTTGGTGAAGGATTTTTTGGTGATATTGACCATGCATTGTTGGATGAGGCTGCCAATCTCGACGGCACTATCATTATATCATAGGTGGGGATGCCCCAGGCGAGTAACCTCACTGATAAGGGTGTTCTTCCTGATGTAGGTGCTCGGGTTGGTAGCGGTGTTGGTACTGGCATACCAAGTACTTTTGCTGGTGGTTTTCCTTCTGCTCCAGCGGCTCCTTCTAGTTCGTCTTCCACCGTCTTTGGTGGTGGATCCGAGGTGATGAAGATGTTATGCTCGGATCAGTATGCTCGGCTGAGCGAGGACGAGCAAGCTCGTATTTTAACTTCTTTACCTAAATCCGCTCAGCATCAGCTTGTGCATGCGGTATGTATTTGACTATACTTTAAATAGTATGCTATTTATTATTACCTCAGTTAAAGTGTTTCTAACTGGTGATGTTGTCTGATTTACTAGAGAAACAATCTGAGGGTTGGTATGTTGTCCGAGACTCATGTTGCTAGGAAGCGAGCTAGAGATGCTGAACACGAGAATCAGAATCTGCGTCTTGCTATGGAGATGGCCAAGCAAGAGGCTTTGTCCTTTCGTCAAGATAAAAAAGAGCTGGAAGGTATTTATTTTTTTCCTTTGTCTAAGTTTTCATCTCCATAGTAGGTTCTAGAGTTCTAAATTAGTCCCCTCTATTGGTAGTCATCGTCAAATGTTTGGAGGAGAAGGTAGATAATACTGGTCATAGGCATGCTAGGGAACTGTGCAATCTGAGGCTCGATATGAGCTCTCGCCAGTGAAAGATTGATTCCTTAGAACATGAGAATGCACAACTTCAGAAGGATGTGGATGTTCATCGAGATCGCATCATTGATCTTCGTGCGATGTTAGATAAATCTAAGCATGTAGCTGTAGCTCGTTCGGATAAGATCAAACTCCTCCGAACTAAAAAGGATGGGCTGATTGAATGGTAATCGGACCATATGCCCCTGCTAGCGCAGGGAGAGGATGACAGAGAAGAGTTAGTGCATCTCAAGCGAGATTTCGTCCAGCTTGAAAAGGAGCATGATAGACACATGTTATCATGCCCAGCTGGCGATGCTGCCATAACTCCTGTTGAAGCGCAGATTAGGGCTTTAGGTAATCAAAAGGCCCAAGTGGAACAGACCTTAGCTTCTGTTTTAATTGAACATGAAGGTTTCCTATTAGCGTCTTTTGATTTTCATTCACTTTATGCTTTTATGAGTAATTTCTGTTACATTGACTCTCTCCATTTATTTATCTTGCAGAGGCTCATAAGCGTAGTGTGGAGTTGGAGAGGCAGTTGGAGGAAGTGAAGGTGGCAAAACAAAGTCTTGACGAAGAGCTCAATGAATTGGTGAGCCACCATAAGGAAGAGCTGGAGGCCGAGCGTGCTGATAAGAATCAGAATTTGAGAAATCTTCATGCTGAGTATAAACGTATTATAACAAAAGCCTGCAGAATTATCGTCTTTCATGAGCGTCAAAGGGTCGCTGCTGCTGCCAATGTTGTGGCTCCACCTCCGCCTGTTGAGCCCGAGTCCGAGCAAGTTGCTCCTGAAACTGTCGAGGGAGAGGATCGGGTGGATATTGAGTAAGGTGCACCTTGCGATGGGCAGGTTTAAGTCCATCAGTTCTTTTGCTCATATGAGCTTTGCTTTTCTAAGAACTTCTTGCTTTCTCCTCTTTTTTTTTAAACCTCGTGTTGTTTTTGAGGTAATGTTTAGGAAGACATTATTTGGTAAGTCCTCGTGCTCCTTGCGAGGCAATGTGTAATTGGTTTGACTGGTAAGTATGCTAACCGAGTCCTCTTCTGTGTTTGAGGCATTATTTTGCTACATATACTTTGATAAGTCCTCATATGTGGGAGGCAATGATACTTTCTTTTGAAGTAGCTGTTCATATGGATGATAATTTCCTTAGTTGAATTATATCACATGATGTGTGTATTTTTGTGGCTCCCGGGGGGTTTTGTGCATGCTAATGGTCCAACCATGAGTGACAAAGCCAAGGAGTGGTCAGTTCCTTAATTGGATAGGGCATCTCTTACGGTGTTGGGATTTAGGCGTAGCACATTCCCCTTCTCGCCTTGGTCTAGATCCTTTATGGGCTTTGTTTTTTAATAGTGTCCTGTTTAGGTTACACTTGCCCCAGGGTTAAGTGATCAGTTGTGTGAGTCACTTGTTTATTAACCATTGTTTGGAGGGGCAATATCTCGGTCAAGTGATTCTTTCCTTAGCCAGAGGTAAGTACCTTGATTCTAGATATCTCCTGTTATGGAAGGATATCATCCGATTTCGTGATCGTGATGGCATTACCTTAGGTCTGTTCCCGTCTTAGGTAGCTTAGAGTGTCCCCCACTTCATATTGCTTCATTAGGCTAGATGGCATTGCCTTAGGTCTGTGTCCAGCTTAGGTATTTTACCCGCATCATTCATTGTAGAATGAAAGGTGTGGTTAGCACCGTGCCATGATCTTGATGGCCTTTTGTTATAATGCAAATGTGATATGATTATGCTATATGCAAATGCAAGAAAAGATAAAGCGAAAAATTAAAGCAAAAAATTGCGAGAGAAAAAATAAACAAAAATCAAAGTAAATGAAATGAGCACGCAAAAGGATTAATTTTATTATTCTCAAAAGAGGGTTTATAAGCCCTTAGTACATTTTGGTAAGGTACCATGACTTTTTACACGTAGGGATTCGAGTCCCATTTTCATAATTTGTCTTCCTAAGCAATAAGCTGTTTAAGCATTGTATTGCTTGAGGTATTTGATATTCCGGGGGCGTTCTAGTTCTTCCCACTTGGGTTTGAGCAATCTGTATGCTCCATCGCCTTCCTTGGCGATGACTGTTAGTGGTCCTTCCCAGATGGGAGCAAATTTTCTTGCCTCGCGCTGGTATGGCGGGATGTCATGCCAAACTTTGTCGCCTGGGCTAAATTTCCTCTGATGAACACGTTCGTTTTATGCTCGGGCTGTCCTCCAATGGTATTTTTGCATTCTCTGGAGAACTATTTCTCGGTTTTCCTCGAGGTTGTCTATCTCAACGAGTATCGCTTCAGTTGGTATGATCGCTTCTTTACCATATGTGAGAACGAAGGGGGCCGTCCTTGTTGCTCCTCCTTGTGTGGTCCGATAGGCCCATAGTACATTGCGTAATTGTTCACATCGGCTAGTCCCGTGTCTGATAGACGCATTTATGTGTCTATTTTCATCTCGTTTTTATAATTGTTAGTACCCATTTTTATACTTATTATGGTTTTTTACTGTTTTTGTAGGTATTTTTGGGGAAACATTTTTGGAAAATTCGGCTCAAAAATTACCCGGGGCACCCCCGGAGGGCATTTGCTATGCGGACTCTCACTTTGGTTAAGGGGCACCTCAATTACTAAGGGGCACCTCAATTACTATTCACACCCCACAGACGGATAAGGGGCACCCTTCCTCTTCATTTGAATTCTCAGTTTTGGCGGGAGTTTGTGCAGTCATCTGGAAGATTTTTTGTTCGAAATTTGGTGATGATTTAGCATGACTCAATAGCTGGAATTGCATGGGAAGACTTGACTGAGCATAACAGGCGTTTTATGGTTGCTTGATTCGATTAGAATTGACTGTATTTTCGAGTGAGGCAAAACAGAGGCGGGAGGATACTCGGGATACTCTGTGATGTTGTTTTTGAAAGTTTGCACGATTTTAAGGCTTGTTACATTGCTTATGGAACGTGTATGGACCTGTTTAGAGTGTGTTGGAAGAAAATCAACGCGTGAGGAGATAAATTGGGGAAGAAAATATTCCCGAGAATAATTTTCTTCGTTGTCGAGTTATGAGAGATTTTTTGGAGTTATGAGACATTATTCTTGGTCCTGCGAGTATATATATGGTGCTGGGGAAGTATAGAGGGGTGTCGAGAGTTTGGGGAAGTTTTGGAGGCTACGGAGTGAAGAAATCACGAGTTGCAGGAAAAGTTTTCTGCTGCTGTAACTCAAGAACACGAAGAACAAAAGCCTGTAAAGGAAAGTCGTTGCAAACTGTCGCTTATTTGCGACAGTTCCCAACTCATTTCCAACGACTGTGGAACAGTGTTTACAGCAATTATCTTTTATCGTTCATTTTGTGACGATATTTGTGCGTCGCAAAATCGTTTTACACCATTTTCTCTTTATTTCATATTTGTAAACCATTTTGAGCCTAAATAAATATTTTGAGAGCACGTTTACTATGATTAGCTAAACCCCAACATTGGGGCGATGGAGGAAGCCTTATTTCACACTTGGGTAATTATATTTAATTCTTTTCATGACTTTTGCACTAATTTTAATTGAAATTATGATTTGAATTAATTAGTTGTCATTTGATTAGATGGGTCATGCTTAGCTTAGGTGCTTTGATGTCCCATGCTTAACATTTACATCTAATATTTTGAGAATCTATCTTGGCAAAAATAAGAGTCACTTTATTTTATATTTTTATTGAGCTATAATTGTTAAAAGAATTATTATTTGAACCTTAAGAAATGAATTTGGTGGAATCCTAAGCCCTAGTACCCCTCGACCACTTTGTTAATATTTTTGTATATTAAATAAATAAAAACTCGAATCTTCATAAGTCTTAGAGTTCGAATAATTTTTACTACAACTTCAAAATCACATCAGTGTCCGTCTAGCTTCATCCTGAGCATGTCAGCGATAGCTTAATTAGGGTAACCATATAGACTTCGGGGAGTGGAGAAGGCATTATGCTCCTAATTTTTCTCGCCGAGTAAGATTCGGTTATAACCCGAGTATCTTTCCATTAGGGACAGTAGTCCGTATTCAGATGTGGCTTCCACAAGCTGATCGATATCGGGAATCGGAAAGTTGTCCTTTGGACAAGCCCTATTAATGCAAAGTCGTACTGCTTCATTTTTCTTCGGTATTATCACCATGTTGGGTATTTGTTCTCCTCGGACGACTTCTGATGCCTCCGTTTTCTTTAGTTCATTTTGAATCGCCTTGCGATACTCCGGTGTCACCTTTCGCATCTTTTACCTCATAGGCTTGTTCTTTGGATCATTTTTCAAGTGGTCTTGACAGACTTCTTGATCTATCCAACGCATATCTCCCATGTGTCTGGCAGAGGCATCAGAGTATTCTTTTGATGCTCGTACGATATTTTCTTCTTCCTCTCTGTTGAGGAGAGTTCCAATCTTAGCCATTCCCAGATTTTCGGTTGTTCTGATGTTTATTTCCTTCGTGGGTCCTGTAGTTGCTATAAGAGCTCCTTGGATAAGTCCGAGGTTGGGACATTGTTCGAGTGTCTCGCTTTTCTTGTCACTGCTACGTAAGCATTGATATCATCCTGGCTTTAAGCATTCTTGGCCCTTTTCTTCTTTGCTTTTGGGGATTTTACCCTGTTCTCGTCATTCTGTACGTCCATGTTGTGACAGTACTTAGCTTCGCTTGAGTCTCCAACGATCTCTGCGATCCCATCGGGTGTTGGAAACCTTAGTATCTTATGGTAGGTCGAGGAAACTCCTTTGATCCCATGGACCCAGGATCGCCGGACAATGGCTGTGTAGGGTGAAAGTACATCTACTACACAGAAGGTGGTTAGAGTGAGGATTTTTCCTACTCGAATTTCTTGGGTGACCTCGCCCCTGGGTCGGGTCGATACGCCATTGAAGCCAAATATGGTATAGGTTAATGGTATTAGGCACTCGTCTCTAAGACCCATTTGTTTGAATGTTTCATAAAATAAGATTTCGATGGAACTCCCTCCGTTTATTAGTATTTTAGGCATGGCCCATGACAGTGCCTTAGGTTTTTCTTCCTCGCCCTCATGTTCGGGGAGTGCGATAGCCATCATAACCACCAGTGGATCGTTATGGTTTCGTCCCCCATCAGGCGCCACCGAGGCTGAAAAACTGATAGGTATTTTCATCCACTCCTGCATAGGAGGTTCTTTTGCCACACTGAAGACTTCTTCACCTTCGAAGTTTCGCTTGTGGATTCGTCTTGTAATATTTCCTTCAGGTGTGGGAGCTGTGACAGCTGAGTACGATATCGTATTGCATCCCAAGTATTGTGCTTCACGTGGTATTTCTACGCGATGTACGGGTGTTCCCGCCGTTGGTTGGATCGCTGGTTGTGCGATGTACTCCTCGAGTTTCCCTTCATCAATCATATCTTGCACCGTCTTCTTCAGATCCCTGCATGAGTCTGTCGTGTGGCTATAAAATTGGTGAAACTCGCATAAGTCTGTTCTATTCTTAGCGCGCTCGGGCTGCTGTCCTCTATTCCATGGGTATGTGATCTTATATTTCCCATCGATCTTCTTAAAGATCTCGGATATAGGTGTGTTTATTTTCGTGTAGACTGGGTCTACGAACTTTCCCTTCTTTTGTTGGGCTTGGTCTCGCCCTTTCCATCCTCCACTTCGATGTTTATCGAAATGGGTAGATCCGTTGTTGGATCGCCCTGCTCCTCGAGATGGCGCTTGAGGGTTCTGTAGTTTTACCACATATTCTCCTTTATTGGTTCCTTTTACCAATTTGTCATAAGTACCGTCTTGGAGTTCTTCAAGGGATATGTAATCCTTTTGAATCTCTCTCAGTTTCCCTAGATTGGGTGGCATGGTCTCGCACATGCGGACAAATATGGGGTCCGTCTTTCTTAGACTATTTTTGAAGCCCAAGATCGCGTAGGCCTCTGGGACTCTTCCGATCTCGGCACATAATTTTCCCCAACGAGTTACCAGAGAACGGAGCGACTCGTTCGGTCCCCTGGCTAACTGGAAAAGCATGTCAATTTCAGGTTTGACTCGGCTGTTATGTATGTATGTTTCTAAGAAAAACTCAGATAGATGGTCAAACGACTTAACCGGTGCCTTAGACAGGTTATTGAACCACATTAGGGACTCGTCTTTTAGACTGGCTGGAAAGAACCTAAACATCACTACCTCGTAGTGACTCCAATGCGTCAGCGCCATGCGGTAGGATCTGAGATGTTCGATTGCATCGCCGGTCCCATTGAAGGGAGTTGCAAAAGTTGGGAGAGAGCATTTCCTTGGAAATGGTTGGGCTAGTAGACCCTCCGATAAGGGAGAATGTCCAGCCTCTTGCAGTACTTCCTTCAACTTTTTGCTTTCTTGTTTTCCTGTAGCCTCTCTGCACATCTCTTCGAGTTGATAGAGTCGGGCTTGTAATTGGTCGTCATTGTACCTCGTTTAGGCCTTATTCCTTCGTCCTTGCGCTCTTTCGGGCGACTAGGAAACTTCTGGGCGGCGATATCTTGATCGCTCTGAATCCTCTTTCGATTGCTCGGCGTACGTCACTATTTTAGAGCGAGTTGACTTTGAAGTCTCCCCTCGCTTGGGGTCTATGACTGCGTGGTTCTCGTCCATGCAGTTAGTTTTTACTTCGTCCTTCTTTTTATTTTCTCGTCTATGCTTGGGATCGACATCGGATGATCCCTCGGACGAACTTTCTTCCTCGTTTAGGACTTCTCGGCCACCCTTTGGAAAGCGCTCTCCTGTTTTCTCGTTCGAGGTGTCAGGGATATGCACTCGCTCATCGTCCTATAAGTTCTCAAAAGGATTCTCCTCCTCGGGGGTCTCCTCTATGGTAGTTAGTGGCACCTTTTTCTTCGTTTTGCGTTTTATCATGCGGTTTCTCCGTTCTAGCCTCCTGTTACGTCTTTCTAATTTTTTTATTCTCTCATCCTGCGCTTCTTGAGCTTTCAGGATGGCTGTGATAGTAGCATCGGTATCTCCGAGGTTAGAAGGTTCGCCTTTCTTCTCCTCATTGTTTACTGTTTGCCTTGGCAAACGATTCAACCCTCCTGGTTGAGTTAAATGGATATCATTCTGTCTTTCGAACGGATTTCCCTCTTCGTCATAGCTAGAGTTATCAGTTAACCCCTCCCGATATTGTTTATCGGGTTGTCCCTCTCCTGGGAGTACACCCTTGTGCATAGTTTCACCGGGCTCCATCTCGTCTAGGCCTCCAGACAGGGCTCCACCAGTTTCACCTTGGCTCGTGCGAGTGGATCGTCTTGTCACCATCGCCTTACCTGCGATATATGCAATAATGCTTAATTTGTCTTTTCTTATAGAAAAGTGGGACCCTAGATTTGCAGGTCATGTGCAATTACTAAGTCATAGTTCAGACTGGACAATTTAGTACAGGAAGACTTTGCAGTAGATTTTGGAGACATGTGAAGATGTCAAAACATTCCCTACTTGCATAAAGTTTTGGTGATGGGAAAAAGGTGTTTTGTTTGTCTCTCTTTTCTAGAAAAATACCTCCTTCTACACGTCATACCTTTACTTAGGAAAAAACCAAGTTTATGATTATTGAGCATATCTTCCCATTTTAGGAAATACTTCTCATCATCTTTAAACTTTTGATTTTGAACAAACTTTGAGTTTGATGAATGATTATGTACTCATTAGCCCTTCCCCTTGACTTAGAGTTAGATTTCTAAGAAGAAGATTTGTCGATTATCTTGAGTTTCTTAGAAGATGAAGAACATAATGAACAGTTTTTCTTTTCAACTTTCATAGGACAATATTTTCCCTTATGAAGTTTACTGACTTAAACTTCTTTCCAGCCCTTTCATGGAGGAGATCGTTTGAGTGCCGAAGTGTTTAAAACTCCATTTTCACTCCGATCTTGAACTCTCCTGAGCATCTTGAGGAAAATATAGGAAATCTTAAAAGAATGAAAATTTTGAAGAAAATCAGTGAAAAGGATGTAGATCTGTTGATTTTGAGGGTTTTCAAGACTTTACAGATCGTGTAGACTATGTCGAGTCCGAGCTCTACTCATAAATTCTAACAGAGTTCTACACAGTGGTATGAAAGCCACTTCTCTCAAAGAGATTATGAAAGTAATATAGAGCTGTTACTAAGGAGGTAGATCTTTATACGTCCTTGTTTCTAGCGCCAAAATGTAGTTGCATCTTTTCTGATGACTATACCCAAGTAGATCTAAAGGCCATAAAGCTACTAACATTCAAGATTCAAAGACAAACATAATGTAAAGAACATGAAAGTAAAGATTAACACAAGCATATAACGTGGTTCGGCCATGAAGACCTACGTCCACGGGAAAGAAGATGTTTTCTTTATTGATTAGGGTCTTACCTTTGAAAGAGCTACGAATATCACTTAGATTTCTCACTCTCTCTTTATCTAGATCTCTCTCAGGAATTCTCTGTAGGAAGACCATCTAGTATTACATAAGTTGTCCATTTCCTTCTACAAGGACTGGTATTTATAGGCAAGTTGGACTCGTGAAGGCCTGGTCTCGCCGAGCTGACGGAGCTATCGTGCATCTCCTTGTTGCTTCGGACGAACTCTATACTATCCCTCGTGATGGCCTGCTTGGTTCTCCCTCCGAGTTATCTCGCCCTGTTTATCATCGTGTAGCTCCTTCTTGGAGAACCTCGTACTGTATCACCTCTGAGTTATAGTATAGATTGCCCGAGCCTTCTGATACGATGTAGATTCATCCACGTCTCTTCTGATTCTTCATTAAATGCAGTCTTTCATTTTAGACTTGACCGTATGAATCGATTAGACCACTCCTTACACGCGTCATTCATGTAACGTTTGTAGCAGGTGTCTCGATTCAGATGAAATCAGCTTTATAGAGTATGATTTGATGTTTCCACCTTATCATCTTATCATGAGATCATCCCTTGGGATGTTGACACATGGCCATCGGGTATTTTACCCTCACAGTCGGCATGATCATGGTCCTCCTACAATGCCGAATAATTGTTAGTCGGCAGTGTTGGAGAATAAAACCTTGCCAACCAAAAGGGAAAAAAATGATATTATTCCTTGATGTTCTCCACACTATAGTCGACATTGTATTATATGAATACAATGCTGTACGTCCGTCGGCACGCTTAAAATTTTGTTCAATGCTTACTGTACTGACGTCGGCATGCTTAGAACTTTGTATAATGCTGACTAAATTAAAATTAAATAACTTGTAGTAATATGGAAGAACCTTGACAACTATGAAGAAGTCTTCATTTTATATAAACAAAAACATGCCGACCGTAACATTCTTAGTACATTGATATGCACTCAACACTTAATTGGAGCATACAAACCTTAAAAACTTAACCCTAACACATTTGGGACATAGATAGTATCTTTTTTCGGTAAACAATTTTTTAGGAGAGGTAGTTAGCTTCATCTTATCATCGCAACATGGATGTGTGCATGGTAGAAGGTTGATTTTAGCAACTTCATCTTCATACGGAGCTAGGCGCTCATCTATCCAATAGAAAAACCCACAACAGGTGCATTTTGAAGCATACGGTTGATATACATCTCCTACTGCAGATTTCATAAGAAATAAGAACCCCTTACAACCATGAATGGTGCATTTGGTTCCTTCAAAGGGACAATCATTTGCAAAATGACCACTTAGTGTACAAAGCCTACAAGTATTTGGTTGTGTTTCACTTGAACCTTTCATTCTTTATGCATGGTTTAAGATGAAGTTGAAAGTGCTTTTATAATAACAACATACTTAATGTCTTGATTTTTAATATTCTAGCCGTTGAGCATTCAATGGGTTGTACTTTGCACTTAATGTAATATTTTTATACTAGTAACATGTAATAGTAAGTCGGAAAGGTCGAGCATTTAAAACCATGCCGACTACCTATCCCTGACACTGTAAAAGGGAGAGTCTGGGACTGTCGACAAGGTCGAGCATTTCAAACTATGCCGACCTACTACAGCTCTACTATGTTTTAAATCTGCAGAAAAAAGACTAAGTTTCTAAAGCAAATGAAACTTAAAATTAACATAAGTTTAAGAGTTACTGACAAGTCTAAAACCACAATCTAAGAGTTCAAAACATAATATTAGAAACATAAAAACACAAACATATCAAACAAAGTTTCATGGATCCTTCTCATTATTGTTATCCTCCTCCACATCACTATCTTTTTCACTATCACTATCTTTTTTACCAGCATCAACTTTTGCTTTTCCCTTTATTGGACTTATGTAGTCACCAGCCTCATTGTAATAGAGGTTCACTCCAGAAAAGCCAGATTCCTAGAAAAAAGTTCTTGGATCAAATTCCTTTTTTTCTTCCTCTGATGATGTGCATTCAACATAGTTGAGGGGATTGCTAGGACTGTTCATAAACCTTAGAAATTCTTCAGGATCTTTCTTACTCATCAGAAGTAACTTTCTTACAGGGTACTTCTCTTCAATTTCATCACAAGGATCTTTTAAAGAAGGATAAATATTGTCAATCCATTCTAATTAATAGCTCGGCTGCATTGTTAAGACAAGGGATATCTTCTATGTTTTCCTCTGGGAACCTAAACAATACACAAATAAAAGATATGAAAATTTTACACATTGAAACATGGTTCTAGTCACCTAGTCGGCATGGTCGATAATCTAGAAAAATGCCGACGAATACTTAGTCGGCATAGTTGTATTCATCTATAATGCCGACTAATATAAAGTCGGTAGGGTCCTATTCATATAAGATGCCGACTATTAACAAAATTGAACTCAGAAAAATCAAGCTTCTGTGACATAAAGTCGTGACGGTACAAGTCTAAGAGGATGACGACTAAAGAAAAGTCGGAAGGTCCTATTCATATAAGATGCCGACTATTAACAAAATTGAACTCAGGAAAATCAAGTTTCTGTGACATAAAGTCGTGACGGTACAAATCTAAGAAGATCGCGACTAAAGAAAAGTTGGTGTGGTTGGTTATTGATAACCCTGCCGGCCCTGGTTAATTTTTCATAGTCGCCATGAAAATTATGAAAAGTCGGTATGTTATTCATGTTACGACTGTGCCGACTATCACTTGCATCCTAAGGCCGACATCTTTTTTTTTTTTTTAAACCCTGCCGACTAAAGACCCTGAAAATCATCATTTTCGATTTCTATTCTAACATAACAATCAAAACACACAACACAATAATGGGTTTGAGTTTAGACATCACTTACAATCTTCTTTTCTCCGATAGAGGGTTCTTTTCAACATGCTCATGGATTGGATATTTGGGTTCAGGGATTTCCTTGGTTCCAACTTTTCCCTTACCTTTTTCCTCAGATTTGGATCTTTTGATATTACCTGTTGAATCTGTATTGTTGCTTGATCGTTTAGATACAACCATTTTTGTGGAAAATCAAAATCAAAATTTTCGGTTGATGGAAGAAATGGTTGGAGAAGAGATATTAGGAAGATTAAGAGTTTTTAAGTTTTTTATTTTAGGGTTTAATTTTTAAGTTTAACAAGCATCTAACCCGATACGCACTGGATGGATGGATAACATAAATATAAGAGTAAATATATTGTGTATACTACTGAATTGTTGATGCAGACCGTAAATATCTTTCTGTGGGAAAATTGTCACAAAAGATGATCATTTCAAATATTTTACTGCTGGTGGAATTGTAGGGAAGTAAAATTCGTGTTTTATAGCTAATTTATACATAAACTGTCATAGTAATAAGGCAGGTCATATCATAGATTATGAGTGGATCTTTTGTGTTGCATTTGACTTGCCTTCAACGGTTTTAATGGTGATTGTGTGCTTTTTACAAATTTTCATCAACTTTCAGTTTGTGTCGTACTTTATGCATATTTAAAATGAACTTAAATTATAAGGCTTGTACCTAAATTCCATGGGTAATATGATCATGATTGTCAATCTTCAGCCAGTACTATTCTTGAATCTGTCTGCTCCTGCATATCCAGTTTTGCCTTTTATTTATTAGTGGCTAGGTTTAAACATGTTTCATTTCATTATGACCAAAATTAAAATGTCAAAATTGAAAATACATAGAGTACCTTATTCTTGTCTTAACAGTTTTGGTGACACTTCAGTAATTCATGCACCGGAAGGCAAGACCAATCTTCAAGACCCTAGCAATTTGGTCGTACAGTGTGAGAGAGTTCTGCGGAAATCTTGGGAGAAAAGTATTGATTAGATTTTATTAGCATATATATTTCCATTGACTTTTGAATGATTTTGTTGAAATTGCTAAAAGGTGAAGAGTTACATATGTTAGTTGTTTCGAGAACATTTAGACCATGTTTCAGAGGCTTTCAGAAGTTTGAGATGTGAACCTATTTTACCGGAACAGAACTCAAACTTGAAAAGGCGTGTACTTTTGCGATTGAATCTGCATTATTGCGATGACATGGGTTCATCACACATATAAGTTATGTCTTTTCATGGTAAGACTGATGAACTATTTATGTCTTTTCATGTTAATCCTGATGAACTATATGTCTTTTCATGTTAATCCTGATGAACTATATGTCTTTTCATGTTTATTTTTATAGTAGTTATATAGTTGCATGTTTTTTTTTATATAGATGTGTCTCTTAAACGTATCCCCTGAATGTTGATTTTTTCACATAATTTCTTTTTAAATTTAAGTTATGTCTTTTCATAAGCTTGATTATGTGGCACATGTTAGAGACACCTTTGAGTGATATGCGGTGTCTCCAAAAATGATTTACTCACCCAAGAATTCGCACCGCATTCTCACCATGTGAGAGTATGGGTGGGGCCCATTTCTGCCCCACCCCTATCCCAATACACCGAACACTTCCCTGATGACATGTCAATGAGATGAATAATGGTGATGATGTGGCTCAGTCAAATTTCAAAATGATTCCGGGAATGCCATGTGGCAATTTGTAGGGTCTCTTATTATGAAGAAAGATTAGAGAAGAGGGTATTAAAGTAAACTCACTCATTTTAACCACCCCTTAGCAAGGGCACTAGGTCCATTTAAATTTGGGTATGCCCCAATCTCGTCAGGTTATTTAACATACTTTATAATTAATAAACAAATTAAAAAATTTACGGGGATTGAATAAACTACAGTTTAAAACAATCTTAAGTAATTAATTTTCTAAATGAAAATTAGAATTTTTATCCAAAGATATGCCAATTTACTTCTACGAAAAAGTAAAACTCTCGGAGAAAATTCAAACAGGTACCAAGATGGGTTGTTGGGCAGGTACTAGGCTAGGCTATTAAATCTTAGGAAAATATTGCCTCCCATTTAAGCTAATTAGGCTAGGCCAGGCGGGCCAATAAAAAGCTGTAACAGGCTTTGAGTTCTTACGAGTACAAGCAGGCCCAATATTTTCGAGTGTTACTTACAGCTCTATCCTCTTTCGTTAATCCAGACCCACCGCAAGCCACAAGAGCTTATAGTGCATTTAATTAGGTATCAACATAAAAAAATAATTGATAAGATGTATGATCGATTAAGTAAAGTTAAAGATGTAACTGGCCATTGGAAGTTGCCTTGTCATTGTTTTTGTTATATCGGCCGGCTGATTCCATGGATTTAAACCACTATAAAAGTGACCCACGTTACACACAAGTAGTATATGGAAAAGTGCATCACTTTTCCGAGCACTTGGTGAAATTGCATATGGAGGTGGAACCACCAATATTAGACCACTTTGAACTAAAAAAGATTTAAAAGGAACTTGGGGAAGGGTAGATGACTTGAATTAAAGGTATTCTAGCAAGGATAAAGGTCGGGGAGGGGAAAGGTAGGTTAAAATTCAGAAAAGAAAAACAAGCAGAGAGAAATACCAAGCAAGTATAAGTCAGAGAGAGAACAAAAACTCAGAGCTTATAAATCTGCTTCTAATTCCGGTGAAAATCTTCGATTGTAGATTTATCACCTACCATACACGTTCGTCTTTTTTTTTTTTTTTTGCATCAGTACTAACATAATTACTGGTTACTTCGATCCTTTCCACAGGATCTAGTGGTTATGTTAGTACTGGTGAAGTAGAAGAAGTTAATGCGAACTGGTATACCGAATATATTAATTGGTACGTAGTGAGGAAAAAATGAAAAGGATGAAGACAAAACAGCAGCAGAAAATGGCTTGAACTTCCCCTCGCTTACCAGAGTGATGAACACATCAGTATATATAATATATTGGCATAATGACATACTTTCGTTATTGCATAGCTTCTTAGATAAGCACGCAATAATTTGTCTACAAATTTCTCAGGTCATGGCTAACTTTTTTTTTTTTTTTTAATCTTTTATCTTTATCTTTGTGCGTGTAGAGTGTTGCTACAAGAACTGTGTGGTTCGTTATTGCATAGCTTCTTAGAAAATTTTTTTTCTTTTTAAATGACTAAACTAGGAGGGAACTCAGTCGCGTGCTGTGAAATTAATGTACTTGCTTATGGTGTTGTGCCGCAGGAAAACAAACCACTCCAGTAAATCGGACCCAACAGCAATAGTCAATTCCGATCCGGGAGGAAAGTAACTCATGCATCAACGATAATCTCACAAACAGTTCAAAAATTATCTCTTATTTACTTTTTTGCAGAAAATTATTATCATAGTGACTTCTCCTCCCGACAAGAGACTTCTACTGGTTCATCTTATACCAGTGGTTCACCAGAATAGACCAGACCCTTTTGTAGTATATGCAAAAATCATGTACAATATTTCATCCCACTAGAATTCTGGTTTCCAGCCAAGTAAATTGATAGTATACCATATTTGTTTCGAATCTTCTAGCCAATTGTGTTAAACATGAGCATAGAGATTCTACAGATGTTGTGAGATTAACTCAATGTATTTATTCATAGGCAAAAGGCCTGCTTTATACAAACTTACAGAACTTGATAAGGAAAGAATAAAGATACACCTAACAATATCTAGGATAAATACAGAAGGAAATATACAAGTAGTTACATCCGTATAACAACACAATAATGCCAAGATCGTATAATATCTTGATCATATCTTAACACTCCCCCCCCAGACTCAAGGTGGTGGAGTACACATTTGATAAAGCCTCCATTGTCGTGCTGCAGCAACAACAAGTAATGTAAGAACTATAACCATTCTGGCCACTGGTGCAAATGTCTCTTCATAGTCAACACCATACTCTTGTGTATTACCTTTTGCAACAACTGGTGATTTACGTTGTTCAAACTCTCCATCTGACTTGGTTTTAACTTTATAGATCCATCTGCTTCCAACAACTGATTTTCCAGGAGGAAGACACCATTTCCCATGTCCCTGCCTCTGCATGTGCATCTAATTCATCATCCATTGAATCCAGCCATTCTGGAATGGCTGCTGCTTCTCTGTATGTTTTTTGTTCATAAAATGACAAGATAGAAGACAAGGAACAATGATTGTCTGCATACTTAGCTGGTGGTCTTCGATTGTGAGGTGGCAAAAGATTTTCTTCAGGATATCGTTCCTGAGTTGCACTATCAGGTTGAATTGTAGAGTGGTCGGGTTCATCTGGAATGAGTGTAGCATTCTCAGGGTTCACTAATGACTCTGGTGAAAGGATAGTGATCTCCAGTGAAAATTGATCTAAATATGTAAAAGTTTCAAAGTTTGATGACTTACTCCTTGGGAGGGTCCAAAAGGGAATCTTTTCCCAGAAAGTAACATAACGAGATACACGCAGTTTGCGATTAACTGAATCATAGCAACGATATCCCTTATGTTCTACTCCGTACCCAAGAAAACCAAACATGACATTCTTCTGACTAAGTTTGTTTCGTTCACGTTCAGGTAAAAGAACAAAACATGTTCAACCAAAAGTTTTAAGCTCAGAGTAGTTAGGTTAGTTACCATACAAACACTCATAAGGAAATATGCCACCTATAACTGTTGTTGGCACATGATTGATTGTATACACTGCTTTGAGAACAGATTCACCCCAGAAGTTGGAAGGAACTGAAGCTGAAATTAACTGAGTTCTGGCTATACCGTTTTGTTCTGGTGTTTCAGTACAAGAAAGTTGAAGAATAGTGCCTTAAGTTTTGAGAAATTCTCAAAAAGGATTGGGTATGTACTCCCCCCTTTGATCTGCACGAAATGTTTTAATTTGTTTTGAAAATTGAGTTTTTATCATGGTAGAGAAATTAACATATATTTTGAGAAAATCTTCTCTTGAGGAGAATAAATAGACCCAAGTATAGCGAGAAAAATCATCAACAAAGCTAACATAGTATAATGCTCCACCTTTTGAGACAACAGGAGATTTACCCCAAACATCTGAATGAACAAGTTCAAAAGGTTCTTTTGAAAAAGTTGTACTGATATAAAAAGGAAGTGCTGGTTGTTTAGTCAGTTTACAGGAGATGCAATTGGGTTCTTTTTATATTTGAGTGTCTCCTAGTAAACCTTTATTGATCATATACGAAAGGAGAGAAAAAGAAACATGACCTAATCTAGAATGCCAAGACATGAAAGGAGATATTGAGACAGGTGCAGTGGGAGTAGCAGCTATGATATGGATTTTTTATTTTTATGAAAGGACAAGTGATTGAAGAAGATACAACCAACCAACTCTACGGCCTATCCCAACTAGCTTCCCGGTTTTGAGATCCTGTATAGCACAACAAAAAGGAAAACAATATGTGTTATAACCTTGATCACACAACTGAAAAATTGAAATAAGATTCATTGTAATATTTGGTACAAGAATCACATATGGTACACAAAGGTTATTTGAATTGTTGACCAAGCCTATATGACTCTCAGTTACTGTTGATCCATCAGCAGTATGAATCTTAGGAGTGATGATAGGATAACGACTTTCAAATAACTTTTGATTAAAAGTCATATGGTTTGATGCTCCTGAGTCGAGAAACCATTCAGTTGAATAAATACATGAGGAGATAGAGAAGGCAGATGCAGATGAAGGATTGTTTCCAATTGAGAGTGATTGTTTAATCATCTCTTAAATATCAGCAAGGTTTGGTGTAGAACTACCACCAGGTACAACTAATGCATATGAGTTTGATGTTGATGGAGATAAGACTGGAGCTGCCATAAATCTGGTTGGTGTACAAAATTTGTTTCCTCCATTAGCATTGATACTTCTCATGTTTCTTGAGGTTGGTGAGGTACATAATATGGATGAATGACCAAGTTCCTTGCAATTCCCATACTGTGTTGTGGGTGTGTCAGGTATTGTTGGAGAAGGTGAGGAATTAGCAGATGGGAAATTGCAGTTCTTTGCAAAATGTCCAAAAGTCTTGCAATTGTGACACTGCACTTGAGACATGTCATGTTGCACTGAAGCACTTGAGTTTCTTGAAAAATTATTTGAACTTGAACGTGCAGGCACAACAAACACTCCTGATATCTCTGGTGTGATTCTCTTTCTTGTTTCTTCTTCAATAAGTTCAGACAAAGCAGCTTCCACAGTTGAAATAGGTGAACGATGAAGGACAGATGCCCTAACAGACTTAAACTGATCACGTAAACCCATTAGAAGTTGAACTAAACGTGTTTCCTCTCTATATTTCTGCCACAGTTCTCATTAATTTTTTACCATTTGGGTTTTTCAGAAGCAGTGGAGGTGTCAGGGAAGGTTGTCGTATTTCATCTTTACTATTGAACATTTCTATGAAGGGTTTTTCCAGGTATTTTGACAGAGAATCTCAACAAACCTTTTTTGTGGCTTTTATGTTTCACCCACAAGTATTGTAGCGAATCATCTACACTATGCAGATGATACTATCTTTTTTTATTGATGCTAAAAAATAGGAACCACATAACTTATTCTCTGCACTATAGTGCTTTGAATACATATCGTGTTTGAAGGTGAACACCTCTAAAACAAGACTAGTAGACATAGGAGATGTTCCTAGTCTCAACATTTGGGCTGAGGAACTGGGTTTTGTAATAGATAAGCTTCCTTTCAAGTATATGGGGATGCCTCTTGGCGATAAATCAAATTCAAAATCTATATGGGATCCAATTCTTGAAAGTTTGATTTCGGGTTATCTATCTTGAGACAAGGAACACTTTCAAAAGTGGGTAAGTTGGATTTATTGAAATGCATTTTAGTTTTACTGCCACTTTACTACTTTTCTCTTTTTAAAGTTTTAGGTCTATTATAAAACAACTTTGAGGAGAAAATGAGGGACTTTTTATGGAAACATGGTGCCGCTAGCTCTAAAACTTCACATCTTATAAATTGGAAGTTGGTACAAGCTTCTAAAGATAGAGGGGGTATGGGTGTCTTAAATCTTTCCATTATGAAACAGTGTTTGCTCGCAAAATGGTGTCGGAGATTCAGTTCAGCGAGAATACAACTATGGCGTCAGATTATTGCAGATAAGCACGGTGAATCTCATTTTTTCAGGATCCATGGAAATATAGAAGCTACCTATGGAATTTCCTGTTGGAAAAGTATTGTTCAAACAAGCTCTCATATTAGCTCTAACTCAACTCTAAACTTTCACTCCGGTAAACAAATATCTTTTTGGTTTGATTGTTGGGTTGGTAATGTCATTTTAGCTCACTCTTTCCGCAATCTTTTCAAGTTGGTTATAAACAAGCATTCAAAAATAGCTGACATGATTTATAAGCATTCAAACCAGTTAGATGCAATGTTCGTTGTAATTAGTTCCACCCCTCCTATTCTTGATGATTTGCAAGATACACGAAGATGTCTGGATAACTCGGGTATGTTTACAGTGAAGTCCTTATATTCTAAACTGATCGATGTTGAGGGGATAAATAACTTTCCAATTTCTTTCGTTTAGAATCCATCAATTTCTCCTATGATTACATTCTTTATGTGGTGCTTATTTCATAACAAGCTTAATACGATTGATATCCTGGAACGGAAAGGAATTCACATGTATAACTCTTGTGTTCTCTGTGGGAATGTTGAAGAAACACATGATCATCTTTTCTTGCATTGCAAGATTTCTTCTAAAATCTGGTGTTCGGTGATGCTTACTTCAGACTGGTCACGGGGCTTTCCAAATTCGTTTAAAGACCTGGCACTCTATTGGTTTTATCCACATCTTTTTGCTCATGGTAGAGTTATTTGGGATTTGAATCCAGCTGCCATAGTCTGGACTTTATAGAGAGAGCGAAACTACTCTATTTTCGAGAAGAAATATGATTTTCGGGTTGCATAAAATGATTGCATGACTTGTCATGCACCTACAAAAAATTCTGCATAACATGTTATGCAGTTGAGAAAATAAATGCATAACGCATTATGTGGCCACTTTATTGTAGCATTGAAATAAAAAATTGTTGCATAATCTTTTATGCATATGAGAAAATGGACGCATGACATGATATGCATCCGAAAATACGGCTACATAATGCATTATGCATTAACTTTTTCTTTAAGCACTAAAATCAACCAAAACAATGGCTGCATAACTTGTTATGTAGTCGATAAAATGACTACATAATTTGTTATGTGTCTTTTTTTCTGTTGGAATATTATTCTTTCCAGGCATATATGTCGTTTTGGTGGTTTCATAATCAAATTAGTGGTGGGTGCATAACGTGTTATGCGTAATTTTTGATGTGTGCATATTGTGTTATGCAACGATCTTTTGTGGTGGCCGCATAATGAATATGTAATTAGTCTTCAAAAAATTTTCCTAAAATAACACCCACCTTCAACTTTTTCGTAAAAAACTTAAATTTTATATTGTTGTTTAACATTTTTCATAATTTCAAATAATTGCGAGTTTCAAGGATATAGAAAAATATTTTGGGCCAGACAATAGGAATAATATTTTTTTGGGGCCTTTAGCCTAATTACCCTTAATAATTTCCTAATTCCCTCCCAACAAGGCCATTCTTTTCTGAGTAATTTATTCTTATGACCCTAGAAATTATGGGTTTTACTCTCTTGGCCTCAGGGTTATTTAATAAAATTTACAAATTATTCCAGTGGCCTTGGAATATTATAGGAAGTAGGATTAACAAAATAACCAGTGTGCATATTGCCTGCACTCTATATAATATGAAGAAAAATTAAAAAAATATTTACAAAAATCAGTGTGCATATTGCCTGCACACTATAAAATATGAAGAAAATTAAAACAATTATGTACAAAAATCAGTGTGCATATTTCCTGCACATAAAATCAGTGTGCATATTTCCTGCACATAAAATCAGTGTGCGTATTGTCTGCAAACTATAAAATATGAAGAAAATTTAAAAAATTATTTAGAGAATAAAAAAATCCATGAAATGAAAATTTGATAGTTGTATTTACGCTCGTTGTGTAGGTCTTTCAAAAAGCTTTCCAGATATATAAAATTTGTCGAATTCTTACGTATGATTTGTGAGACATATTATGTTTAAGTAGACATGACGATTATACCCTTAAAAGATATAGTTTATCATTTGATAACATCATCAAACATTTTTATCCAAATGACCCTTTATCTTTTTTAAGGGTCATTTCAATAAAATCGGTTAATTTTTTTTAAATGAGTTTTAAGTCAAAAGCCATTTGAGTAAGAGAGAGTGAGGGAGGGCCAAACACTTAATTCCCATTTCTTTTATTTTTCTTATTTTATTTATATCTATTTTTCGGGACACATAGGACTGGGTTTTCTTATGAGATTCCCAAAACTCTTAGAGCGGATACTCGATTTGTTTAGTTAAGTATGAGACTTAAGCTAGCCCCTGTTGGCTCATTCATTTACATTCACAATGATCCGAACCAAATCTACTTGCGTGTTTCCTGTTGCATCATCCAACAACTAACCGTATGTGACGCGCAAAGTTGTATATATGTGTGTGAACCAGAAAGAAAATAATTTCTGCTTCAATAATAACGTGAATTCATAACGACATCAGTTGGCCTATATTGTCACTAGTGAGACAGTTGGCTCCCACTGTGTTTATGACAATTTCAGGATGATATTCTATATTCATAATCATATATATATATATATATATACACACACATACATATATATATGATATACATATCAAGCTTGGTCTAAGTTGGAACACTAATACATGCTAGTTAAGTAGTAATTCTATCAATTACTACAACACTGCTAATGATCGTCCATGATTGACATCGTCTATTCATTTCCAAAAAAATTGTTGTACATGAAGCAGAAGACTTCGAGAAAAAGATTGCATTTCACTGATTTTTGAGCTGATGAAACCATTTTGTTACAAGATGGTGTTTTGGGAGGGTTATTTGAGTGACGAAGCGATGGGTATAATTGCTCCGGTAGTCGTGTATTGGTTATATGCTGGAGTTTATCACCTATTACCTCCATTGGATCATTATCGTTTGCATACAAGAAAAGAGAAAGACGCAAAAAACGTAGTTCCACTTCCTACTGTGATTAAAGGCGTTCTATTACAACAGTCTATTCAAGCTACCGTGGCATATTCATTGTTCTTGGTTAGTATTTAAAATACGTTAATTTCGCAATTCTATTTGCTATACTGATTGCAATTTGCCAGTCGACGGGGTTTGATGTGCGTTAGTGATGCAAAAATTTGAGGAATACCTTCGTGTTGATAGTAATACCTCTGGCACTTCTTTTGTACAGATAAATAGATGTATGTTGTTGAGCTCATTTGAAGTTGTGGTGCAGCCCTCTCTTCCGGTACAATTTTTGCAGTTTATTGTGGCCATGTTGGTCACGGATGCATGGCAGTACTTTGTGCACCGCTACATGCACCTAAATAAGTTTCTCTATCGACATGTTCACTCTCAGCATCACAAGGTGGTCGTTCCTTACGCATTTGGGGCCTTTTATAGCCACCCGCTAGAGGGTCTTTTGCTCGATACATTTGGCGGTGTCGTCTCATTCTTGATTTCAGGCATGACAGCACGGACGTCTGTGTTCTTCTTTTCTTTTACTATGGTCAAAGCTATTGATGATCATTCCGGGCTCTGGCTGCCTGGTTATAACCTCTTCCAACTTGTATTCCCAAACAACTCTGCTTACCATGATATCCATCATTATGGACTAAGAGGAGTGAAGTATAATTATTCACAACCATTTTTCATATTTTGGGATAAATTATTCAGGACATACATGCCTTATACTCTTGTGAAGCGACCTGAAGGAGGATTCGAAGTAAGGCCACTAAAATAATAGCGAGCTAGTGCAATCAGTGGCAGATCTATAATTGACTTTCACTTTGTCCGTGAGCGAGTAGCAAGTAAGCATGCAGCTTCAAGTAAGGTTTTATATATATCGTCCAAGCATAACCAGCTGACATCTTCACAAGGGTCTAGCTCGTCCACATTTTCAATATTTGCGAGACAAGTTAAACATTTGACTGTTCATGCTTAATGATATGTATTGATATCTGTACCTTGGTGACTATTATTATAGAGACGGAATTAAGAACGATAATAGACAAAAACTAGAAAAAAGAACACACTAAAAACCCGATTCGAAGAAAAAATATCTTCTCTAGATTATGAATAAGAAAACTATTACAATTCTCTCTTTGTTACGCTCACAATCTCTCTAGGTAAATAACCTTAAACTGTTTTGCTAAGCTTGCTTTTACAGTAATTAATTGCCTCACAAACCTCCCTTTCTAGGTATGTTTGTCTGAAAAAACCACACTATTTCGTTCTAAGTGTGTTTGTATCAAAAAACCACACTCTAGATGTTTTAGCTATGAGTTAAACATCTCTATTTATAGATTTAACGGTTTCCCAAATCTTCTAAGAGTCTATGTCCTTATCTAGGAATAATTCATTTTCTAGGTATATTTCTTTATCTAGGTATATTACCTTGTCTAGGAAGTATTTCCATATCAAGGTATACTTCCTTACTTTGGTTTGGTTTCCCAAACCTCTTAGGAATCTATTTTCCTTCTATAGGAATACTTCCTTAAATCAGTAATCCCTTGAGGATCACTAGTTCCCGAAAAGAGGAAGATACACATGTATCAGTCAACTTGAGGGAGGGTGGTTTCAAGGAAACTAATCAGAACCCTACCAGCTTTCACAAGACTGAGTCCGAAGAGCCTTCAATAATTCAACAAACTTGGAAGTCTTCAACTATCTAACAGTAAAATCTACGGACTTTTTGTAAAGTTGAGTTTAACATCTTATCTATTGTGACCTATTACTGGATATAAATAGAACTGATCACCACCAAGAAATCTGAAAACTTCAACTCTTTCTCTACATAATGATTTTCCTGAATTCCCCACCACCATTCTAGATATAGTCATATACAGCTCAATTTGTACAGCCGGACAATTTGAACAAATCTACTAACGCGTTTCTTGTGGCATCGACCGTGATATATTTCACATGCGACGTGCATATTTGTATGTGAAGGAAAGTAATTTCTGCTTCAATAAGAATGTGAATTCGTTAGCCGATATTGCCAGTAGTCAGATATATAGGGCTTCATATATTTGTATCAGATCATACATGTATCTAGTAAATATATAATCATTCGTCGGTACTCGTAATCAAGTTCATAAGACAAATCTAAGCGAACACAATAATTTAATTTAAAATATTTGGGTGTCTAAAGCAATATGTTATTCATAATCAACTGGGAATTATCCGGTGGACAAACCTCACCAGCTCACCTTTTATTTGAGTATGTGATCAAGCAAGATAATTTATGATATTCACAATCTAGACCAAGTCACATCCTAAAAGGATTTTGTTGATGAAGAATCCATGATGTTTCCTAAGGTTGGCGTAAAACTATTTTGTTCACGCTATTTTCATTTGTTCCATGACATGGACTTATCCAATCAAAGAGACATAAAAAAAATTAAAAACCAAAAAATATATATATATAATACAAAACAAAGCTTGGCTAAGTTAGGCTAAATAAAGAGCGGCCGAGATTTGTCTAGGAGGGATAAATCTACGGCCGTGGTTTTTTCAACTAACTATTATAAATACTTTATTAATTAGTGTCCCATTAATTGCTCATGATGAATGATTAATTAAATTTTCATGATAAATGTTCATTTAATGAATCTAATAAATACATATTTTTATTAATAAATAAGTTTATTAAATACTATATATATATTGATCAGTAAAGAATTTGGTGCTGGCGAGTTTCGAACTCAGGTAACTGGTATCATCCCCCAATGACTTTACCACTGTATTACAGTGATCCCGGTTAAATAATAATTTTTAATGGTGGTAGCAAAAGAAGCAGTGGGTGGTGGAAACAGTGGCTTGTATTTGTGAGTGGTGGAGGTGGTAACATTACTGGTGGTGGAGAAAATAGTGGGCGTGGATGGTTTTTACGTACGTTGGTGGATGTTGGTGAATAGTAGTGGACAATAATAGTTTTGTGTCTTTACAAAATGAGCAACATTTTATTGTGATAGATGTAGTTGGCTGTTTTTTACACAACTGGTAAGGACAAAACACAATTTTTTTGAGGAGGATACTAAATCATATAAAACAATATGATCATGACCGCTGGATCACCCAAATGGGATCCCAGCTATTTATAGTACCCGATCTAATAAATCACGGTTTTTAGTATTAAAATAAAATTGATTACATTTCCATAATACAAAACAAAGTTTGGACAAGTTAGGCTAGATAAAGAGCGATCAAATTTATACTTGCAGAACATAAATCTACCGCTATAAATGATCACGTTTAATTAAAATTTAATAATAAATATTTCTTTAATTAATCAAATGAATATATTTTTGTTGATACATAATAAATTTATTTGATATTAACCATATCAGTAAGCATTAATGTTGGTTGTGATGGTGGGCAGTGGTGGGGATAATGTTGGTGGGTATTGGTGAGGCTGGTGGAGTGGTGACGATAATGTGGTGGTGGAAGAAGTAGTGGTAGTAGGGTGAGAAAAGGGGTCCTAAGATAGGTAAATTAAGCACTAATGGTGATTTTGATGGTGGGTGGTGGTGGTGGATCGGCGGTGGGGATAATGGTGGTGGGTATTTGTGAAACTGTTGGAGTGGTGACGATAATGTGGTGGTGGAAAAAGTAGTGGTAGTAGGGTGAGAAAAGGTGTCCTAAGATAGGTAAATTATTTAGTCACCCTTGGTTAATTTTTCTTTGTTTTGTTTTCATTTGATTTTAGTTTTCAAATTACTTTTTTTTTTAATTAAAACAATTTTTAAAGGTCAGATTTTTCCAAAAAAGAAGATGTTGTGATTTTAAGATTTGCCGGGTAGGGGCAGGAAGAAAAATGAAACCCATAAAAAAATTGACCAAACATAAGGCTACACGCGAATTAATTGTAATCGGTTCAGTTTCTCACATCTCTCTTTATTCCCCTTTTTTGTCATGGTTTCTGTTTCTGTCATTATTTCTCCCCTACTTCATGGGATTATGCAAGGCTACACGTGAATTAATTGTAATCGATTCAGTTTCTCACATCTCTCTTTATTCACCTTTTTTTGTCATGATTTCTGTTTTTGTCATTTCTCCCAAACTTCGTGTTATTATGCATGCTTGAGAAATAGTTCATGATAATAGGTAAAGAGACAAGAAAAGAAATGGATCAAGAATTAAATATTATTATAAATTTTAGGAAAATGAATAAACACAAATCTATGTAAATTGGGAACCCAATAATTTATATCAAATAGAAAAATTAAATTCTAATGCTAACAGATTTTGCAAGATTAATCTAATTAATATTAAAGTAATTTTAGGTGTTTATAGTTTTGTTACAAGTTTGGTGAATGACCTTTGATGATATTTTTTTGAAGTAGTGAACCCATAGGATTTGCTCTAACGATTAACTATGTTTGTCCCAGAGGGTTGTATGACTTACATACACAATATTAAAAGATTCAAGGATAAGGACATATTTATTAACCAACTCCTCAAAACATTTAGACCTGGATCGATCTGTTCTATTCTTCTCAGACAATTACGACATGTATGAATCGATAGATACATTTGAAACACATATCCTTGCCCGTACCGTTACGGCACGGGTTGAGACCTAGTAAACTATTAAAGTGAACTGTTAGGCCTTTTTAACAATACATAAAAACAAAATTGTGTATCCTCTGCTGTTACTTTTAAACTAGCCAATGCTGATGTCCGCAAACAATTTTGCAAGGGAACTGATCAAAGGTGACATAATTTGAAGTTGAGTACTGAACTAGCAAGACCATTGATATACCTCTTTTACCATACATATTGATGTCATGAACTTTTATAATAAGATCCAAGAAGCAATCTCAACAAAGTCAATTTTCTCAGGATATATATGTGCGTATTGTGTTAATCAAACCATTAAACACAAAATGAGTTCATGGAGTACAAATCAGTGCTCATCCTCACCATTGTTACTAAACTCTGATGTCCTATTGATTCTATTCTTCTTGTTCTGTTTTCTCACGGACTTTCGTGATGAGAGTGTTAGTCGAATTCACAAGAAAAGATTAAGTACGAAAATGGGATAGCTCTAAGTTTTGTGTATCCAGGCCTTTTCATTCGCCATGTCTGTAAGGAACTTAGTAGCTAGGAACGGGAACGAGGTCGGGAGCGGGAGCGAGGACGGAAGCGGGGATCGTAAAATTTTCAAAAAATGAGATAGAGAAGCGAGTTGGGAGCGTAAATTACATTTTTCCTGAAATATTAGTTATATTACCAATTTTCCCATTTTGTAATCAAGAAATAAGACAAGTACATAAAATATTTAGAAAATCTTACTTAAGTGCTGAAATATATCTCACTCATTGACCTTTTTTATTTCTTGTGTTTGTTACGAGCACTCTGAACTCGAATTTGTGCTTGTGTTTCCTGTTCTTGTGAACTTGGAGGTGGAGGTGTTGGTGTAGGGGAGGATGGAGGGATAACAGCAGGTGTTGGTGTTGTAAAGTAATCCACTTCATTATCAGATGCCGTGTATCGTTCCCTTGCCTCAATTACTTCAATAGCTTCTTCAATGTTGTTTTTTTCAGGATTTACATCCCAATTTCTATATTGAGTCCCGTAATCTTCTCTTTTCCTTGCAAGAAGACGTTGATTATAGTGAACATACACAAGCTTTTCATACAAAGGTGATGACACATATCATACACAGAGACTTGAAGATATGAAAATATCTAGATAGAGATACCAGAATATACACAGTTAGCACAATCAGTAGATAAAGATACAAAGATTTGAAAATATATACACCTAGTAGATAAATATATATGAGAATATACCCACTTAGTATTTATAAAGATATGGAGAATTGAAGATGTGAGAATATACTAAACGAGTGAAACGTTTCTCTCAGGTTATGAGCGCGCTCCCATGACGATTCTCATTAAGGAGCGCAAAATTGCGGTTCTCAGTGAGATCCGTGACCACTTCTCACATTCCTGGCTACTAAGGTAAGGAATCCATATAGTTCTGTAAAGTCTTCCGTGCAATATAACAAGATCAATAATATCATATCAACTTATATTCTCAAGTTTTGGATTACTTGTGAATTTTAATATGTACGTATTCTCTATTTGGGTATGGCAAAAGTTTCCTTTCGATGATTTTAGTTTGTGCAAGTTAATTACCCTCAAGTTAATGTGGATTTATAGGATTTTTGTGTTTTTGATGGATAAAGAATTTTGTGTTGACGAAGAATTTTGGCGCCCCGTACAATGGACCTGTTGAATTTATCTTCTTTTTTTATTGTTATTATTTATAGAGAGTAAAAATTTGGTGCTTAACAATATATTTGCTGGGTTTTTAATTTTTTGATCCATAAAAAATCCTGGCGTCTTTAAGGGCGACCCCGAAAGAATTTGGGGCGACTAATAAAACAAAATAGGGTCACCCAAAACTAAAATAAAGCCACCCTTTATCTCAAATATTCCGAAATGTCTAAAATGCCCTCCATAATCGGTAGACAATACTACAATCGGTAGTTTATATTGATGTATGTTGATTTGTGTTACGGAAATTATAATCGGTAGTTAAAATGGTAATCTCGTGATGTTAATTTTCTACCGATTATGGTAGTGCCCCAAACTCAAATTTTTCAAAAACCAATGGAATTTTTAATTTCTCTATTTGCACAATCGGTAGTTTCGTGATGTTTATTGTCTACCGTCTCGTGATGTTCTTTTATCTACCGATTGTGGTAGTTGCCCCAAATTCGAAATTTTCAAAAACCAATGGAATTTTGAATTTATCGGTTGTTTCGTGATGTTTATTATCTACTGATTGTACAATCGGTAGTATGGTGATGTTCTTTTATCTACCGATTGTGGTAGTTTCCCCAAATTCAAAATTTTCAAAAACCAATGGAATTTTGAATTTCTCTATTTGCACAATCGGTAGTTTCGTGATGTTTATTATCTACCGATTGTACAATCGGTAGTCTCGTGACGTTCTTTTATCTACCGATTGTGGTAGTTGCCCCAAATTCGAAATTTTCAAAAACCAATGGATTTTTAAATTTCTCTATTTGCACAATCGGTAGTTTCGTGATGTTTATTATCTATCGTGATGTTATTTATCTACTGTGGTAGTAGCCCCAAATTCAAATTTTTCAAAAACCAATGGAATTTTGGATTTCTAAAAGAAGAGAATTACATAGTCACAATCGGTAGATAAAAAAAATACTAAACTACCGATTATGAAGGGACATATAGGTATTTTCCAACCTTTTTTATCTTATTATTCGCCTCTAATTCTTTCAGGGTCGCCCCTAAAGACGCCAGGTAAAAAATCTATTGCTGATGAAGAATATGGGCCACCGACTTTTTTTGTGTCATCCTCTAAGGACTTTATCACTGTACTTACTAGTAATTTATTTGGTATCAACGTAATCAAGCAAAGCATAATTAGGCAAAGTAAATGACGTAACTTTCCGGTTATAGGCATCGGAAGTTGCATGATCATTGTTTTTGTTAGTCGATTCTTTGGATTTGAACCAAAAATACACACGTAGCACACCCATTATATATATATAGTTTCAGGAGAAAATACTCTGTTGTGGTTAAAAGTTGTATCAAGATCGAATTCTAGAACTTCTGGCCCCATCTGAGATAATATAGACCAATAGGAGATATGGGTATTGAAATTTTTTCGGTAGTTTTTGCTGCGCACCAAATGGACCGGCCGGCTAACAACAACCTGTTTTCTTATTTCCTATTAGGTTTTTCTCAATATCACATTCGCTGAGAACAAACAAAAACCACAACAACAGCATCTCTTCACATTCTCACCATTGAAGCGCAAAAACAAAACCCTAGAATCTTATATATCACAAGAGGAGCGCAGGTGGTCTAGATAATTATAATGATACTTTCACGCGTGGAGCAAGTTTGATCGTTATTACAGATCAGTAAGTTTTTGAATATGTTTACTGTGCATATCCACTTCTCCTCTTTAATATTTTTGTTTCTTTCATCATTTTTCTTGATTCTGGTTCATGAACTAATAATAAATGCATCGCCTGTCTCTCTTTTGCCTCGCAATATATCCTCTTGGTTCCAAGGTAAACCCTAAATTTATCTATCTAACCACTGCGTATTTTTCCATTTTATATTCTCCTTCATTGTCTTAGTTCCGTTTATGCTCTATTTGAATCTTCTTATTCTCTGTATTAGTTCAATATAAGCTTTATTTGATAATACAATAGGTTTCTTTGGTTTTTAACTAATCATATTTACCTGATACTAACTCAGGTTTTCGACTTAGAAACGATTCATTGTGAAATTAAGGTCACGATTTCTGTTTTCCTTCCTGGCTTTACTCCGTTTCTCTCTGTGCATGCCTAAGTTATTTGATAATACATGTTTGTTCTAAGGACGACTAGAAGGATCGGAAAACAGTTTCATCTGGAAATATTCAAAGAGAAAGGGGGCAGCTGAAGTTCATAATACGTTTGGAAAGGTAAGATATTTAACATTTTTTTTTTTAGTATTGGGAAAAGAAGGTAATTCATATATTTATGCAACAATATCCAAGTCTAGGAAAAGAAGAACTAAAACAACAATCTATGTGTAATTTGGATTTTTGTTTTGTAGGATTAATTTGGTTTTCAGTTATGATTGATTATAACGAACAAATTATAATTAAAAAAATAAAATAAATTATAATGAACAAATTAGTATTTTGGTTGATGCAGTTAAAGTGTTTTTTTTTTTTACTGAATCTTAATTATGAAATGTGTTTGATTTTGGTTCCTTTGGATATTTCTTAATTCTGACTGAGTTTTATTTTCAGGATTCCACTGCGGTGAGTTTATATGCAAAAATGTTATAATGGTTGTATAAGATGGTGGTGTTTCACTGAATCAGGTAGCCGGTATGTCCTAGCTTTTTTTTTTCTTCATTCATGTACATATGTTTTATAGGAGTTTGCCTAATAGAGTTGCTGCATCTTTCATATTGTGGATTTTAGATTGAATGAAATTGAGTTGTTTTTTCTTTCAAGCTACTCCCTTTTCACTACTTACTGTTGACTTCGTACCCTAATTTACTGATATCAGATGCAGAAGTGGTTTCTGAGGTCTCACAGGCTTCACCGGAGGTTTGGGTTTTAATGTGTTTGTACAAATAAGGGTAACATTTCGATCTGAGATTCTCTTTGGTCCCAATTTTACATTTTTTAATCTCTTTTTCCTACATTTTTTTTGTCGGTCTTTACGATGCTTAAATGTACTCAATTACGTACCTGCAGAATCGCAGACTATGGGGGTACTCTTGCAGTGCCACGTTCCCCTGATGAATTACTATAAGATGCCCATCAGAGAAATACGTCGAACTAATATCTGTAGAATCCACTCTGAACTACCCATTGTTGTAAGAGGAACTTACACAGGATCGCATCATTTGGGATGCAGGTGTACTCCTAATAGAATTTAAAGGGGAGCACCAACTGGGATGTTCTAAGTCAAAATTTGAAGTGGAGCACTCATTGACGGATACCCGCAGTGAAGAGAAATTGTAGAAATCCCTTTGCAAAGGCAACCGTTAAGTAAGCGTGATTTTACATTTAATAGGTGGTGTGTTTTTAAAGATAAGCAAGGTAAACTGCATCGGTTAGTTTTCCAATTTGTAATGTTATTTCACTGTCCGGCTGATACTAATTTGTATTCGACATGCAGGTCTGTGATGAACTTACAAAGTGAATTTGAAAATTCGTAAAAGCTAACCTATGTAGGATGATACCGCCAAAAGTTATGGCATCGTCGACTTACCCGGCCGAAAGAAATTGCTTTACTGAAGTGTGTCCTACTTCAAGGAAATGGAGGTTATGCATTAGATTGGCATACGTGACCTGACCATCCATATTTTACATGATACATTCAAGTTCAGTAGGTTCCCTTGCATCCTGCTGGCGTGTTTCTCCTAATCATGTTGTGCGGTAGAGTAAGGAGACTTTCGTATTTGTATTGAACAAGAAAAGATTTAAACAAGTGGCATGAATTTTCCAAATGGATTGATGTAAAACTAAATGCTCATGGATTTGTATTTTTCCTATTAGTTCAGTGCAGAATCCATAGAACGGGTATAGTGATAAATACAAAATACTATAGATTCTATAGAACGTGATTTAGGTTTTTTACTTTGTATGAAATTATCAAAACAAATTTCATTGACAAACGAACATAGCAACCCTTTCCTTCCATTATTAATAATATGATTTCAGGTGAATTTCTTCTGTTGTGGTTAAAAGCTGAATCAAGCTCTCTTTTTAGAGCTTCTGGCCCCACCGGAAAATATTTCCGCCAATAAAATCTTTTGAGAAAATTTTGACCAATAGTAAATAAGAGCTTCTGGCCCCACCAAAAAAATCTTAAATAGTAAAAAAATAATACTTTAAGTAAAAAAAAACTTACCCGCCCCCACGAGAAAATAATTCAAGTAAAAAAATATATACACGGGTAATTTTCTTTTTAAGTTTAGGTTGGGACAACCAATTTGAGCCCGTGCAGCGCACGGGCGCAATCTAGTAAATATATATAGAAGACTACCGATCTAAATTTGAGGAGTACTCAAATTTCCCCAACTATGGGTCAAGTAATTTGGGCCCGTGCAACGCACGGGCTAACAACTAGTCTGTGGAAAAATGTATCACTTTCTCAAACACTTGCTATTACATATCGAGGTGCAGCACCAACAGAACCAGTTTGTTTTCGAAAATAATTAACCCATAAATGGAATTTCTTAGGAAACACTAGGTAACCCCAGTAGATTCTTATGGCTTTCCACTTGGGATGGTTGAAAGTGGCCGAGAGCCCGTGAGTTTGATCCTCACACCCTTTATAGATCTATGCGTTTATTAAAGCAATAAAACTTGGCACCAACTTGAATTAGAGGTGGCAGGTTTTTGAGACGAATATTTCAGTTGCTAAAGTTTACGTGGCGGTTATTTTCACCACCAATTGGATTGGGATGAACAGGTATTTGAAACGGAGTTACAAATTTGGTACAGGTATAACAGTTACGTATGCCGTATGGGGTAGGTGCCAAAGACCGCAAGGGAATAATTAGGCGACTTGGTTTTTCGTCATAACTAGTAACGCTGCATTGCTAATAGTAAGTTAACCAACCTCAATTGGTTCATGTTTTTATTTTATACGTGTGGATGTTTTGGTAAAAAAAAACCTAAGAAACATCTTTGCATAATAATACTGAAGCTTGGAGGTGAAAATCCGATTCCATAAGGCTAAGTTTTACTATCGTCGCTCCAGTTCAAGATTCAACCTTGAGGGTAAATTTGAATAAAGTTCTCTGAACCCAACTATTGGCATAGAGAACTACAAATGAAGTGCTTCTGCTTCTCCACAAATCAGAAGAAAAAACATTAAGAAGGAAAAAATCTTACTCTTTTGCTTCTAGAAGTCGGTTTGAAATAATATCGCCAAATTAACTTTTTTCTTTTCGACTTTGAGAAGTAAAAAAGTTACCGCTCAACGTACATCCAAACAGGTTAGTATAGATAAAGCAGAAGTGCTTCAACTTCTCTTGAAGCAGAAGTCAATTCCAGTCTAAAAAGGACTTTCTTTTGCTCCTAAACATCAATTTTGAAATTATGTATCCAAACCAACTTGATTTTTTTTGTTTCTCGAAATCGAAAAGTAAGTTCTCAAATAGTATCCATATATGGACTTGAGAAAGGATGAAATTCCGACATTTTACTTTTCCTTATATAAAATTCCAAAAACAACATTTTGGACCTTTTGCAACGTTTTTATACTCTTTTTACACCCCCACGGATGACTTTTTACACGTTTTTTTCTAAATGACTCATCTTTGAGTTCAGTTAATCGATTAAGGACGAGAAGAAAATTGTCTTTGACCCGTCAAATGAATCTAGTTGACCGGTCAAGAACGGGAGTGCACTTCTACTGTAATGCACACTTGAATATAGTATTGCTGACCAGTCAAATGAGTTTGGTTGACCAGTCAATTTTTGGAGCGAACTATTACCGCACTCGAAAAAATGATCCTACTGCAATATATGTACGTCATCATTTCATGACACAGACGATTTGTCATATTTTGCCTATTTAGTGATATGTTCTTGTTTTGGAATCGACTCTAGGGACGCATAATTTCACCCTTTTCTAAGAACGTGTAATTGGGATATGAAAACTAATTAGAGGATATGATAATAGGACAAAATAGAAATTTAAATAGTAAATCAGAGTTACCCCCTATCCATGTATTTTAACTAATTTTCTAATCTACCCCTCACTAATCATATTTAGTGGTTAATTATAATTAGATAAGTTAATAGATTAGTCTGATAATGATTAGTATGAATCATAATCACTTCACTTGGGTGAGAGTAGAAGGAAAACTTGAGGTAAATTAAGAATTTGGTTAAAAAATTAGTACTCCCAACTTACAAAATGCCAACAAAATCGATGCCGACAAAGGTGACAAAATGTACAGAAATTTAGTACTCCCAACTTACAGTTCCGGCATTGTAAGTTATTTATCGAACACACCGGCACCATTTTTAGGCATGGCCTTCATCCGGCATGGTCCTCATCAAATACAATGACAGCGATGTAAAAAAAAAATCATTTCCGGCATGGTCTTCATCACTAATACAATACCAATGATGTAAAAAGAAAATTCGTTTTTAAAGTAAGGAGCCGGCAGAGAAGGAGAAGAAAATTAAAAGGGAGTACGAAATATTTAGGTTTGATTTAGTTTTTATTTATTTTAAAGGTTAGTGTAGTTTTTTCGCCCCTAAAAAATACCCCTTAGCAGGAATTATTGGATGTAATATCAATTCATATCCCCAATTAGTTTCCATATCCCCTAATTACGCCTTATTTTCTAAGTCCCTTTCAAAAATCTCCCAAACAAATGCTCCAACTAAGCTTCAAGGGGGTGAGCATATGTAGCACCTGATTGGTCCTAGTTCAGTTGAACAGTCAGTTACGGGCACACGTCTTTTTGGCATCAAGTTTCACAATTTATTCGCTCCTCGGGGGATTCCAAGATTAAATGAGTTAAAAAACTAGCTTAGATTATTCAAAAACTATGACATACACACACAGCAATGGCTAATCCTGATCAGCAACATGATTGAGTGAGGAAGCAGCTAGCTAATTAAAGTTGTTCATTGTCTTTATTTGTTGCCATTGTCGACTAATTAAGCTTAGCTGACCAGAGATGGGGGGTTTGAAAGTTCTGTCAACTCTTGATTCAGCAAGAACACAGTTGTACCATTTCAAAGCAATAATAATTGCAGGTATGGGTCTATTCACTGATGCTTATGATCTCTTTTGTATTACGCCAGTCATGAAATTGATCGGACGAATCTACTATGAAAGTCAAGATATCGATGAATCTGTGAGAGGTGTAGTACCACCATCAGTCATAACCATAACAGTTGCCACCGCTCTGATTGGCACCGTCTTCGGGAAATCGGTATTCGGATACTGTGGTGATAAGTTTGGTAGGAAAAGAGTTTATGCTCTATTGGTTATAACAAGTCTTTGCTTCTTTAGGTTCCTGCTTGGTTTCGGTATTGGTGGGGATTACCCAATCTCCGCTACAATCATGTGTGAATTTGCTAATAAAGCAACAAGGGGTTCGTTTATTGCCACTGTTTTTTCCATGCAGGGTTTCGGGATCCTCACTAGCCCCGCTGTTACGATGCTTCTCTGTGGGATTTTCAACCGTGCTTCTGAGTCAAAGAACAAAGTTGCACAAACACCCGACGAGGCTGATTTACTGTGGCGGTTGATTTTGATGTTTGGCGCTATTCCGGCTGCTATGACGTTTTATTGGCGAATGATGATGCCTGAAACTGCCAGGTAACGTATGAAAATCGAATCTCTAGATCTCGTTTGCACATCAATTACAATGCGCTAGGTCATTTCGTTGTTGTTTGCTATCTTTATCTGTTTTCTGTAACTGTAAATGCTCGGGTAAATTTCCTTAAAAAAATATGTACTTGTTATCTGCAAGCTGGAAATGATAGTAAGAGAATAATATCAACCACTGGGATTTTAATATGAAATTTCGACCAGCAAGAAACTGGGTCGATGCTACTTCAACGTGCTAACCAACGCTGTAATAATGTACTTAAAGAGGATAATAATTTTAATCAGATGTGCAGGTAATAACTTCCATAAATTAATTGCGCGCGAGTGATGGCTTTGTATGTAATTTGATATTGTTTATTAAAGGGTGAAATACAGATGTACCCCTTGGGCGCACACAGATGTACCCCGTTTTTTTCACTTTTACAGATGTACTCCTGTTTTGAAAAAACGGCTAACGGAAAGTTAACCTCCATGTCAGCAGTTAAATCGGCCAACTCACTTGCCAACTCGTCTAGTCTGCCACGTAAGCTGTGTACACGTGGCTGGTTCCACATTTGAACGTCAAATTTTTTTCTCTTCCATATATCTGCTCTACCCAACCCTTCAAATTCAAAACTCGTCACAGTATTCATAACCTTCACCTATATGTCTCTCACAGGATACTTATCTTCAACTTCAGGTCTACACCAAATGAACAAACATATTATTAGTTCAAACATACATATACAGAAACCCATATAGACATAGTATTAGTTCATGTCCACACCGAATGAACAAGACCCATACAGAAACACATATGAATTGACTACTTAAAATTAACATATATCAATTAATTGGAGATTTCAATTCCAATGATGGTCTATGGGCAGTGAAGACAGAGACAACTGAATCTAAAACAAACAAAAACTCATTTAAACAAGAGACTGACACTAACAATATATAGATATAGGTAGTGGGTGTATTATCCACAAACAACTGAGATTCAAGCCAAACCCACTACAAATGGAAAAAACTAAAATGAGTCGAAATTTATCATCAGTCAAAGACTCAAATACATGCTGATCATAAAGACATAGCCAACCCATTTTCCATGTAATTTAGTAGTGCAATACATATACAGAAAACCAATGTAAATTGTAGGTAGAGAGCATCGCATCATGTAACCTAATTTTGCTCTCTGATTTCCATCCAATATCAACAATTAAGTACAAACCTAAAGCAAATAATGCTACTCATGAACAAGGGTTTGGTAGCCAACAGTTCTGACCTTATTAACTAGTTTCAATTTATTCCATGAAGCAAATGGATTAATGTGTATTTAGGAAAGATTGGCTATAAAGGGTTGGAAACAATAAAGAGAAAGCTACCTCTCAATACCATGGAACCTGCACACTGCTTGTTCGTTGAAATTCCCCAAAGACAATATTCTCCTCACCAAAAGCCAGCTCCCCTATACCTTTTAAATCCACAACCACCTGCATAACCACTACAACTGACCACCACTCTACTGCATCACCAGTTTGAATAAGCATACATTTGCAGTGCCACATATATACAACTACCAACACCACCACCACCATCCATCTCACTTGCATACGACAATTGCAGTCCACCTTCTCGCCATCACCAGCACCTCCATAATCCATCACCAGTTCCTTCACTACGCATCAGACTACCAGGCAACCACATCAACTAAACCCAAAACTCTATCCAAACCAATTTCAAACTCTGAACAAAACCTTTTATAGCTCTGAGACAAATCGCTGAATATCTCACAAATTTCTCCTCTTAAACCACCAACCTCCATCGGCATTAGCATGAGTTTCTTAACTTCCAATTCTCTACCAAATCAACTGAATTGATCAAACTCTGCAACTTATTCATCAATCTGATACAAACAATCAAATCAAAATCTCTTAATTTCACTAATTTAGCTTGGGATGAATCGAATAAGATCAATTAATTTCTTCTTATCCATCATAAATCGAAATACCCATTTAATTCATGGAAACCCTAATTTTTGCCAGCAGTTATCGAAATACCTAATTTTTTCCCTTGCTAGTGATTCAATCTCTTCTAAACAACCACGATTAGGTTGATTTGAGAAAAACCCCTAAGTTATCTCTCGATTTTAGCAAAAAAAAAATAAAAAAAAATATATTATTTAGATGAACTAGAGAGAACCAGAAAGAAGAAGGAAGAAGAAAATGAAAATCGATCTCTCTCTGATGGGTTTTCCCACGTATCATCAAACCATCTAAGCATCTAAACCGTCCAATTTCTCTAAGATCTGGATATCTCATGTTATTGATTCTGAGACTGAGAAAACAAAGGAACCAAGTCAATCTGCGCACCCTTGATTTTCAACGAGATCTCCACCACCTAGATGTGTGAGCGGGATCTGTGACACGTCATACTAATGGTAAACAAACACGTGGCATCATTTTCACAAACACATGGCATCATTTTCTCATCTCGGTCAAGGATAAATTGACTATATAACCGAGAAATTGACTTTTCTAACGTTTTTGGATGGAAAACATCCAACAGACCTATATTTATAAATGAGAAAAAATGGGGTAAATTTTTAAGTCGGATGTAAGTATAATCCTTTATTAAACTACTATTTTAGGTATACTGCTCTGGTGGGAAAAAATCTAAGACAAACAGTGAAAGACATGGAAGGACTGTTGGATATACCAATGACCGATATCACAGAAGAGCACGAAGTGGTGCCCGTGTCACCAACTTATGGAATACTTTCAAGGGAATTTTTCAGGCGTCATGGACAAGATCTCTTTGCTTGTGCTTCTTCTTGGTTCCTTGTGGATGTCGTTTTTTACAGTAGCAATCTATTCCAGTCTCATGTTTATCGTGATCTTCTTAGAGATCCCCATAAACTGAATGCATATCAGCAGGCTTATGACGTAGCAAAACTTCAAGCAATTATAGCAGTTTGTTCTACAATTCCAGGGTACTAGGCTACTGTTTTTTTTCATTGAACGAATCGGACGAGTTAAAATCCAAATGATTGGGTTCTTGGTCATGGGGATTTGTATGTTTGCTATTGGAATACCTTATTACCAATATTGGAATGATCACACAAATGCATGGTTCTTAATCCTTTATGGACTCACATTCTTCTTCGCTAATTTCGGGCCAAACACGACGACTTTCATCATACCGGCTGAGCTATTTCCTGCTAGGTTTCGATCTACTTGTCATGGGTTCTCTGGGGCTGCGGGAAAAGTTGGTGCTATTGTAGGTTCAGTTGGATTTCTATGGGCTTCTCAGAGTCAGAATGAGAAGGAAGTTGACAAGGGTTATCAAAAAGGTATTGGGATGACTAATGCATTAGTGATTCTTGGTGGAATTTCACTGTTAGGAATGATCTTGACCTATTTTTTCACACGTGAAACCATGGGAAGGTCATTAGAAGAAAACGAGGTGGAGTACGAAGCATCAAACCAAACCAGTTTTATGGTATGTTTCAGGGGTGCTGACCAAACAAGTCCTGAACATCATCATCAACATCCTAGTAGTTCTCATGTCCGTTCGAGTATCAGTAGTAGTACTACTAGTAATAGTACTGTTGCTATTGATCAAAACAGAACTAGTACTTCTGCTTCTCTTTATATGGCTTAATTTTCAATCAAGAAATTCATGTTGTGCCCCTCATTATAAGTTTGAGCAAAGCTCTAGAAAATTATCTATTCCGTGGAAAGGTACAAATATAGTTCAACTCTTCATAAACTCTACAACAATGTGCGCGCTGGATAATCCGTGGATCGGCCGAGTGAATTATTCAGGATTTGACCAATTTATCCTCCATGGTCGAGTTAATAGAGCACTGTGGGGTTAGGTCAGAGTTTATGGGTCGGCAACAATAGACACATCTTCTTTCCCCCTTCTTGCTTCTTCCCATTTATCTCGGTTTCTTCTTCCATTTTCATCTTATGTAAGGTTGCAGAGACCTACCGAAATGACTTGAAAAGGAACCATCTTTCAGGACAAATTCCGGATGAAATCGGTGAAATTATCTTTGCAAACTTTGTAAGTATTTTTTTGGTTGTGGGGTGGAGAGATATATACTGCTCAATTTCGCATCTTTCTTCCTTGTATTGATCTGAGTATCAATTCGTCATGCTAGGGATTTGTCTTTCAGTGAGACTTATGGGGACATACCATTTTCAGTATCAAAGTTGAAAGAATTGGAAACACTACAAGCTTTTATTGTCATTGGGTGGTTCAAATATATAGTCCATTGTTCTATGATTTTATCTAGCGGTGAAATTCTTTCGCATGATTTTGAAAAGCAATCAGCTAACTGGACCGATTCCTTCGACTTTGTCACAGATTCCAAACTTGAAAATCATGTAAGTTTCACTAAGTTTACATTTCTTCGCAATCTAATATTCTCGATTTTTTTTTACCGAGATACAAATTGTCTTTGTTCTAGGGACCTGGCCCAAAATAAACTGAATGGTGATATACCTAGACTTTATCTACTTGAATGAAGTTCTAAGATATTTGTAAGTTATGAGTCCATGTTATTTGAGTATCCATCTCATTTGTTGAGTTACTATAAATCCTTGGCTTATTGCCAGTATTTTTTGGGATGGTGTATGATTGTTTCAGATTTTTCTTGTAAGGCAGGGGCTTGTGTGACAACAATTTGGTAGATAGCCTCTCTTCTGATATCTTCCGATTAACATGCTTTTGGTTTTTGTAAGTTTTTATGCTTTGTCAAATATATAGTTAATGTCTCCTTCTCTACACCTTCTAGGGAAGATCTGTGTTTATTAATGTCACCATGTTTATACGTTTCGCAGTAATGTAAGAAATAACTACCTTACGTTTCGCAGATCAGCGTAAGTTCAACTACAAAGCCAAAGATTTGATCGTATTTCATTTCCTTCTCCTTATACCTCACACGATTTATTTTTTTGCAGCTCCAATATCCAAAGCCGCCATCTTAGGTATTACACTGGGTTCCCTTGTTCTACTTCTCCTTATCCTTTTAGCAGCATTTTGACCACACAATCCAAAACCTTTTGCAGAAGGGTCGCCGGAAAAACCAGGTACTTTTTTATCAAATAAACAACACTAATCTCTGGTCAAGTATTCTAGGGGATAATAAAGAGTACTCTTTTATTATGCAGCTACGTATACCTCACCAAAGCTCGTGATTCTTCACATGAACATGGCACTTAATGTGTATGAAGACATCATGAGTGTGACTGAGAACTTATGTAAGAAGTATTATCTAAAATGGTCGGGATTATTCCAAATGCAGTTTGTATCATGCTTCACTTAAGGTCGGAAGTGGTTGGAATTATGGGGATTCACTCATCATGGTTAAAAACGAGCTTGTAAACCTATGGTTGAGAATGAGCATATCGGGATTTGACAGTGATATCCGCGACATCATGGATTTGAAATTATAGAGAGATTCCCTAAATGAACATAATAATGGTTTGTGATGTAGATTAAACTGTCTACTTACTGGCATCTTTATACGTTAAAATAATTGATGGCAGTTTATCTGCCCTTTCACAACGTTCCCTAAACTGCTTCAGTTTTGTAAGCAAAGTAGTGCATATTGTCTTTCAACAGTCCTATAAAATAAATTGAGTACCTCATCAACATGGTCGTATAAATGTAAATGGGTACCTTATTTATCAGGGTACTATAAATTATAATGGGTACCTGGCTTTCAAGGTCATACAAATTAACTAGGTACCCAGTCCAATGGAAGAGTATATTATTACTATTCGGGTAGTATAAAAAAAATTGGGTAAGTTGTTCTAAGTTTCAATGGAAGATCATTTTATTATTCGGTAAATTATTTGTTGTGCAATGAAAAGAAAAGATGAATCCTACTAGATGTTTAATGTTTTACAATTACCAAATTATCTTGTAAGAAAAACATGCCTCGAGGCTCTTCTGTCGTCTAAAATTAATAGTAAATATAAACTTTTTGTATGTCTTTCAAATTAAATATGAGAAAATGCATTTTACGGTACAAGAACCCACTTGTTCCACATAAGCCTCGTGATTTACGTGTTGTGTTCAAATTTTGAAATGAATTTAACATTATAAATTGCTGGGTACACCATTTATACGTAATATAGTATACGCTCAACCTGCAAAGGTACATGGGGAAGCCATAACTCATTCTAATATCCCCAACATTGAGCATTCACATGCACATATACTTATTCTGGCAGATGATAACCCTTCGATTGGCAGCAGCAACATGAATACCATCTACGCTTCCGCTTAAACCCAACCACGTGTGGCAGATATCACCTGTAGCATATTTTCATATAGATCAGATGGATAACAAATATTTAACAATACTAGCGGTACTCATGCTGAACAACAATGGTAAAAGGTGTCAGGCATAGTGAGTTGGGGCTACAATATGATAGCGGTGATGATGCAGTTGAAGCAATATGCATGCATATTAAAAATGCAGAAGGGATTCATTGGATGCTACAAACCGTCACCCTTCTTGATCGATATGAATAGTAAAAAACATTTAGAATTTTTATTCATCACAACAGATGCAAGAATAAATGTGAAAGTTGTTACGAATCACTTGTTAAATATCAACTGAGAATCCCATACTTGTCTTGGGATATAAATTGTATATTAGTATGAACATAACATCATGATGCCACGCGCGAGGATCAAATGAGAACCTCATAGCCACCATGCTTGAAACAGAAACCGATAGTTTCTGAGGATTTAATCTCGAGATTCAAGCAACAATATATGCAACCATATTCTGGATCCGGTCGACCACAGTATTTCAACAAAAACACAAATATGATAAGACATTCCTTTCTCCGCCCCACGGCACCCTGTCTGTTGTGGTAGAGTTTAGAAGATGCAGCTGATCAGTCATGAAATTGATACTTTTATATTCACAAGCACTACCAAATATATCTTATAAGGAGACATGTACTACCATGGTAGAGTTTGAAGATCAAAGCTTATGATAATGTTCGTTCTAATGCATCAAATTTTAGAACTTGAAATGTACGAGGAAAAGTGGCAGATGACCGATATTACAATAGGTTAGTTGGGAATTACAAGATAAAGTTGTTGTTGCGAACTTTTCACTATTAATTTCATCAATATAAGATAACGGGACCAAATATGCATTAAAAGAACTAAAAAACACTTCATTCACCAAGAGGAATTATTATAAATAAATGTAGAAGCATGATAGGATTTGAAATCAACTGACCAAGATACTGTGTTGTATCATTCAACAAATTCATTACTTGTGTGATAGATTTAGCTTTAAGGAGGAACAACTGATACACCATCTTTGTAAATTCAACCACGGATATGGATTTTGACATTTTTAGGAGCATATTCACACCATCGTTGTACCTGGTTCATTGCCTGACCGATCGCTAAATCTCCTGCCGGACCAGAAAATAACATTAACCACATCGTTGTCGTTACCACCAAATCGTTCAAAAAAACATTCTTTCAATACTACTATATCAATATATAAATCAAAACACAATGCATTGGCTTAATAATATGGGGTGGGGGGTTAAAACCTAACTACACATACCAAAAACAAAAACCAAACAATGAAGGATGGATTTCTGGTATGGGGATTTTACAATTCAAATTTATTTGTATGTAATTTCTTGCACGCTGTAGTCAATTGATACGGGGTTTTACAACCTAACTACAGAGACCAGAAAACAATCAAGGAAGGATGGATTTCGGGTAAAATTATATCAATTTCATTCAAATACAATCATACAAACACAATATCAGTTTGACCTCTCCAAAATATAATTTAATTCGATAGGAATAGATCAATTTCTCTTTCAGTTTCCAAAGAAAGAAAATTAATTTGAGAAAAATGATCGAATTTGATTAAGTCCCCTCAAATCTAAAGGAGATGATCGAAATTATGGTTTTAAACAAGAAACAATTAACAATTGATGTCAAACAGGAAAAATTAAATGAAAGTATATACTCATACCACCTGGATTTGATGCCTTAACCTTGCATAAGATAAGATGAAAGAAGAAACAAGATAAATGGAAGAAATAAGAAGGGGAAAAGAAGATGGGTAATGTATAAACTGACCTAACCCCATAGTGCACTATCAACTCGACCATGGAGGATAAATTGGTCAAATCCTGAAAAACTCACTCGGCCGATCCACGGATTCTCCAACGCGCACATTGTTGTGGAGTTTATGAAGAGTTGAACTATATTCATACCTTTCCACAGAATAGATAATTTTCTAGAGCTTTACTCTATAAGTGTAATGTATACGTGTATAGTGCATTCATTTATTATTATTACAATCAGAGTTTTGTAAGTTTAATGGCAGTATTTTGTGCACGGCTATGTGCACCAAAACAAGTTTCCCTATCAACATATTCACAGGGATTAGTCAATTGAGATCTGTGGAGATACCGAAAGAATTATTGAGACTTTTGAAATCTCTTGTAAGTCAATTGAGAGTTTTTCAAATTCTCAAGCAATCTATGTTATTGGATCGTGACTTTCTAAAAGTCTTCAGAATTCTCTGTTATTGGATTTGGAATTTGAAATCAATGACTTATGGTTTTGAGAGACTTGTAGAAATTTTATTACAAAACATACCATAAAAGACTAAAAAAAGTCTCTTCTAAAACCAAATAAGCTACAATTAAACATTAAGAGACTTTTTTCTTTCTTTTTTTCCTTTAAGGATTAAATATCAAAATATTAAAAACAATAACCAAATAAGCTACAATTAAACTCTTAAAAAATGAAGAAAAAAAATGTTGTCTTCCGACCCCGATAGGTTTACTAGAGATTCAAATCCCTTGTGTCCGTTTCGTTTTGATTTTTTTGTCAAAATGGTTACAATTTCTATTAGCCATGCATGGACTAATACATTTTCATTGAATTATTCATATATTCATTTTGTAAAAAAATAAATATATTGTTTGTCTCACGTGTGTAAGGTGAAATTCATATATGTTTTGTTGTCTCTATGAATCACCATAATTCCTTGAAAATCATTCAGAGAGTATCCCAAAATCTCTAAACTCACAGAGAATCACCAAAATCTCTTGCATAAAAAGTCTATCAATGTCTCTACTAATCCCAGTTGACTAACCCCCTAACTCTCACCATCACAGGGCGGTCGTTCCTTGTACATCTTGGGCCTTTTATAGACACCCACTAGAGGGTCTTCTCCTTGATGCATTTGGCGGTGTCATCTCATTTTTAATTTCAGGGATGATGGAACGAACGACTGTGTTCTTCTTCCTTTTTACTATGATTAAAGCTATTTCAACTTGTATTCCGTAATTACTCTGCTTACCATGATATCCGTCATTATGGATTAAGAGGAGTAAATTATTATTACTCTGAACCATTTTTCATATTTTGGGTTATTGCTCGGGACACACGTGCCTTACACCCTTGTGAAGCGAGTAACGCCAGTTAATTAGTAATTGGGACCTATGTTGTGAAAGGCGAGGCGAGGCGAGTCAAAGGGCTTGGCATATATTGGAGTGCACTTAACAATGGATCCAGAATCCAAGGTCTGCAGGAGCTAGAAATTACAAATAAAAATAAAAAATGTAATAATATGCATAAATACTGTTTGGGAGCCAGGAGTTTCCCATGCTCCTCCCAGGAGTGCAACCAACTAACAACTGATTTGCGAAAGTTTATGAGTCAATCGTAGTATCATAACCCAAAGTGCACAAATTGTGTTAGTGCATACTTGTACATGAAAAAAGAAAAATGAAAAAAAATTTGTTTTGTTACATCAGCTGCTTTAATTAATTTTTAATGGGAGCAAAAAATGTAAATGTAAATTCATCGTGATAACACTGTAAAATTTTAAAGCACATCCACATCCTAATTCGCAAGTCAGTCTGGTGTCCAATCTTTCAATGGCCTGCTCGATCAGCTCCTTTTAATTTATTTATTTTCCTAAATATGACGTCCTATATCACAAAATGTATGTTCCGATTCTGGCAAAACTTTATTCTGCATCCCAAAACTGAGCCAAGTAATGACAATTGGAATCAATTGCCTCCACCCCCTATTAGGCTGCATACCCTATAAGGAGAGAACAAACTACTGACCACCGTATGAGTATTTAGAAACTTTAAAGGTAGGAACATGAAAAATAAATTCAAATGGCCGGTGTGATTAAACGTCACCGATGCCCCAAAACCTGGTAAGGCAAGTAAAAGAGAAGAAGCATTGCGTTTCAGTAAACCTACTATCTAGATTACATCACATATCCCAAAAGAGTTCTACCGGAATTTCCCACGGGTTCGCGTAGAACTATCAACTATTCAATAGTCAATACTATGTAGATTACATCACATATCCCAAATGTATGTTCATTTGCTTCTATGACTTGACTTATCCAACCAAAAGAGACACAAAAAACATTCCTAATAAAGTAAACCGTTGGGCCCTTTCAATAAAACCTTCCCTTGGGCCTTCATTAAAACAAGTTGTGAACCTTTCGCTGTCAATCTAGGGGTGAGCATTTTACCCGTCATCCGCGGATTTAACTGGGACCAACCATATTTTTGCGGATGGATGCCAGGACCGTTCGCTAATGGGTTGAACGCGGATGAGATTTATAAAATCCAACGGATTACGGATTGGGCCCGGATGCAACTTTGAAAATCCGTTGGACATCCATATCCGTTAGATTAAGGGCATTTAATATAGTTTCTAGAAAATATATTGATAGGGCTGGCAACGGATGAAAATCCAACGGATGAAAATCCGACGGATTTTAGGAAATCCGATTCCGATAGGTTAGTAGTTATCGGAATTCCGAAATCCGATAACATCCGACGGAATTTTAAAATTCGAATCCGATTCCGATAAATTCCGATAATTCCTAAAAATATGAAAAAATTGGGTAAAAGGGATTAAAAATTACTAATCCGGTTAGAAATTCCGAGAAATTCCGATAATGTATGATAATTTCTAAGAATACAATTTCCGATAGTCAACATCTTTATCCTAGAGGTAGGAAATTACTAATACATTCCTATGTGTTATCGGATGTCGGAACTTAACAATCGGATGGGGTCTAATCCGATTCCGTTACGTTAATGGGAAAAAATCCGATAAGAAATCCGATCCGATATCCGATATAACGGATAAAATCCTATAGGATCATGAATTCTCGGAAACAGATTTCGGATTTCGGACTATTATTGACAGCCCTATATATAGATAGTTTTGGAATGTTTAAGGTGTTTGTTTGGAGTGTTGTCCAGACACTTCTATATTTATATACATATATGAAATGTGTAGGTTCTATAAGAAGTCATCTATATAGGCTTTATTTTTTCATTATAAATTTTAATTAAGACAAATCCATTGGATTATCCGCACCCAATCCGTTCATCCATTGGATGCAAATCCGTTGGATGGTTGATTGGATGCGTATGATAAATTTGAAATCCATAGTGAATTTGATTGGATGCGGATGAGGTAAAAACCGGTCCATACCGGCCCATGCTCACCCCTAGTCACTACCACCACCTCATGTAGTTGTGGCAAATGCATCTCAACAAGAAACAGTATTTGGATATAACTTGTGAAAAAAAGAAAAAGAAAAGCCAATGCTGATGTATGCGAACAACTTTGCAAGGGAATTAATCAAACATGACATAATTTGAGGTTGAGTACTGAACTGCTAACAATTAAGACTATTGTTGATGTGAACTTTTACAAAAGAAGATGCAAGAAGCAATCTCAATGAAGTCAAGTTTCTTATAAGATATATATGTATGTGTGTGTATTGTGTTGATCAAACAATAAAACAATCAAACACAAAAATGAGTTCATTTTTGCTAGATAACTCAGATAACCTATTGATTCTTCTCTTATTCATTAGTTCTCTTTTTGTCATTCACTATGTTATTAGCAATGGAAAACAACAATTCAAAATAGATCTCACTCACTTTCATGATGAGACTATATATTGATTGAATTCACAAGAAATGGTTGAGCGAATGCAAAATGATGTACATAGTTTGTGCTGCAACTTATATTTTAGAGTAGTACTCTGATAAGCAAAAGAGGTAGCTGCAGATTTTGTATATCCCACCCTTCTGATTCACTGTCAAGAAAGCAATTCATTTTGCTTGGAAAAAGCCCTGTAATGCAAAGGTTCGATCTGTTTATTGATTTATTCTATCTTATTAGCTGTGGATATTAATCGGTACTCTCTTGGGGTTGTGTTGCAAAAACTTGTTCCTTGTCCTTTTACTTATATTTATCTTAGTCCCCTCAATTTTATGGTGGATTAAAAAAAATAAAATGTACGAACGTAATCCCATATGTATAAAGCTCCGTATAGCATTTGAAATTTGAAATTTTAACACGACACGATTAAATGTGACTCATGCCTGAAACCTGGCAAGGTAACCCTGGGTCCATCTCCGTATGCAAGGTAATCAAACGTGACATAATTTGACTAATAAATAGTACTGAGCTACCTAACAGCACCTATCAAGTAAACCGGGCGTTGGGAATGGCATATGCCATTGATGATTGATGCACTACTCAAATATGAGCTTTCCTAAGAAAGATGCAAGCAAACCCAATAATGACAAACTTAAAGTGAACATGTATACTTTAAGAAGGAGAGAGTGCCAAGGGTTAGTCAATGCATCACAACGAACAACCAAAGGATTACCGAATCAAACATGCCATAATTTGTAAACTAAAACTAAGTGGATAATGATTACGGAATTAAGCGTGTTTTCTGCATAAATTGTCTAAAAAACTTGATATAAAACATGTTATTTGATTGTCACGTACACATTGGTGAGGACGGTGGCGGTGTCTCTGGTGTGTTTTAGATTATTTATATTTTCTTTTTGAAAATTGGATGTAGATTATTTATATCATTAGCATTCAGTCAAAAAGTTCTGTCTAAAGCTAACAAGAGTTCCCACAAAGCGTGTACCCAAAGAAAAAACATGCATCCTATTGCAGCTCTTTACTATGATAAAATATGATTTGTGATTGGTTATACCTAGTAGTACCACTATTTCTTCGACTTCAAGGAAATACATATATACATATAAATATATAAATGTATGGATGTATTGTGTTGATCAAACCATCAAATGCAAAATGAGTTCATGGAGTATAAGTCACTGCTCATCATCACTATTGTTACTAGTTAACTCTGATATCCTATTGATTCTTCTCTTCTTGTTCTGTTTTCTTTTTCTCATTCACAAGGTTTGCAAGGGACAACTCAAACTAGATCTTACGCAATTTCGTGATGGAAGTGTTGGTCGAATTCACAAAAAAAAGGTTAAGCATGAAGTTGGGATAGCTGATGCCTGATTGCATATCCTAGCCTTTTCCTTCGCCATGTATGTAAGCAATTCATATAGTTTTGTAAAGTCTTCTCAGTAATATGTTTAATTCTAATAAAATTCATCGGTTTTAGATTCTTGTAATGCAACGGTTGGATACTTGGATCTATCTGTTTTACTTGTGGATTCTAATCTGTATTTTCTTGACCTTGTGTTGCAAAGATTTTTCTTGATTATATATTGGTGCAGAATTGCTCTTGTGCACAAACAGAACTTATTTTCCTGTATGGAGTGTATATTTGACATGTTCATTTAATTACTTATGTTAATATTGACGCTAGGAATCCTGAACTAAATCCAAAGATAATATTCAATAAAAATCAATGGTAAAATGAAATCAAAATATGTCTCAATAAACAAAGTACTTAAATTTGATACCAAGCAACAATGACAAATAGAAATCCTTAGAGAAATATCAGGAAGTAAAAGAAACTGACTAGGCAATTGGATACCACTGTTTGAGTTCCTCGTAGACCTTAACTGGATCAGGAAGTGATTTAGAAACACTCTCTTTCTCCATACATTTTTTAACCCAACTCATCAACTTTGGACATTCTTCCTCTACATTAAGGTTTCCACATTTTTCATAAGTGTAGAACCAAGTGTAGTAAGGAATTAGAGCCACATCTAAGAACCCCATTTGGTCACCACCAAAATATGTCTTATTTCCAAGCTCTCCTTCTAATACCTTCAAACAATCAATGAAATCCTTCTTAGTTTTCTCATGCTCTTCTCCTTTAGTCATCCATAACCTCTTTCCATGTTCATAAATCTGCGAAAGCACAATGTCAAATAAAATTGAAAAGGGACTAGCAGCTCATTAACACCACAGGTTTGACCGGGACTCGGATATGACATTGGACATTTTTAGGATCATACCATGTAAATTTTCACTTTAATGGGAACCTAAAGTATAAGTATAACCCTATTCAAAATATGGTTTATACAATAATTAGTTACTGAAAAAAAAAATAGCCAATTCAAGATGGAAGCAAAAAATGATGCATTGAAATCAATAATAGAAATTAGATCTTACCTTTTTGTCTGCAAAATCAGCCCAAAATCTTGCCTGAGCTTTCTGATAGGGATCAGTAGGTAAAAGAAGATTATCATCATTCCAAACTTCATCAATGTATTGAACAATAATGAGAGATTCAACAATGGGTTTCCCATGATGAATCAAAACTGGAATTTTCCTATGAGTTGGATTCATTTCCAACAGTTGAGCACTTTTCACTCTGAGATTTTCATCTTTGTATTCATATTTGATACCTTTTTCAGCTAATGCAATTCTAACCCTCATCCCAAACGGACTTGGCCAGAAATCTAAAAGAACTAATTCACCTGACATTGTTGTTGTTTTTTCTAGCTAGACCCTCATATAAAATGTAATGCTCAATGTGCTGAATTTGTAGTGGTATTTGGTTGGCGAGGTTTCTTATGTGTAAAGGGAATTCACAACTGATTGCGCATTATTTATTTGATTTTGTGTACCATCATGTTTCACATAGTGATTAAGCTGATGTTTCCCATGAGATCAGTGATTGAGATCTCTGCAGAGACATTTGGTCGGTAGCTGATTATTTAGAGACTCACGTGGAACTCCCCGAACCAATAGGTAAGAGCTAAGAACATTGTATCGGATGCATCCAGATGGGGACTATACTGATAAGACCGTAATGGATGGGACTGCACCAAAGCTAGCCACAACGTGGCACAATATATACCATTATGAGCAGCATTCGTTTGTGCATATCTACCGACCACAATAATATCGGGTGAGGTGTGACATCACAATCCTTTTGGGTGAATTCTTTTCCAGGTGTGATGCTAGACTCTAGGTGTGATGCTAGACTTACGGCATTTTAATCCTTTCATCCAAGGGTAGTCTAGGATCATTCTAGCACTAGGATAGGCTAACGTAAAATGAGTCCAAGGTAGGGCTGCCTAGTTCTGGGTGATTGGTTTTGGTTTTGGTTTGATGTCACAAGAAAACCAAAAACCCAAAAAAACCAACCAAATAAAAAAATCCGAGAGTAAATATCAGAAAAATCAATAAAAATCGAAATAATATATAGTCAACTTACCATTGATAGACGCATTTATGTGTCTAATATGTCTTAATTGTATATATTGTTAGTGCTCGATTTTGTATTTATTTTGTTATTTTATGTCTTTGTAGGTATTTATAGAGAAATAAGCTCTTGCGGCGAAATTGGTTCGAAAAGTTGTGTTTTACACCCAGGATAAAGTACTAAAGGCACCCCAGAAATGCACCGGAAGCACCCCAAAAATGCACCGGAGGAACCCCAGAAAAATTACTATTTACGCCCAAAAATTACTATTTGCACCCCAGGGCAAGTGCTATTCGCATCCTCAGGCAGGATAAGGGGCGGCCAGCTTCTTCACGAATTCAAAAAAATGAATTTTGGCGGGAAAATATTTTCATTAACAGCAGATTTTTCGATCGGAAGTTGAAGGTGTTTGGGTGAGACTAAAAGGATGAAATTCGTTGGGTAGTTGTGATATGTCCTAACAAAGCTAGTATGGGTGTTTGTTTCGATCAAATTTGGCTGGATAACTTGGTTTAATCCAAACAGGGAGTTGGAGGAAAAACATGAGCTTGCACGAGTTGTGAGGAATTTAAACGTGTACGACACGTGCTTGGAAGACTTAATCGATATTCTGGAGCATGAAGAAGGTATAGAAGGAAATAAATACAGCTGCAAACGCGTGGAGAAGCTAAAACAGGAAATTATTGCGGTGAGAATAAAAATAATAAAGAGAAGAATTTTTGAAGTTATGGAGGAGATTCGATGCATCTTTCGGGTATAAATAGGTTTCCTTAGTACCATACAAAGGGGACGGAGAGAATTGGGAGCAGTTTAGAACATTAGAGAGCCGGAAATCAGAGTTGCAGGAATAACATTTTTGCTGCTGGTGAAGAACATAAGACACTCAAAGACAGTCGTTGTTCAACAGTGCTAGTGACAGTTATCTTTTATCGTTCCCTGTAACAATTGAGTTTGTGACAAATATAAGTGTTACAAACCCGGTTTTAATCATTTTTCTCCCATTTCATCATTTGTGAACCATTTTTGAGCATTAATAAAGATGAATTTTGAGCATGTTTCCATGATGATGAGATAATTCTAGCGTAACCAAGGCACGGAGGAAGCTATTTATGCATGAATAATTTGTAACTATTATATTTTTCTCTAATCTGTATTTTATAATTCACTCAATCACTGCTTTGCAGAATTTTAATTGTTTGCATTATTTTCTTAATTAGTTGTGATTCAATTAGATAGGTTATACTTTGTTTAGATAATCTATGCTTAGGGAATACAATTAATGTTTGAGAATATGCTTGATTATTTGTGAATTAAGAAATAAGAGATTTAAATGATAATTAGAGTTTTGGAATTTTTACCATCATTCATTCATGTGTAATAGTGGAATCTAGTGTCTTGGTTATTTTCATTCTTGAAATAAAATTTGGAATTAGTTTTCTCTATTTTTAGTTTAAATAAGTCTAGAATCAATTGCTTTCACAAGTCTCAACGAACCTTTTACTACAACAAAATTGAAAACCCACCAATTTTTGGCGCCGCCGACGCGGACTTGTTTTTAAGTTAGAGTTTTTAGATTATTTTTTTTTTAGATTTTTATTATTTTCTCTTTGTTCGATTTTACGTTTCTTTGGGTATATTTCTTTGTGCTACAGGTTTGGAGTTTGGACTGAAAAGAATTTAAGCCAAAGACCTTTGGGACTAAGAGATTAGGAGCCAAAGATAAAAGCTAAAAGAAAAGGAAAAGAAAGACAAAGAATTTATTTTATTTTATTTTATTAGGTTTTTAGATTTTATTTTTATTTTATTTTTTATTTCTTTAGATTTTCTATAGATTTTATTTTTAGAAATTGTATTAGGATATCTTGTATTTTTGTAATTTTTCTTTTCTTTTGCACTTTATTTTTGGACTTTGGACTATGGACTTTGGGACATTATTCTTTTATTTTTAAACCCTACGGAAGGGTAGTTTTAAATATTAAACCGTTTGCAAAGAAGGATGACGATTACGATATCGTCTCGGCCCCTCAGGCTCGTACATGACATAGGAGTCGTGGCCCGAGTCGACTACAACCGTTTCATCGCCCATCTGGTACGGGAGGTAAGCTTCTATACACCCGCGAATCCCCTGTCAGCGGGTTTACTGTCTTCCTTAAGGTGCATATATGTTGAGGTTTTGAATACGGACTTTAATTTCCTAGTAAAGGGTATGGCCAGGCCATACAAGATAAGGGTTCGGATTTCATCACCGTTCTCTTCTTGCCCGCCTTAGGAACACATAACCTACGCGAACCCAAGTTTAAAATACTGATTAGAACGAGACCTATAGGGTAACGAGCTTAATAGGAAAGTCGTTCGAAAAATATTGGTTGCTCTTTTAAGCATACTTTGAAGTTCATGATGGTTAATGTAAGTTGAGCGTTCCGCCTTGTAACCCAAGTGAATGTTTTTCCAGTGAGGCCCAAAGCTCCATTGAGCTTCCCTTGTCTCTATTCAACTTATATTAACTCAGATTGATTCAACAGAGGTTTGCTTAGATTGTAACGAATTCCCTTTCGAAGGATTAGAAGATGGTCTAGAAACAATCCTCGTGGAGCCATCATGCTTGTTGTTTGCTAGAAATCTTTAGGTTTGCTTTGGTGGAGTCAGCCTGCTGTGTGTTTGCTTAGAACCTCCCTTCCTTAGGATTTTTTTTTTTTTTTTGTTAGTGTATTCCAAAATCGCTCGGGTCCATTAGTGAGCGTGCTTGGAAAAGAGATACTTTTGGCCGTTTGATTAGTGACGAGCCTAGAGGTTTTTCTTTTGTAAACGGGGAGCTCGAAGACTCTTCTTTGGAGAGCCATGTTTTTGGAAACTTCAGTTTTGAGAATTTAAGTCTTAGTGAGGAATTCACCCCTAGGATTTTTACTGCGCCAACAATGACAACTTTGAAGGAGTACATGTACCCAACTAGGACCAACCGACCATCATGCATTAAGTTGCCAGCCTCTACGGCTAATTATGAGTTGAAACCTGGTATTCTTCAGATGATCCCTATATTCTTAGGAAAAGATGATGAAAACCCTTACTTTCACGTTAGGAAATTTGAAGAAATTTGTGGAACAATTAAGATTAAAGACCTTAGTGACGAAGTCTTGAAACTTAGGATGTTCCCCTTTTCCTTGAGAGATAAAGCCAAGACCTGGCTAAACAACCTACCATCTGAATCCATAGAAACATGGCATGAACTTATTGCTGCATTCTTTTTGAAAATTTACCCTAAGCATAAAACTGCAGCTGTTAGGCAGAAAATTAGTGCTAGTGTTCAACAAGAGAGAGAATCTCTTTATAGGTTTTTAGAGAGATTCAATGATCTCCTATCCCAATGTCCTCACCATGGGTTTGAGAAAATGAAACTAGTAGAGATTCTTTATGATGGTTTAGACTATTCGACCAAAGCCATGGTCGAGTCTTTGTGCGCTGGTGAGTTCACTAGTAAAAAAGATGATGAAACGTTTTCCTTCTTAGAAGTTGTCGCTAAAAAATCCCAACAGTGGAAGTCTTGTGTTGAACCCCCAAAAAGACTCTTGGTCAATAGAAGTAGCACCAATGTGGTAGATACAAGCTTTGGGTCAGATGCTAAGTTTATTGCTTTGTCAAGAAGGTTGGAAGCTTTGGAATTGAATCAGTCTAAACATAGGTCTTTTGTTGAACCTGATGATAGGATTAGAGACTCTCAAGTCTCTAGTTGTGGAATAGAACCCAATAACTCGTTTGGGAAGGTCAGGTTAGTGAAGAGCAAGCCCATGCTGTCTATAACAACGCTAGATTTGAAAACCGTAAGAAGTTTGACCCATACTCGGAGACCTACAACCCTGGTTGGAGAAACCATCATAATTTCTCTTGGTCTAAAGGACAGAGTCAAGGCCAGTCTAGTAATTCTCAGCTTCCCCTAGGTTTTGGTTATAATAAGAACTCTTCAGGTCAAGCCCAATTCCAGAACCCTTCTGATAATAGAATAACTAGCTTAGAGGAATCTCTTAGTATATTAAAAAAGAGCCAAGACATGTTCGCACAGACCCAAGAAATGTTAATAAAGAACCAGGCTAGTTTTCAAGAGGAAACCAAGCAGAATTTTCAACATAGTGCCAAGACTCTTGCTAAGTTAGAACTTCAAGTTGGCCAAATGGCTAAGATTCTAAGTGAGAAAGATGATGGAAAGTTCCCTAGTCATACTGATCCTAACCCGAAAGGAGAGAAATCGTATCGTCATGTGAATTCTGTTACAACCCTTAGGAGTGGAAAGAAAGTTGACAACAAGGTTGCAATGCCTGACAATGAACATGCTGTAGCTCACTTTTCCGATCCATAAAATGAAGAAGATGATAGAGTCTCCAAAGAGACCAATGATGGACCTGTTGAGCCCGGCTTTGTTCCCAGATCCCCATTCCCACAGCTGCTAGTTCCAACTAAGAGGGAGTCCAACTTTAATGATATATTGGAGCTTTTTAAGCAGGTTACTATCAACCTTCCTTTATTAGATGCGATTAAGCAGATTCCCTCTTATGCCAAGTTCCTTAAAGACTTGTGTACACGAAAGCGTAAGCTTAGTGTCCAGAAGAAAGCCTTCCTAGCTAGTCATTTGAATTCTATTATTCAGAACACCACTACTCCTAAGTATAAAAACTCAAGTTCCCCTACCATTGCTTTCACAATAGGGAAATACCGTGTTGAGATAGCGCTGCTTGACTTAGGAGCCAGTGTGAACTTACTCCCATGCCATGTGTACCTTAAGCTAAGACTTGGTGAGATGAAACCTACCCAGATAACACTTCAGTTAGCTGATAGGTCCATGAAAATTCCTCGTGGTGTGATCGAGGATGTTCTTATTGAGGTCGACAAGTTTATTTATCCAGTGGATTTTTTTATCCTAGATACCCAACCTGTCCCTGACCCAGAGAACCAGATATCGGTAATTCTAGGACGCCCGTTTTTAGCTACATCCAATGCGACCATCAACTGTCGAAATGGTATTATGAATTTGTCTTTTGGAAACATGACCATTGAGCTGAACATTTTTCATATTAGTAAGATGCCCTCTGAACTAGATTACTCGAGCATAGAAGAGGTTAACATGATAGGAACATTAGTCGAGGAGTCATTACCAAACAATTTGTTAGAAGATCCACTAGAGAAATGCCTAGCCCACTTTGGGATTGATTTTGATGATGATAATTTGACTAATGAGGTGAATGCTTTGTTAGATTCAACCCCTTTGTTGGACACTAGTAATGTTTGGAAACCTAAGTTCGAACCACTACCAGTTTCTGAGTCTACTCTAGTTCCTTCGTTAGAAGAGCCTCCTAAGTTGGACCTTAAACCATTAACAGATACCTTGAAGTATGTGTTTTTAGGCCCATCTGAAACTTTACCTGTGATTGTAGCATCCAACTTGGATAGTGATCAGGAAAGTAGGCTAGTAACCGTCCTTCAAAACAACAAGGAAGCTTTAGGATGGACTATAGCAGACATTAAGGGTATAAGTCCTACTGTATGTATGCATCAGATTTATTTAGAGGAAGATACCAAACCTTCTAGGGAGATGCAACGTCGACTAAACCCTAATATGAAAGAGGTAGTTCGTACCGAGTGATGTGTTTTGTAGTTGTAGTGGTAAAAAGGTTCGTTGCTCGAACTTGTGAAGGATTTTTAAAAATTAAATAAAATTGTTTCAATAATAATGAGAAAATACCGAGACTCTGGATTCCACCATTGACCAATTAATTGATAAACTCTAATCAATATTCATGCAATATTCTTCATTAAAGTGATTCTAATATTTGCCTCTAATAGATTTTTGAAGTAATAATTGTAAGCACGAAGCATGAAACATCAAAAGTATTAAAACTAAGCATGTCCCATCAAAACACTTCACAACTACTCAATAAAAACCAATTTTTCTTTTAAGTTCTATGCAAATAATCATGTAAAATAATTGCAATAAATAATTAAAATAGAACTATACCACTTTTCATGGAACAATGGCTTCCTCCGTTGCCTCGGCTAAGGGGTTTAGCTCCTCATATTAACCACTTGCTCAAAATACATATTTGGTGTTCAAAAGTTGATTAAAAGAGTGAAAAGTGCTAAGCAGCGGATTCTGTAACAAATACAATTGTTACAGAACCTATTCATACAGAGAACTGTTGCGAACTGAAGCTAACTGTTGGAAAAATTGTTACAAAGGGTATAGAGTTTGAAAGCTACGGTCACAGTTTCTGCGACTTTCTTTTACTGCTGTTCTGTGTTCTTTGTCTTCTCCGGCCACAGTTGCACCAGCAGAAACACGATCTCTTCCAATGATTTTTCTGGCTTCTCTAAGGCTCTAAACTTTCCCCTAAACTTTGTTGCTTCTCAATATGACTCGAATCAACCTATATATATCCACCAAACCCCAAAATTACTCGAGTTAATCCAAATCTTTTCGTTTTTTCTTCACCGCACGTTACGGGATTTTAATCTTCTTTTTACGCGTTAACTTGGTTTCCAAACTCTCTCAAACTCTCTCATGACTGAATAAGGACTCCATACACTCCAATCTTGCCGTAAACTCTTCACAAATTCATTTGTAAACCGAAAACAACTCAAATCATGAATTCTCCCTGTTTTGCTCCAACACGGATTTCTATCCCTGTTTAATCGATTCTACAGCGCATACCATACTTGTTTATCCTTAACAGGGTTAACCCAATGAAAATCAGCCCTTGAATCGCCTTAAAAATCATCCAAAATTCGATCAATCAATCTGCCAGTAAAGAAAAGAATTTCCCGCCAAAATCTGTTTTCAAATGTTGAAGATGGGTGCTAAAGATGAATTTGGGCTACACATAGCCATGGGTGCCCCTTATCCGCTGCTGGAGTCCGTATAACACTTGTCCCTTGGGGTGCATTTAGACAACTTTTCGAACCGATTTTCCAAAAAATGTTTATTCCCCAAAAATACCTACAAAGGGACAAAATACCATCATTAGTACAAAAATGGGTACTAAAAATATACACAATAGAGATGAAAATAGACACATAAATGCGTCTATCACCGAGGTTCTTAAGTTGTTAGATGCGGGTATTATCTACCCAATTTCGGACAGTAAGTGGGTCAGCCCCGTTCAAGTTGTCCCTAAGAAATCAGGTATTACTGTAGTCCAGAATGAGAACAATGAGTTAATCCCAACCCGAGTGACCACGGGTTGGCGTGTTTGTATTGACTATAAGAAATTGAACAAGGTCACTAGGAAGGACCACTTTCCCCTTCCTTTGATCGACCAATTGCTAGAGAGATTAGCTGGACATAGTCACTACTGCTTCTTAGATGGCTACTCCGGATAAAATCAAATCGTTATTGCCCCAAAAGACCAAGAAAAAACTACTTTTACCTGTCCCTTTGGTACCTTTGCGTATAGACGCATGCCTTTCGGGCATTGTAATGCCCCTGCGACTTTTCAGCATTGTATGATGAGCATATTTTCTGACATGGTAGAACGGTTCTTAGAGGTCTTTATGGATGATTTTTCAGTGTTTGGTTCGTCTTTTGATGAGTGCTTGCATCATTTGTCATTAGTTTTGACTAGGTGTAAGGAGAAGAATTTAGTTCTTAATTAGGAGAAATGTCATTTTATGGTTCGTTCAGGAATTGTTTTAGGGCATATCGTATCTTCTAAGGGTATATAGGTAGAAAAATCCAAAGTTGACCTTATTAAGACTTTACAGGTCCCAAAAACCGTAAGAGATATTAGGTCATTATTAGGGCATGAAGGTTTTTATCGTCGATTCATTAAGGATTTTAGCTTGATTTCTATACCTCTTTGCAATTTTCTTGCAAAAGATGTTAAGTTCGTCTTTGATGATGCTTGTTTAGAGGCTTTTGAGAAGCTTAAGACTTTACTCACTACCACCTCCATAGTCCAGGCACCCAACTGGAACCTACCCTTTGAGATCATGTGTGATGCTTCAGATTTTGCTATTGGTGTTGTGCTAGGTCAGCGAGAAAACAAATTACTCCATTTGATTTACTATGCTAGAAAAACTATGAATGATGCCCAGTTGAACTATACTACTACAGAGAAGGAACTGTTAGCCATTGTGTTCGCCTTAGACAAGTTTAGACCCTATCTCTTAGGTTCTAAGGTCATAATCTTCACTGATCATGCTGCTTTGAAGTATCTTCTTTCCAAGAAGGATACAAAACCTAGATTGATTAGATGGATCCTATTGTTACAGGAATTTTCCTTAGACATTAGAGACAAAAAAGGTGCAGAAAATGTAATAGCATACCACTTATCTAAGATTGTTGTGGATACCCCTGATGATTCCCCTCTTGTTAGGGATAGTTTTCCTGATGAATAACTATTCTTTGTTACCCAATTACCTTGGTATGCGAATATAGTGAACTATCTTGTTACTGGTCGAATGCCCCAACATTGGGGTAAACAAGATCGTTCTAGATTTTTAGCTGAGGTTAAGCACTTCTTTTGGGATGATCCTTATTTGTTTAAGTATTGTCCAGACCATATTATTAGGAGATGTATACCTAAGATTGATCAGTCCAGTATTATTTCCTTTTGTCATGATCATGCTTGTGGGGGTCACTTTAGTACTAAGAAGACTGCTGCTAAGATTGTAGTGTGGATTCTATTGGCCTTCGTTGTTTAAAGATTCCCACAGTTACTGTGTTACTTGTGACGTTGCCAGAAATTAGGAACCATTTCCCGTAGGAACATGATGCCCTTGAAGCCTATTTTATTTATTGAGGTCTTTGATGTGTGGGGCATTGACTTTATGGGTCCGTATCCTAATTCTTTTGGTAACCTATACATCTTTGTCGCTGTAGACTATGTCTCTAAGTGGATTGAGGCGGTTGCGTGTAAAACCAATGACCATAGGGTTGTGATTGAGTTCTTGAAAGATAATATACTTACACGTTTTGGTACACCGCGAGCTATAATTAGTGATGGAGGTTCGCACTTTTGTAATGGACCTTTTAGGGTTTTGATGAAGAAATATGGTATTACACATAAAGTAGCTACCTCGTATCATCCACAGACTAGTGGTCAGGTAGAGGTTTCCAATAGGGAGATAAAACGTATATTAGAGAAAACAGTCAATCCTAATCAGAAAGACTGGTCGTATAGGCTTACTGATGCCTTATAGGATTACCATACTGCGTTTAAGACCCCCATTGGAATGTCACCTTATCGACTTGTGTATGGCAAGGCATGTCACTTACCTGTTGAGTTAGAACATATAGCATATTGGGCTGTTAAGCAACTAAATTTTTCACTTGACAAGGCAGGATCTCACAAAAAGCTCCAGCTCAATGAGTTGGGCGAGATTCGTAGAGATGCATACGATAGTGCTAAGGAGTATAAGAACAAAATGAAACTTGTGCATGATAAGAATATTTTACGAAAGTCATTTTCTCCAGGTCAAAAAATTCTTTTGTATGACACTCGTTTGCATTTATTTCCCTGGAAGTTGCGCTCTCGGTGGACCGGTCCTTTTGTGGTCCGTACAGTTTTTCCTCATGACGCTATTGAGATTGAGACACCAGACGGTAGTAGTTCTTCAAAGGTTAACGGTCAGAGATTGAAGCCCTTTTTAGAGCCTTTTCCTACAAGTGATGTTGAGGAGGTCTCTCTGGAGGACCCTGTTTACCTTGATTGACCATCGAGGCGGTTTGTATGTTGTATATTATTTTTGTAGGTTTTTGATTCCACTTCACCCAGGTACTATCTTTCCGACTTCTCTCTTTACCGATTCCTCATGTTATTTATACTTTTGGTACTGTTCTTTAATTAGAAACATTGAGGACAATGTTAGATTTAAGTTTGGGGGTGGGGTAGAAACTTTTTGTTACCTTTTTGTTGCAATAAATAAACTCCACAGCCTAGAAATTTATGCATATTAAGTATAGCACTAACAAATCTAAGTGGATGGAAGCATCTTAATTGTAGGAGTTGAGGAACGATTCTGAGTAGATGGAAACATCTAAAGAGTCTATTCATAAAAGCTCAGAGCTCAGGTGTTAGAAATAACATGATAGTTTCACCGTATCTTGGAATCATCTTATTACTTCTGTTTTTGTTTTTGCAAACTTTTATGTTGATGTCTGCTGGGTTTAAATAGAGTGATTGAGTTACTAAAAAAAAAAAAAAGACCAGACCAATTAGACCAATCGGAATAACACTTTGATAGCAATATGTGTGTGTTCTCCCTGTCTCCGTTGCCTAAACAAACGTGGAACGCAGGATCCATGGGAATTACCATGTAATCTGCTGACAAGAAGCATGCGCTTGGATCCAAAAGATCTAATCATGTCGTTAAAAAAATAAAAAAATAAATAAAGGTTTATTATAAAGTCGACCACTGGTTCCCTTGTATATGCCAGCTGAGTTTATGTAGATTTAGGATTATCGACCACTGGTTCCCTTGTATATGTCAGTTGTGTTGATATTAGTCCAGACCAGTATCTCAATCCACTAGGTCGAAGGTTCATCTTGGCATTGAAGTCCATTTACAACCATCCATTTCTATATCCATCTTCTTAATCTATTCATGTGATTTGTTTTATTCCGTTTATGTCCATAGTGCGACTATCTGAGTATAGCTCTGTCACTTATATATGAATTTTAGTATTCTTGAGTGCAAACTCGTGTACAGCAATTGGAATTTCGCATCAGGATACTTCCTCCCGTAATCAATAAGTATGCCAACCAAGGAGGTTCTTTAGTGCATTCCAAGGTTCTGCGTAGATAGCTAGGGTCTGGAGTAAAGGTTTAGTGGGTACACCTCTTGTAAACCCTCCCGAGACTATAACTCGGACACTAGGGCCACCTAGGTGTTCAAAGGCTTGTTGCACACGCTAAGTGCAATCGCGATGCCTGCGACAGTGAGTTAGGATTTTATTTTGTAGATTAAATTTTCTCGGGACTAGCAAATAATAAGTTTGGGAGTATTTGATAGACGCATTTATGTGTCTAATATGGCTCAATTGTATATATTGTTAGTGCTCGATTTTGTATTTATTTTGTTATTTTATATCTTTGTAGGTATTTATAGAGAAATAAGCTCTTGCGGCGAAATTGGTTCGAAAAGTGGTGTTTTACACCCCAGGATAAAGTACTAAAGGCACCCCAGAAATGAACCGGAAGCACCCCAAAAATGTGCCGGAGGAACCCCAGGAAAATTACTATTTACGCCCAAAAATTACTATTTGCACCCCAGGGCAAGTTCTATTCGCACCCTCAGGCAAGATAAGGGGCGACCAGCTTCTTCACGAATTCAAAAAAATGAATTTTGCGGGAAAATATTTTCATTAACAGCAGATTTTTCGATCGGAAGTTGAAGGTGTTTGGGTGAGACTAAAAGGATGAAATTCGTTGGGTAGTTGTGATATGTCCTAACAAAGCTAGTATGGGTGTTTGTTTCGATCAAATTTGGCTGGATAACTTGGTTTAATCCAAACAGGGAGTTGGAGGAAAAACATGAGCTTGCACGAGTTGTGAGGAATTTAAACGTGTACTGCACGTGCTTGGAAGACTTAATCGATATTATGGAGCATGAAGAAGGTATAAAAGGAAATAAATACAGCTGCAAACGCGTGGAGAAGCTAAAACAGGAAATTATTGCGGTGAGAATAAAAATAATAAAGAGAAGAATTTTTGAAGTTATGGAGGAGATTCGATGCATCTTTCGGGTATAAATAAGTTTCCTTAGTACCATACAAAGGGGACGGAGAGAATTGGGAGCAGTTTAGAACATTAGAGAGACGGAAAATCAGAGTTGCAGGAATAACATTTTTGCTGCTGGTGAAGAACATAAGACACTCAAAGACAGTCGTTGTTCAACAGTGCTAGTGACAGTTTTCTTTTATCGTTCCCTGTAACAATTGAGTTTGTGACAAATATAAGTGTTACAAACCCGGTTTTAATCATTTTTCTCCCATATCATCATTTGTGAACCATTTTTGAGCATTAATAAAGATGAATTTTGAGCATGTTTCCATGATGATGAGATAATTCTCGCGTAACCAAGGCACGGAGGAAGCTATTTATGCATGAATAATTTGTAACTATTATATTTTTCTCTAATCTGTATTTTATAATTCACTCAATCACTGCTTTGCAGAATTTTAATTGTTTGCATTATTTTCTTAATTAGTTGTGATTCAATTAGATAGGTTATACTTTGTTTAGATAATCTATGCTTAAGGAATACAATTAATGTTTGAGAATATGCTTGATTATTTGTGAATTAAGAAATAAGAGATTTAAATGATAATTAGAGTTTGGGAATTTTTACCATCATTCATTCATGTGTAATAGTGGAATCTAGTGTCTTGGTTATTTTCATTCTTGAAATAAAATTTGGAATTAGTTTTCTCTATTTTTAGTTTAAATAAGTCTAGAATCAGTTGCTTTCACAAGTCTCAACGAACCTTTTACTACAACAAAATTGAAAACCCACCAACCATCATATTATAATATATATAAACTTCGATAAATATTCCTATAAATAAAGAAAGATTGATTAAAATCAAAGCTAATATTTAATTATATATATATGTGTGTGTGTATTTTTCACTAGGATATGATTTGTTTTAGTTTTTTTCAATAGGATGATTTTTTGTTTACTTATAATAAGTTGAACCAAATAATTAATTTTTTAATTCTAGTTAAAAATCAAAGCTGTAATAAAAACCCGAAAAAATCGAAAAAGCCAAAAAATACGATGGGACGGTTTTGGTTTCCAATATTATAAATCGAGCATGGTCTGAGTTGGCTTTTGGTTTTTCATAAGAGGCATTGATTTGGTTCTTGGGTTTGGCACAAAACCAAGACAAACCGAACCACGGGCAGCCCCGGTCCAAGCTACTTTCTCGATCGGGATTTCCTTTGAAAATTTAAACTCGGTGAACTTAGTATCTTTTTTTTATAGGGTGACAGAATCGGCTGATGTGGAGAACCCTATAATCCGATTTTTTTTGTGTAAGTATTCCATTTTTATCTTTGTGCTTTTTTCGTTGTTGGAAAGAATCGGTTTATGTGATTAATAATAAAGACCGATTCTCTCAACATATATTTGTGTTTTAGCGTATAATCGATTTATGTGGCAAAACCTAAATACCGGTTCTTTTGAGTAAAAATCCCACATTTATGTATGCTTTTTAGTTTAGAAACAAAATAAGTGGGAATTTATATAAACCGAATAACCGATTGTGGCGAGGAAGATTTTATATGATTTTGCAAAGCCAAAATCGGTCTATGTTGGACATATTTATAGGACGATTATTGGAATTGATTGTAGAAAAAAAATGACCGTTGAGTCTTTATTTATACAAAGCTGAGTCTTCAACTATACAAGGCTATCCTTTTTTCCCAACACATTTTGTCCCGAACTTGCAAATTTTAGCCACTCCTACATCATCCACTTCTTAAATAGATCTTGGAAAATGGAATGGGAACTAAAAGAATATATGCATCTCGTGAAATCATTCGTTCCCGTCTTCCAAGAAAGTTTGAATGAACTATATTCAATGTTTTGGAAGAGAGTCAAAGAGTTCTATAATGAGCTCACCGGGAATCCCAAGAATTGGAGATGAAGAGACTTAGCATTTAGATTCGAGCACTACATCAGATGAGATATGCGAGAGTTCCTTAAAATTAGAAGAATGGTTAGGAGGAAATGAGTAATTCAAGATGTTTATCCCTTTTTCATCTTTTGAATCTTGCATACTAAAATGTAATTTGCTTAATTTCAGGTCGAATGATTCAATAATCTATGGTGAATACGTAATGGTGAACGATGGTTCATGCACGTGAGGAAATATGTAGTGTTCAACAAACATGCTCTTAGGTTCACTAACGATGTATTAATGTGCGAGATTCAAGAATATACGCATACTAAATTGTCCTACGTAATGTGTTAATTTCCTAAACTATGTAATGTTTTGATTTCCTAAAACTATGATTGAATGTTTTGTTTATGAAACAAAAATATAATCAATCTATATGTACATTTACAATCTCTGTTTCCTAAAATCGGTTTATGTACGTAATATAAACCTATTTTGGGTGTTTTTGATAAATTAAAACGGCATCTCAGAATTAATCAACGAGTAATTGAACATTCACCGATTCTGGGTTGATGATCACCTTCAAATGAGTGTTGGTTGAAGGTACATAAGGTGGAGTTTCATCCTTAAGGTGATAAAGATTAGCCAATGAAGCATATTTGATGCGAAAGCATCATTCCGCAGCATTGCTTAGTCGAGAGAGCTTCATGAGGCATGCATTATCATTGCTGTATTGCTAACACTACGGGAAAAATCATCACTGACGACTACAGATTAGAGTTGTAGTACCCCTACGAAAACTCTATTTAATACATTGTGGAAGGGGGGTTGTAGAAAGTCCAAGCTTTTCTACAATGTTTGACTAAGAGTTGTAAAGGGAGATGTGGTTCTTGTTTCGACAATCTTTTGCCTAGGTTGTGATTCTCTTTCGATTTTTTTTGAAATCCTAACACAACCTTTATTTATATTGTAAGACTTGATTTCACAACTTTTAGTATGTGTGGTAAAATTCTAAAACATAACTTCCCTTATAACACAACTTCCCTAATTGTTGTGAATATCACTATTACTACACTTGTTAGAGTGGTTGAAAAATCTCGCACAACTCTTATTTATATTGTTATACTTTCTTTCACAACCTGTCTGGTGTAGTCATAATCTCTAACACAACATCCTTAAAGGTTGCAATATTTGAAGTAACAACTTCTGTTTTCAGTAGATGAATGTGTAACTACAACTTTTGTTTGGAGTTGTGTGCATAAAACTATTTTGAAAAAAAAAATTAGCGCTAAAACCGAATTGCCGAAAGTAATTCTCATTCACATCAACCTGCCAGTGTAACACATTTATATTCATTCAAGTTAACCTTCCACTCCAATTGCATTACCTAGCTAACTTCGAATTACCTTGTATGAAAGTGTGTTGCGCAACGAAAGAAAGAAAGAAAATGATAGATTCTTTGCACAAAACTAAAAATATCATATAAATTGTAAAACGCAGTTACTGACCTCCCCTCAAATGTGGCAGTAGCATACATGTTCCAACCTCCCCTCAAATGTGGCAGTAGCATACATATTCCAGTATGGTAGTCTGGATTACATTGTTAAATGGAAGTGATCCGCTTTTGCTGCACACTCTCTTATTGGTAAACCAAACGACGATTATGAGAAACATAGCGGTAGATGATACCGTAGAGGCACTGGCTTAGAGGTGAAGTTTCATAGTTCTCAATGAACTTCATATCAGTTTTCCTAGCTTTAGCACCTGCAAATCTCTGGTACTCTTCAAGTACAGCAGGCAAACACCAGTCCTGCATTTTTTTCAAACAGCCAATAACACTGCCCGTCCTATGCAAAGGAAAATTTATCAGAAAATGAATACCACTTAATCATTGAGCTACGGCTTGAAACAAAGAATAGAGAAAGGAACTTGATTGTTAGATAATGTTGCCATACCTTTCCATGTCTGCAATGAATCATAATAGGATGATTTCTAACATCTGCAGACCACACAAAGAAGAGTATAAGGACGAGTAAGAGACAACATATTCACAGACTAAAATGAGAAGTTTAGGTTTATAAATTTTTACCTGATTTAGTACCAAGTATGACTTTTATAGCCTCCGTGATAGTTTCTTTGGAAACAGTCACAAAAGGCTTCTGCATATGAAAATTTAACATAAGCTATAGAAACATCATTTCAAAGAAAAGGCAAAACAGTTACGAACCTTATGGCAACACAAGAATTACTCCTTATGAGAACTGAAAAGAAATTAATTTAATAAATACCTGTGGATGAACTCGAGGCAATGCAATGGTCTTCAAGTTTACAGACTGCAAAAGATCAAGAAGGAAGATCAGGATACAGTTCAGATTATCAGGATAGTTTTCTATATATGTAGCAGGTGTACTAAAGTACGGTAAAGAAGAAAAACCACATAATAAATCAAGTCTCAAGGACAGCGTGACAAGATTGGTCTTCAGGATTGATTATAGGCAACACAAGAGATCTACGAACTTCGTGATCAATCGCTCCAACTAAAAATTAGAACAAGACAAGCCACACCCATTAAAGGTTTGAACCAAAGAAACAAAGAAATTCCACCGGTTTGAACTAGCTTAATAAACAACCAAAATTCACAAGTAAAATTAACTCAAAAGGTAGATTCTAAGAAAAGAAATGCAAATGCTTACTAACATGAGTAAGAACTTCAAAAGAAGCCAGATCCTTGTAAAGTAATACGATTGATTTCAACATCTATTCACATAGATCCTGATCGTCGCCACTATAAGCATTAAAAGCAAAAGTAAAACTTTTGTGCAAGAAACAAGACCTTAAGGTGAATGTCAACATGTTTCTGGGTGATAGCTTTCATCTTCCTCCTCATCTACTTTATGAATCTCCGTAACCAGCTTTCTAAGAGTTCCATCATCTCCCTAACGTGATCTAAAATAACCAGAGGAAAAAAACAAAAATATCAAATCTCACCAAAATCCAAAGTCAAACAAAGGGTTTCTTCATCTAAATCTCAAATTAAATAAAGGGTATCTTCAAAATCACACATAAAAACACTTCTTTCTCTCAAAATCTCGAGATCAATCTCTGAAACAGAGGAAAACCCCTAAAAAAACATATCAAAAATCTCAGCTTCAGCAATAAACTCCCACTAAAATCCACAAAGGGTACTTAGTATAACCACATACCAATCAACAAATTATATCAAACACTAAAAGAGAGAATCAAAAAACCCTTTAACTCCCATTCTGTCAAACAAATTCAAACTTTATGAAACAAAAATTAAAAAAGTACTCTATACTACCACACTTTGTACCACTTTACCTAAGCTGATTGCCCTGAAAATTTAACCGAGCTTTCCTGACATGTCCAAGCATAACATATCCAAAATTCATTTGATTATAACGGTTCATTAAAAAGATATACACACTTCAACATGGCTGCTTTCAGCATCTAACACACAGAATTATACCACACTGTTGGGTACCTAACCTTATCATAACTTCCTCTTTTTTTTACAGTAATTTTCTTACATATAGAGAAAAAACATGTTAAAAATTCAGCTTCATCCGATATATGATAATGAGATGCACCCATTGAGAGTAGGCTGTTCAGGATATAAATTCTGCAGAATGTAGTCATACATTATGCAATCTTGGCAGTAGTAAACAGGACCTGATCATCATGAAATTTTTACTGTATCATTATGCATTAACGAAACACAACATACTAAAATTTCATCGTATTCCAACGACTGAATTTAAAGATATCATTAAAACTAAAAACAGAGATTCTAAGGTTCACAAAGTTGAATTATAATCAAAACATGCAATTTATTACCAAGAGCTTGTTAAACTCAAATTTATTTTCATTAAAAAAAATGGTTTGTATTAAAAACCCAAAAATTCATGAAGAACCCTAGTTTCAAATTTCTCAAATCAAGGCATTTATACATGAAATTGATGTTCCTTAGGAATTACCTATTGTTCTTTGCTTGAAAACCAATAACATCAACTCCTTTCACGATTCTCCAACTAATCCCTAGTCTCACCAATCTCTCGAAAGATTTATCCACGATTTTGGTTTGAGAAAGATGAATCAAAAACCATTCGAGAGAAAAAGAGAATAGAGGAAAGGAGAAGTTTCATATTCATACAACTTTTCATGCTATGAAATCAACCTCAGGAAATCCAAAAAAAATGAGAAAAATCCTGCAAATCAAAACCATCGCTGAAATTTTCAGATCTGAACAATACCTATTTACTCAGAAAAAAAACGAATTAATTGGAAAAACTAAGAAAAAACTTACTTAGAATCAATCAATCATTCGATGAAAACAACAAACTTAACCAAACCTAATCTCTCTCATTCTCTCAACAACAAATATTAATTCTGCAGAAAACATGTTTTTAAGAGAGTGAGTGATGTGATTTTTAAATTGTTGTAGTAAATGAGTTCAAACTCTTGGACTTGTGAAGATTCGAATTTTTTAAATTAATACAAATATATAAACAAAAATTATAAACAATGGGAGAGAGGTATTGGGACTAAGGATTTGGCCAATTCTCATGCATGTGGTTCAATTTATTTATTCTCAATAATTATAACCCAAATAAAAAATGATATGGTGACTCTTATTTTTGCCTAAATAGATTCTCAAAATATTAGTTGTAAATCCTAAGCATGATGTATCAAAACATTTAAGCTAAGCGTACATCATCAAATTAATTCAAATCATATTTCAATTTTAAATTAATTCAAAAGTCATAAAAAAGAATAAATTAAATTTACCATATGATGAAAATCGACTCCCTCCGTCGTCCCAATGTTTGGGTTTATCTCCTCATATCAAAAACACACTCAAAAGATTGAAACATGGCTCAAAAGGTGTTTTTATTGAAGAGAAATAATAATACAGCGAATCTGCAACACTTAATGGTCGTTACAGAAAACCGATAAAATCAGGTGATGTTTATAAACGATAACTGTGGTCTGCTGTTGAAGAACGATACTCTTCTGCGACTGTTATTTGTGGGTCAATGTTCTTCGGCTTCTTCTTCCCTACACCAGCAGAAAACAGCAGCAGGAAGCTTGCTGTTCGTCTTGATTTCTCACTCCTCAGCCCTCCTAAAGTCCCCAAACTCTCGACACCCCTTTTATATGACCCAACCAATCTATTTATATCAAAAATACCGATTAAATCTCTCCAAAATCTTCCAAAATCTCTTCCTTTCTCTTCACGGCAAAGTTGCGGCAATTTCTTGTTTTAGAATTTCTATGCGTTTCTGAGCTTTCCTTTTGATTCTAAACTCTTCCTTAGATAGATACAATCTTTGGGAAGGTTTATAGCACTTTAATCTCTCTAAAATTTCCTAAAATTGGTCACACACGTGACTTTCCATATTTTGCTGTTGAGATAAAAATCCGTCTATTGAGCCAAGTTTAATCGATTTCAACACCCATGTTAGATTTCTAGACCCATAAGGAGTCTACCCTATGAAAATCAGAGGTTTAGTCGACCTCAAACTCCTCCAAATCACGATCACCAAAACTTCCAGGAATGTGTTTATATTTTCCCGCCCAAATTCAGAATTTGAACGTGAAGGGGAAAGGTTACCCCTTATCTGTTGCTAGAGTCCCATAACACTCGTCCCTTGGGTTGCATTTGTCAACTTTTCGAGCCAATTTCGTCGCAAAAGCTTATTTCTCCAAAAACACCTACAAAGAGATAAAATACAAAAATAGGTACTAACAATATACACAATAGAGATGAAAATAGACACATAAATGCGTCTATTAAATACCCCCAAACTTATTATTTGCTAGTCCCGAGCAAATCAAAACTACAAAATAAAATCCTAACTCACTGTCGCAGGCATCGTCGATTGCACTTAGCATGTGCAACAAGCCTTTAAACCCCTAGGTGGCCCTAGTGGCCGAGTTATAGTCTCGGGAGGGTTTACTAGAGATACACCCACAAAACCTTTACTCTAGACCCTAGCTATATATGCAGAACCTTGGAATGCACTAAAGAACCTCCTTGGTTGGCATATTTATTGATTACGGGAGGAAGTACCCTGATGCGAAATTCCAATTGTTGTATACGAGTTTGCACTCAAGCATACTAATATATAAGTGACAGAGCTCTACTCAGATAGTCGCACTATGGACATCAATATCCGGAATCAAACAAATCACATGAATAGATTAAGAAGATGGATATAGAAATAGATGGTTGCGAATGGACTTCAATTCCAAGATGAACCTATGACCTAGTGGATTGAGATACTGGTCTGGACTAATATCAACACAACCTGCATATACAAGGGAACCAGTGGTCGACAATCCTAAATCTACATCAACTCAGCTGGCATATACAAGGGAACCAGTGGTCAACTTTATAATAAGCCTTTTTTCTTTTTCTCTTTTTTTTTAACGACATGATTAGATCTTTTGGATCTAAGCGCATGCTTCTTGTCGGCAGATTACATGGTAATTCCCATGGATCCTGCGTTCCACGCTTGTTTAGGCGACGGAAACAGGGAGAACACACACATATTGCTATCCAAGTGTTAATATTTATTCCGATTGGTCTAATTTGTCTGGTCTTTTTTTTTTAGTAACTCTATCACCCTATTTCAACCCAGCAGACATCAACATAAAAATTTGCAAAAACAAAAGCAGAAGTAATAAGATGATTCCGAGATACGGTGAAACTATCATGTTATTTCTAACACCTGAGCTCCGTGCTTTTATGAATAGACTCTATATAGATGTTTCCATCCACTCAGATTGGTTCCTAAACTCCTACAACCAAGATGCTTCCATCCACTTAGATTGGTTAGTGCCATCCTTAATAGGCATAAATTTCTAGGCTCTGGAGTTTATTTATTGCAACTAAAAAGTTTCTCCCATACCCCCAAACTTCAATCTAACATTGTCCTCAATGTTCTAAAGATAAAATTAAAAGCATGAACAAGGAGAAACTGTTACCATTTGAAGAAAAAGAGTTAAGGAAAGATATTACTGTGTCCCATGAACCATGGGTTACCTCCCAAGAAGTGCTAAGTTTAAAGTCTTCAACCAGACTAGGAAAGAATTAGTCACTCGAATCATAAAGTAACAGTCGGAATAACTGTGGGTCTTCAAAACTAAATTGAGTTGACCAAAGGAAACTGCAATAAACCAAGAAAGTGAACAAGAATAGCATGCCCATATCTAGTTTCCTGATTAAGATACCTATATCTAATTGTGGTTCAGGTTCAGGTTCTATGAAAGGGTCTAAATAAAATATTTTCATTGGATGCATTTCCTCATAAGTGAGTTCCAAATTATTAGGTTCTAGAGTCTGTAGAAACTCAAATAAGAACTTAGAAGCACATAATAATAACCTAAATAATTGAGGATCCTCTAAGTCAATCAGGTTTGACTTACATAATTGACCACAGTGAGAGTAGTGGTCATTCTTAAGCAAATGTGTCTATTTTATTAACCTAAAGTACTTAGGCTTAGTCTCAGAACCTAATAGGTGACACATTTGAAATCTATATGTTCCCACATTTGGAAGAAAACTATTTGGTGGGAAAACAAAGTCGATCGGGGTGTCATAGCCAGGGTAAACCATATCAACCAGAGGATGGGTTTCTAACAACTGAACTTCCTTATGGACATCACTAGGTTCAGGAAAACGTGTATGAAGATAATCTATTAAAACGGTTGAGGCACATATGTCAAGTCCCAAGTGAGGGACCTTTCTAAGAGTTAAATCACATGGAGAATGATAATCTCCCCCAAACTTAGAGTTTTCAGTGTCTCTAGTTAGACTAGTCACAATCTCCCTAATTTCTAGGTCATCAGATTCCTGAAAATAGGAAATTGATTCTTCTAAGTCAAGTTCATCCTCACTCATCTCTACTAGTTAATTTTCTTTGTCTAAGACTATTATTCCATAATTAATAGACAATAAAACAGTATTTTCAGAATAAACTCGTTCCTCTAAACCATTATTGGCTTTGTAATCAAAAGGAAATACAACATCGTCTAAAACGGGGATATCTCTAGTCAAATCCTCGTCCTTTTGAATAGGTGAATAATTATTAAAATTATTTGGATTTGAACTAGAAATAACATTATCATTATAAAGCTCAATTGGAGTAACAATTTCTTGATCACTATGCCCACATATTTCAGATTCTTCATCAACACTATCCTCGTCATAATCATCATTGTAATAGCATGAAAATGGTCGAACCTCATCTAAAGTAGTGTTACCAATTCTAACCTCGTCATCTTGATTATGCAAATAACTATCATCATTTTCAAGGGTATTATTGGAAATACTGTATTGGAAATCAAGATTATTTCGAGCAAGTCTTTCGTTCGTCTCAGCCATTTGCTTGAGGGATTCCTCTATAGAAAATTCACTCAATGGTGCAGTTTGTTTATTCATTTCCGACACAAACCTATTTGTATGCTCAGTTAACTGCTTAAGAGACTCTTCTAAAGATATGGAAGGATCATAAATAGGAACAGAAGGATCATAATAAGGACTAGTTTTCAACAGTTTAATTGTATTATCCAAAGAGGAGTAACTAGTACTATAATGTTCCTGATTTTTTTGCTCGTAAGACCAATTCTCATGTGGATAGTAATTGGGCTCACCATGGTATGAACCATAACCTTGAAAAGGTTGGCGTTCCCAACTACTATTTCCACCATGGTCATAAAAATGATGATGTCCATATTCAAATTCAGGTCGATACTCATTGTAGTGGCTTCTATCATACCAGTTCGACATTCTTAATTGCAAGGGAATTCTATACAATCACAAACAAGGTTGACTCGACCAAATAAAACTTATAAAATCTAGCAAACAACAAGCATGATGACTCCCTTAGATTGTTTCTAGACCAACTTCTATCCTTCCAAGAGGCAACTGGGTACAATTTTAGCAAACCTCGTAGGACGATCTGAATAAAGTAAGTCGAAGAGAATTCGGAGAAGCTCAGAGGAGCTTTGATACCCCCACCTCTTTGGCAACGCTTCCATGGGTTACAAGGCGTCTCTAATCGACTTCCAGTAATCTTCCTGAACTTTGAGCTAGGCTAACAAAATACCCAATACGATCCTTTTGAACGATTTTCCTATAAGCTCGTTACCTTATCGGTCTTGTTCTAGTCAAAATTTAAAGCTTGGGTTCGCGTTCGGTATTGTTTTCCTACGGCGGGCAAGAAGAGAACGGTGATGAAATCCAAACCCTTATCTTGTATGGCCTGGCCTTGCCCTTTACTAGGAAATTAAAATCCATATTCAAAGCCTCAACATATATGCACCTTAAGGAAGACAGTAAACCCGCTGACAGGGGATTCGCGGGTGTTTAGAAGCTTACCTCCCGTACCAGATGGGGGATGAATCGCTGAAGTCGACTCGGTCCACTGACTCCTGTGTCAATGTGCGAACCCAAGGGGCCGAGACGATATCGTAATCGTTGTCCTTCCTTGCAAACAGTTTATATTTAAAAATATACCCTTCCGTAGGGTTTAAAAATAATGTCCAAAGTCCAATGTCCAAAAATAAAAAGGTTCAAAAATAAAAATTTACAATAATAAAGTCCTATTTACAATTTCTAAAAATAAAATCTAAATAAAATAAAATATAATTAATTAATTAAAAAAAAAATCTTCGTCTTTCCTCCGTTCTTTTCGCTTTGTCTAGCTTTTAATCCTCCAGGTCTTTCGTCTCCAATTCCTTTTTGATTCAAAACCTACAACAAAAAGACAAATACCCAAGAAACGTAAAAAAGAACAAAGAAAAATAAGAAAAAAAATCTAAAAACTCTAAATCTAAAAAAAAAAAACGCGTCGGCGGCGCCAAAAATTGATGTGATTTTTAAGTTGTTGTAGTAAATGAGTTCAAACTCTCGGACTTGTGAAGATTCGAGTTTTTTAAATTTAATAAAAATATATAAACAATGGGCGAGAGGTATTGGGACTAAGGATTTGGCCAATTCTCATGCATGTGGTTCAATTTATTTATTCTCAACAATTATAACCCAAATAAAATATGATATGGCGACTCTTATTTTTTCCTAAGTAGATTCTCAAAATATTAGTTGTAAATCCTAAGCATGATGTATCAAAACATTTAAGCTAAGCATACATCATCAAATTAAATGACAATTAATTAATTCAAATCATATTTCAATTTTAAATTAATGCAAAAGTCATAATAAGAATAAATTAAATTTACCATATGATGAAAATCGATTCCCTCCGTCGTCCCAATGTTTGGGTTTAGCTCCTCATATCAAAAACACACTCAAAAATTGAAACATGGCTCAAAAGGTGTTTTTATTGAAGAGAAATAATAATACAGCGAATCTGCAACACTTAATGGTCGTTATAGAAATCACAGTTACAATCAGGTGTTGTTTATAAACGATAACTGTGGTATGCTGTTGAAGAACGATACTCTTCTGCGACTGTTCTTTGTGGGTCAATGTTCTTCGGCTTCTTCTTCCCTGCACCAGCAGAAAACAGCAGCAGGAAGCTTGTTGTTCGTCTTGATTTCTCACTCCTCAGCCCTCCTAAAGTCCCCAAACTCTCGACACCCCTTCTATATGACCCAACCAATCTATTTATATCAAAAATACCGATTAAATCTCTCCAAAATCTTCCAAAATCTCTTCCTTTCTCTTCACGGCAAAGTTGCGGCAATTTCTTGTTTTAGAATTTCTACGCGTTTCTGAGCTTTCCTTTTGATTCTAAACTCTTCCTTAGATGGATACCAATCTTTGGGAAGGTTTATAGCACTTTAATCTCTCTAAAATTTCCTAAAATCGGTCACACACGTGACTTTCCATATTTTGCTGTTGAGATAAAAATCCGTCTATTGAGCCCAGTTTAATCGATTTTAACACCCATGTTAGATTCCTAGACCCATAAGGAGTCTACCCTATGAAAATCAGAGGTTTAGTCGACCTCAAACTCCTCCAAATCACGATCACCAAAACTGCCAGGAACGTGTTTATATTTTCCCGCCCAAATTCAGAATTTGAACGTGAAGGGGAAAGGTTACCCCTTATTCGTTGCTGGAGTCCGCATAACACTCGTCCCTTGGGTTGCATTTATCAACTTTTCGAGCCAATTTCGCCGCAAAAGCTTATTTCTCCAAAAACACCTACAAAGAGATAAAATACCAAAATAAGTACAAAAATGGGTACTAACAATATACACAATAGAGATGGAAATAGACACATAAAAGCGTCTATCAGTGAGAGATTAGGGTTATGCATCGAAATCAAAACAAGGGAGATCGGGGTTCTTCGAATCGTATGTTAAGAAAATAATGAAGATGAAGTCGATTTGTTTCTCTGATTTTTTTTTTTGGTAGAGTTAGGGTTTTCCTCTGTGTTAGAGGGGCGGAAGATAAGAGATGAGATAAAGTGAGTGAAGGGAAGTGAGAGAAAAAAAACTTTGATTTCATGTAAAAGAATTCGGACGGTGATAATTTGGGGTCATACGGATTATAAAAATATTTGGACGACAAAGATTTGATTTAACACTGTCATACGGATCAAGGCAAGTGTGTTTTCTTTGTGCTTTCTCTTTGTGCTTTCGGTTTGAATTTCGACTAGTCACATAGGTCATGAAGTAATTTCGACTAGTCATAGCATGATATATCATCGAAATCGATAAATATGAAGCTCGGTATCGATTCGAACTTCAAATATGGTATAACGACATACAAACTATGAACCAAGAAGCTCCAGATGGGTTTTGCATTCAAACTTAGTAGGATACATCATCGAAATTGATAAGTATAAAGCTCAATGTCGATTCAAACTTCAAATATGGTATAACGGCATACAAACTATGAACCAAAAAGCTCCGGATGGGTTCTGACTTCAAACTTAGCAGTATACATCATCAAAATCGACAAGTATGAAGCTCAGTGTCGATACGAACTTCAAATGTGGTATAACGACATACAAACTATGAACCAAAAAGATCCAAATGGGTTCTGACTTCAAACTTAGCAGGATACATCGGTGAAATAGATAAATATGAAGCTCAGTGTCGATACCATAGGAAGAATCCATAATAATATTCCCCGAGAACTTAAACACACTCCTTTTCGTCAACTTCGATACTAAACCTAGCTCCGATCTTGAAACCTGGCCGTAACTGGACCACTATAAGACGGAAACTTGGTTCGTTGGATTAGTAAAAATTACAATAAGTCCATTATAAGCATAAACTCTAAATTCTAGTGACTTAATTAGAAACAATAAGACCATTTACAGGTAAGATTCCGATCCCAAATCGAAACCTGGCCGTGAGTAGAACACTATAAGCAGGAAACTTGGTAAGAACGATGAATCCACCCATCTACAGGTAAAATTCCATAGGAATATTCCCCAAAATCTTAATTAAACACACCCCTTTTTGTCAACTTCGATACTAAACCTGGCTCCGAGCTCGAAACCTGGCCGCGAGGGGATTACTATAAGTCGAAAACTTCGTAAGAATGATGAATCCACCCATCTACAGGTAAGATTCTATCAGTTTATTCCACGAAGCCCTAAACACTTACACAACCCTTTTCGTCAACTTTGATACTGAACCTGACTACGATCTCGAAACCCGGCCGTGAGTAGACCAATATAATCCAGAAAATTGGTAAAAACGATGAATCCACCCATCTACAGGTAAAATTCCATAGGAATACTCCCCGAAACTTTAATTAAACACACCCCTTTTCGTCAACTTCGATATTGAACCTTGCTCCGATCTCGAAATTAAACTGGCCGCGACTGTACTATTATAAGTCGAAACTTCGTAAGAATGATGAATTCGCCCATCTATAGGTAAGATTCCATCTGAATATTACCCGAAACCTTAATTATACACACACCTTTTCGTAAACTTCGATACTGAACCTGGATCCGAGATCGAAACCTGGCCGCGAGTGGACTACTATAAGTCGGAAACTTCAAAAGAACGATTAATCCACCCATCTACAGATAAGATTTCATCGGAATATTCCGTGAAACCTTAAACACACCCTATTTCGTCAACATTGATACTGAACCTGTCTCCGATCTCGAAACCCGACCGCGAGTGGACTACTATAAGTCGGAAACTTCGTAAGAACGATGAATCCACCCAACTACAGGTAAAATTCCATATAAATATTCCCCGAAGCCTTAATTACACATACCCCTTTTCGTCAACTTCGATACTGAACCTGGCTCCGAGCTCGAATTTAAAATGGCCGCGAGTAGAATACTATAAGTCAAAAACTTCGTGAGAACGATGAATCCACCAATCTACAGGTAAGATTCCATCGGAATATTCAGCGAAACCTTAAACACACCCCTTTTCGTCAACTTCGATACTGAACTTGGCTCTGATATCGAAACCTGGACGAGGTTGGACTATTATAAGTCGAAAACTTCGTAAGAACGATGAATCCACCCATCTACAGGTAAGATTCCATCGGAATATTCCCCAAAACCTTAACCACACCCCTTTTCGTCAACTTTGATACTGAACCTGGCTCTGATCTTGAAACCTGGCCGCGAGTGGACTACTATAAGTTTTAAACTTCGTTAGAACGATGAATCCACCCATCTACTTATAAGATTCCTTAGGAATATTCCCCGAAACCTTAATTAAACACACCCCTTTTCGTCAACTTTGATACTGAACCTGGCTCCGATCTCGAAACCCGGCCATGAGTAGACCACTATAATCCAGAAAATTGGTAAAAACGATGAATCCACCCATCTACAAGTAAAATTCCATAGGAATATTCCCCGAAACCTAAATTAAACACACCCCTTTTCGTCAACTTCGATACTGAACCTGGCTCTGAGCTCGAAATTAACCTTGCCGTGAGTGTAATATTATAAGTCGAAAACTTCGTAAGAACGATGAATCCGCCCGTCTACAGGTAAGATTCCATCTATATATTCCCCGAAACCTTAATTAAACACACACCTTTTCGTCAACTTCGATACTGAACCTGGCTCCGAGATCGAAACCTGGCCGCGAGTGGACTACTATAAGTCGGAAACTTCGGAAAAACGATTAATCCACCCATCTACAGATAAGATTCTATTGGAATATTCCATGAAACCTTAAACACACCCTATTTCGTCAACTTTTATACTGAACCTGGCTCCGATCTCGAAACCCGACCGCGAGTGGACTACTATAAGTCGGAAACTTCATAAGAACGATGAATCCACCCATCACAGGTAAGATTCCATAGAAATATTCCCATAAAACTTAATTACACACACCCCTTTTCGTCAACTTCGATACTGAATCTGGCTCCGAGCTCGAATTTAACCTGACCGCGAGTGGAATACTATAAGTTGAAAACTTCATAAGAACGATGAATCCGCCCGTCTACAGGTAAGATTCCATCTAAATATTCCCCGAAACCTTAATTAAACACACACCTTTTCGTCAACTTCGATACTGAATCTGGCTCCGAGATCGAAACCTGGCCGCGAGTGGATGATAGACGCATTATTGTGTCTAATATGTCTCAATTGTATATATTGTTAGTGTTCGATTTTGTATTTATTTTGTTATTTTATGTCTTTGTAGGTATTTTTAGAGAAATAAGCTCTTGCGGCGAAATTGGCTCGAAAAGTGGTGTTTTACACCCCAGGATAGAGTACTAAAGGCACCCCAGAAATGCACCGGAAGCACCCCAAAAATGTGTCGGAGGAACCCCGAAAAAATTACTGTCTACGCCCAAAAATTACTATTTGCACCCCATAAGACAAGTGCTAAAGGGACACCCGTGCAGGATTAGGGGGAGGACATGTTCTTCTCAAATTCAAAAGAATATTTTTGGCGGGAAAATAAACTTATTTCTCTGTCAAATTTTCGATCGATTTTTGGACGTGATTTAGTGAGATTCAATCCCTGAAACTTAATGGGTATACGTGATATGACCATATAAAGCTGTTATGGGTGTCTGTTTGGATTAGAATTGGCTGTAATCATCGCATGGAGCAAAACAGAGTTACACACATTTTCACGGGATAACATGAATTACAGTGTGTTCGATGCCTGTAATGCACGAGTTTGGAGTGTGTTGGACCGTAATGGATACAAATAAGGAGATTGGACTTCTAAAAACGCGTGGAGGAGCTAAACAGAGAATGAAAATCTTGATTATTCCCGTACCATGAATAAAAGATATTGTGAATATTTTGGAATTAATGGAGGAGATTCAACGTTTGTTTTTGGTATAAATAGAGTCCCTGGGAGACTTAGAGAGGGTGTGGAGAGTTTGGGGAGCTGAGGAGAGCCAGAGAAGAAGAAATCACAAGTTGCAGAATTCAGTTTCTGCTGCTGCTGCTGCTGCTGAACGCGAAGAACATAAGACGCAACGTAACCGTCGTTCTTCAACAGTAACAGCGACAATAGGGTGAGGGTCGTATTACTACAGTGACAGCAGCACTACACTCGTATCGTTCTTTGGAACAGTGATTATCCAACACTTTATAAGCGTCACAAAATTCTGTTTGTAATCATTTTCTTCCATTTCACCATTGTAAACACCATTTGAGCTATAAATAAATCTTTCGAGCGTGTTTTCATCATGATGAGGTAAACCCCAACACTGGGACGACGGAGGAGGCCGAACTTCATACATGGTAAATTTATTTTTATTCTTTTTATGACTTTTGCATTAAAATTAATTGAAATATTATTTGATTATATTGGTTGTCATTTGATTAGATGGGTCATGCTTAGCTTAGGTGATTTGATGTCCCATGCTTAACATTTACAATCAATGTTTTGAGAATCTACCTTGGCAAAAAAAAAATAGAGTCCATGTTTATATTTCTTGAGCTAAAATTGTTGAGAATAAATAAGTGAACCTTATGTTATGAAGATTGGCTAAATCCTTAGTCCCAGTACCTCTTGCACCAATTGTAATATTATTGTATATTTTTATTAATTTTAAAAAACTCGAATCTTCACAAATCTGAACGAACCTATTACTACAACAAAGTTGAAATCACATTAGTGGACTACTATAAGTCGGAAACTTCAGAAAAACGATTAATCCACCCATCTACAGATAAGATTCTATTGGAATATTCCATGAAACCTTAAACACACCCTATTTCGTCAACTTTTATACTGAACCTGGCTCCGATCTCAAAACCCGACTGCGAGTGGACTACTATAAGTCAGAAACTTCGTAAGAACAATTAATCCACCCATCTACAGATAAAATTCCATCGAAATATTCCCCGAAACCTTAATTACACATACCCCTTTTCGTCAACTTCGATACTGAACCTGGCTCCGAGCTCGAATTTAACCTGGCCGCGAGTGGAATACAATCAGTTAAAAACTTCGTAAGAACGATGAATCCACCAATCTACAGGTAAGATTCCATCAGAATATTCCCCGAAACCTTAAACACACCCTTTTTCGTTTACTTCGATACTGAACTTGGCTCTGATCTCGAAACACTTACGCGATTGGACTACTATAAGTCGAAAACTTCATAAGAACGATGAATCCACCCATCCACAGGTAAGATTGCATAGGAATATTCCCCGAAACCTTAATTAAACACACACACCTTTTTGTCAACTTCGATACTGAACCTGGATCAGAGCTCGAAATTAACCTGGCCGCGAGTGTACTATTATAAGTCGGAAACTTCGTAAGAACGATGAATCCTCCCATATACAGATAAGATTCCATCTGAATATTCCCCGAAACCTTAATTAAACACACACCTTTTCGTAAATTTCGATACTGAACCTGGCTCCGAGCTCGAAACCTGGCCGCGAGTGGACTACTATAAGTCAAAAACTTCAGAAGAACGATGAATCCACCCATCTACAGGTAAGATTCCATTGGAATTTTCCCCGAAACCTTAAACACACCCTATTTCGTCAACTTTTATACTGAACCTGTCTCCGATCTCGAAACCCGACCCTGAGTGAACTACTATAAGTCGGAAACTTCGTAAGAACGATGAATTCACCCATCACAGGTAAGATTCCATAGAAATATTCCCAGAAAACTTAATTGCACACACCCCTTTTCGTCAACTTCGATACTGAACCTGGCTCCGAGCTCGAATTTAACCTGACCGCGAGTGGAATACTATAAGTTGAAAACTTCATAAGAACGATGAATCCACCAATCTACAGGTAAGATTCCATCAGAATATTCCCCAAAACCTTAAACACCCCCCTTTTCGTCAACTTCAATACTGAACTTGGCTCCGATCTCGAAACCTGGACGTGATTAAACTACTATAAGTCGAAAACTCCGAAAGAACGATGAATCCACCCATCTACAGGTAAGATTCCATCGGAATATTCCCCAAACCTTAAACACACCTCTTTTTGTCAACTTTGATACTGAACCTGGCTCTGATCTCGAAACCTGGCCGCGAGTGGACTACTATAAGTCGGAAACTTCGTAAGAACCATGAATCCACCCATCTACAGGTAAAATTCCATAGAAATATTCCCCGAAGCCTTAATTACACATACCTTTTTTCGTCAACTTCGATACTAAACCTTGCTCCGAGCTCGAAACCTGGTCGCGAGTGGACTACTATAATTCGAAAACTTCAGAAGAACGATGAATCCACCTATCTACAGGTAACATTCCATCGGAATATTCCCCGAAACATTAATTACACACACCCCTTTTCGTCAACTTCGATACTGAACCTGGCTCTGAGCTCGAAATTAACCTGACCGCCAATGGACTACTATAAGTCGAAAACTTTGTAAGAACAATGAATCCACCAATCTACAGGTAAGATTCCATCGGAATATTCCCCGAAACCTTAAACACACCCCTTTTCGTCAACTTTGATACTGAACCTGGCTCCGATCTCGAAACCTAGATGCGAGTGGACCACTATAATCCGGAAACTTCATAATAACGACGAATCCACCCATCTACGGGTAAGATTCCATAGGAATATTCCCCAAAACCTTAATTAAACACACCCTTTTTTGTCAACTTCGATACTGAACCTGGGTCCGAGCTCGAAACCTGGCCATGAGTGGACTACTATAAGTCAAAAACTTTGTAAGAACGATGAATCCACCCATCTACAGGTAAGATTCAATCGGAATATTCCCCAAAACCTTAAACATACCTCTTTTCGTCAACTTTGATACTTAACCTGGCTCTGATCTCGAAACCTGGCCGCAAGTGGACTACTATATGTTTGAAACTTCGTTAGAACAATGAATCCACCCATCTACAGGTAAGATTCCATAGGAATATTCCCCAAAACCTTAATTAAACACACTCTTTTTCGTCAACTTCAATACTGAACCTTGCTCTGAGCTTTAAACCTGGCCGTGAGTAGACTATTATAAGTCGAAAACTTCGGAAGAACGATGAATCCACCTATCTACAGGTAAGATTCCATCGAAATATTCCCCAAAACCTTAAACACACCCTTTTCGTCATTTTCGATATTGAACCTGGCTCGAAATTTTTGTCGTAATCCTACGACGACCTTTATTAAAGGTTACGAATGGGGTTATAGAAAATAGTTTTTATCAGAATGCAAAAAAGATTTAGCAGAAGTGCATACCAAAATAGTTTTTAGCAGAATAGAAAAAATATTTAGCAGAAGTGAATAAAATTTTGCAGAAGTGAAAAAGATTTAGCAGAAGTAAATCCATGACAAAAATTTAACAAACATTGTCATTGTAGAATGTATATGATTTTTTACAGAGAAGGCTTCGCATTGTTTGCGGCTCAGTCACCTGAGCGTTATTTTTGAACATCATATTTTGTTTTTACAACTCTTAAAAAAGTTCTCAAAGGTTGTCATAAAGTTAGTATAAAAAAGAACCACAAACGTGACAGAATTGTGATAGTCTAGGAATGGCTGATGGTGTGGACTTGCACGCAGGAGGCTAAGGATCAAATCCCGCCAACGTCATTTTCCAACATCCTATATTTTGACTTCAACAACTCTTATAAAGGTTGTTATACATTTTCATAAAAAAAATGCACAAATAACCCAAAATTGTAAAGTGTAAGGATGGTGATGCGTTAGACTAACACATAGTAAGTTCATGTTCGAATCCCCTCAACATTATTTTTTATCATCATATTTTGTTTTTCTTCAACAACTCTTGCGAAAAGTTGTGATAGGATTATTCACTATATTTCCGGAGGAAGGTTGTTAAATCTAAAATGTCATCACAACTGTTTTGTTTAAAGAGTTGTCATTTGTTTTCTTGTCCCAACCCTTTGGTCCTAGGGGTTGGTAGTGATGCAATTCTAGAACTCTTCCTTTGAAAGAGTTCTAAAACATGAGACGTTCTACGACTTTTAGCAAAGAGTTGTAAAACTCCAATTGTAAGGATGCGCCACAGTGGTCCAAAATGAAGGAAAGGTGAACGTTGCAACAATTCGCAAGAGAATATTTTGCTTATACAGACTTGTCTTTTCTTTAATTTGGCCTTGCAATACGAGTTTACTTTAGTTGCTAGTACAGATGTTGATGAACTACTGTCCGTGCTTGATCCTTTCAAGGTATTAAAAAGGATACATAGGCAGCCACAATGAGTTGCAGCATTAGTAGTCCAGTATCTTTTGTCGTTCACATCATCTATTTGCAAGGTGATTGCAATATTTTGGTAACTCATGTCATCTAGCTCGAAAAGCGAAGCAGGAAGGTGTGGATAGGCTTGAAATGGACTATGTGAAATTCGAAGGAATGCCTTATGCCTGGATAAGACTCGGAAGTCAGCATTGCATTCAAATTGCATTAGCATTAGCCTTCATAGCCCACCCTTCGCTGAACAAGGGTAAATTGAAACAGTGTGAAAACTTAGTTTAAGGCATCATACTTGCAAATCGTGCTTGCAATGACAAATAGACGTGAATTTTCTAGTAAGCCTTGAAGTTTTAAGATTCGGCCACTGCGTTTCCAGTAGTGCAACATGGAGTTTTAGGTTGCGTGGCTAGGCGTTGTTTGCCTAACTTTTCGGGCCGCCGATAGAATGCAATTAGTGGCGGATCCAAAAGTAAACATATACATGAAAAAAGGGGAAAAGTATCTTTCCAGTGGTGCAATCAGAGCTTACATGTATCTAGTTTTCTTCATGTCAGCCCATGAAGAGATCCTTTAGTTGGCTATACTTCCATTTATAACGAGATGCCAATTAAGGTTTTAGCCAATTATTTCCAAATCCCTAAGCTAAGAATCTCAAATACAACGGGCAACATCAAACTTGCATGTATTTGACTAACTTATTTCACCTGGTGGTATATCCTAATATGCATGTATTAACTTCTAAAATAGAGGTTGGACTCGGTGAAGGATCTCACGATTTATCTCTATAATAAAAATGGTGTAATTAGAAGTAGCTAGTGATAAGAGGTATAAATATAAGAGAAAACCCTTTTTTTTTTTGAAGCATTACCACTTGTTTGTTTGGATCTAATTCGTGTCGCGCTTTCTTTTCTTTCTTTTTTATTTACCTGATGTCTAATTCAAAATCTGATTCAAATCATACATCTGACTCGGTGTTATTTGAGTCAGGTATCATTTTGCACCTGACTCGTTTGGCACATACATATTTGATTTAAATCAAAAAAAAATTACCGTGTTGTTTTATATTTTTTGAATCAGATGTAAAAAGTCAGATTAATATATAATGTGTCGGATCCAAATGAGTCAGTTGAATCAGAAAAATAACGAACAAACCGTAAGAGTTACACTCAAGTATACTAACCCTAGCAATTTGTTATGCCTCTTATTGATAATTGAAACAATTCAAGACTCAAATTTCAATTAAACATCGAAAGTAGTTCTTTAATGAATAACAAATTGACCCGCTTGATACCTTAAAAATTCATAAGTATATAAGAATACATGAGGGGCATATATAGAACTGGCTATAACCTCAGTAAACTAAACTAGTACTTGGGCTAAGTTTACGGAAGGTTTCCCCAGGGAGGCAGATATTTGATAATATAGTTGTAGCTCATGAGTTGATTCATAATATGAGAAAAAAGAGAGGGTCTAATGGGTATCAAAGTTGATATGTCAAAAGCCTTCGATAGGGTAGAATGAAATTTCTTAATTAAAATTATGCAAAGAATGGGGTTCTCTAATGCTTGGTGTAACATAATACACCAATGCATATCTACTACAAACCTAACTATTTTGTTGAATGGCTCTCCTTACAGATTTTTCAAACCTACTAGAGGCCTCAGACAGGGGGACCCTCTATCTCCATATCTCTTTCTCTTTTGTATGGAATCCCTCTCTCGTACCATTATCCATGCCGAAAACATAGGAATGATAAAGGGACATAAAATTACTAAACATGCTCCTTTTGTAGCACATTTGCTGTTTGCAGATGATTGTCTCCTCTTCCGTGAGGCATCAACCCAGACTAGTCACAATTTGATACAAATGTTTAATGACATTGGAATGGCCTCAGGCCAACTTATAAAACTTTAGTAATTCTAGTGTTTTTTTTGTCAAAGTTGACCCTGGTACTAAGAAAGACATCCTAGATATTCTTGGTGTCAAACATATACCATTAGACGATAAATATCTAGGATCGCCGCTTTTCACAAATAAATTAAAAATCAAAAGTTTTGAACCAATAGTTAAAAACATGAAAAACAGACTTATTGGTTGGAAGAAAAATCTAAACCCTGCCGGGAAAACCACCCTTATTAAATCTGTAACTTCGACCATGAGTATTTCTCAAATGAATTGTTTTAGATTGCCAAAACAGGTATGTAAGGAAATAAATAAATCCAGAGAGAGTTTTGGTAGGGCAAAGACATCAACAAACCTAAAGGTATGTATCTTAAAGCTTGGTATCCTATTTGTATACCAATCAGTCAAGGTGGTCTAGGAATTAAAAACATTCAACATGTCAATACTGCTATGATAACCAGAATGGGTTGGAGACTGAAAGAAATTCCAAATTCACTATTGGCATCTATCTTTAAAGCTAAATACTTTCCTGATAAAGATGTTATGCACATAGATCCTAAACCAAAACAAAGTGATAGTTGGTTATGGAAGGGTATAAAGAGTGGTATTGGTCAAATCCAAAATAATTGTTTATGGAAAATTGGAAGAGGTGATAAAGTAGACATTTGGAGTGATTACTGGATTCATGACAAGACCCCACCAATTTTGAAACCAAACTTAGGAGTAGAAGGGCTAAATCAAGTAAGTGACCTAATAACTCAAGGTAAGGAGTGGAATATTACTAAACTCTCTGCTTGTTTCGATACTGAAACTGTCAATCTTGTTAAACAAATCCATATTCTTCTCGATTATAAAGAAGATGAAACTATCTGGAATCTAACTCATGAGGGTAAGTTTTCTGTTAGATCCTTATATAACAAACTAAATAACAACACAAAAAACACAACAGTGTGGAACTCTCTATTTGGAAATTGAAAGTTTCCCCTTCCATAATTTTTTTTATTTGGAAGATAGCTCACTCTATCCTTCCTAAAAGTGAATGAGTTGTTGTGATTCTCCCAAACATCGACACCACTTGCAAACTTTGTACCAACTATGATGAAACCTTGACCCATATGTTCCTAGAATGCAATTTCACAGCTCAAGTTTGGAACCACCTGAACTTTAAAATGAATTATGTGAAACGAAACACCGACTCTTGTCATGAATTGATCAATGAGATTGTTTAATTCTACAAAAAGAGATGGTTTTTCCATGGGTTGGGCGGAGCTTTGTAGTACCATCTCTTGGCACATCTGGAAAGCCAGATGTAACAAGGTTTCGGGTAACAAAAAAAAAAACAGCTGGGTCACTGCAAACTCCATTGTGCAATACATGAATGAAACCCTGAATGTTAGCCACACTAAGTACAATCTTGCTCAAAGCCTGTACTATGATCCTCTACAAGACTCCAACTTACAAATAACAAATTTAAACTACAACCTCTACCCTGGTTTCATGAGATATAGAACCAACATTGCTTTGTCCATGCTACCAGTTACTTGTGACTCGGATGTTGGCTTAACTTTGATTGATGGTGCAGGTATATGTAGAGAAGCTGGGGGGAATCTTCAGGATGGAATTCCAGAGAACTCTTAGAGATAAACGGAGCTGAAGCAGCTTTTCGATGGGAAACATAGTTGAGTGGACATCACATCAAATTTCAGAGCGACTCTCAACCCACTCTTCAATTGTTGATTGGAATGTATGCTAAGGCTAGAGAAGAAAGATTTAAGAATAACTCATATTTTAGTGACTATAGACCTCAATTAGTTAATTTCAAGGCCATGTCTTTTAATCTTGTCAGTAGATTTGATAATCTTTTACTAGAAAACATTTCTACTATATGCAACCATTATATGTAATAAATCAAAGATGGATAGGTCACAATCTTAGCAATTTAATCAGGGATATTAGCATCAACCTTGAATTAAATTGGCTTCTGTACTTGCATACCAGTGCTATTTAAAGTAAGGGTATGGTTCTTATTTTTCTTATAAGAAAAAAAGAGTAAAAACCATCTTAGCAAAAAGAAAACAAAAAAAAAATTAAAAAATGGCAAAAGCCAATGCATGGCTGATAACAAATAGAACCGCTGGACCGTCGGTCTAGCACCGCGATACAATCCGAGCGGAGCCAAGTTTTTGGAAATGGGTGAGCAAAGTAACGAAGGTAACATATTCGAGGGCATGCAAATTGGCTAAATTGGATAAAATTTGGCTAAAATAGCAAAAATTGGGCATGGGGGCCGGCTGGGCTGGGTGGGCAACTGCACACCCACCCTTCCATGTGGTTCCGCCCTTGCCATTACTTCCTTCCCCCACAATCAGTAGGGACGCTTTTATGGGTGTGGCATTTTGTTATCTAAACTACCATTAAAGAATGATGATCAGACAACTAGACTAGGCCAAAGTCTTATCCACCGGACAGAAAAATGCCATGGAACATGATTCTTAAATGCTCAAAAGGGAATCTTTCCCCTCTCCATCATACGGATTATGCCACGTATTGTCTCAAATCTGGACCATCCCCTGTTATTCCAGTTGTAGCAAGGTCCGTTCAAAAGTATTAAGTCACATTTCTAATCAGGCCTTTTGTAAGTGTCCAACGGTTGAGTTATAAGGACAATTGGTGGTTATACCAACCAAGAGACCAAATCCCAGGTTCAGGGAATTTTTCTTACCCAGGATTAGAGGGAATATTTCTTTCTTTGATAAGCTATACTTGGCTTGTTAGTAGCATGAAAAATAAAAAAACATTTTAACCAGTCCTATCCCATAGAAAAGCCAGTAAGCCACTAATTTGGATTACCGTTCCGCTTGCAGTACTGTTTGAATTTTGCAGTACGTGCAATTAACTAAGATAATTAAGGAGTTTGAAAATTGCAGACAGCTTCATTGTATTACACAAATATTTTTCCTCTCAAGTGGCCCAGAATTTGAAGTCAGGATAATCTAAACTAGCAAATGGGCATGGCATCTTTCTCATAATCAATTACATTACACAGTTATAAGTATAATTGTGCAAGTGTAATTGCTTTAGAATTATACCCCCACATTATATAAGATCGATCCTACCACTACTACTATCTTTTGAAATGATCAAATCATCAAGCTGGCTTGATGAAAATGTAGTTGCACGAAATCATACAACCTACACCCAAATAAATCTATGAAATAAATCTAAGACATCATAAGAAAAACTTTAAATCATTTTATTAAAAGGTAGAATAAATACAAAGTAGATGTATGAAAATCCTAACTAGGAGAACAAAACAACCTTCTCTCTCCTAAAATTCTTATCTAAGATCTTAAAAAGATCTCTCTCTTTACAATGGCTTCTTGTCCCTTTTATATGGGTTACATAGTGGATGACAGTTAATAAAGCCCTTATTTTCGGATCTGGGAGGGTGTTATAATCGCCCTATTTTATATTTGCCGCGCTGATCTTCACACTTTTGGTGTGACTTGGTGATTTCATCTCATTCGTTAGCATAAATATAATGAACGTGTCATATTCGCCTTACTATCAGGTGTGCGGTATTTTGCACCCACATTTTGCATCTTCTCGTATCGTTCTTTTGAAGGAAAGAGCGGTAAGAGAAGCCTTAATCTTCCGCATCAACTTCGTCTTTTCGCATTCTCCTAGGTCTACCGACACTTTTCCGGAATTTTGGCATGACCGTCTACATGTGTTGACTTTACCACTCACTGATTGACACGTCTCTAGTGAATCCCTTTTTACCGGTAACCTCCTCTTCTTATCAATCCTCTAATTAATGCGCCTATGGGATGAAATATATCGGGAAAAGGAATGAAATCTTTTATCTACCCTAATACGCCTTCAATATTGTTTTTTACCTGCTTTCTTCTTTTTCTCTGTAATTTTAACTTTTGTTGCTACTGCTGCTTAACTCGTTATCTTTTATTGTTTCTTCTTTTCAAATCTATCATTCCATCTTTCGATTTTAATCTTACCGCTTCGAAGTCCTGATTACCTTAATATTGACTGATCTGATCATCCTGATTTCACGCTTTCTGTCTTTTCTTTCTTTATTCCATATTCCCATACTTTGAATGGCTCCTCGAGCAGGACATAAACTTCTTAAGGAACTCATAAGACTGAAGGATGAACTTAAATCCAAAGGAATCACATTGACAGTTCCCCAAGGTTCGAGCCATAATACCGTGCTTTGACTTGATTGGTTCGCGTCTGAACAATGGAATGACCAAAGGGTCATTGTTTCGCTTGGACAACTTTCTGCTGGGCTCCCCATTCCTCTTTACAATCCTGAAATCCCTTTTTTTTATGAGCTATTGGCAAATATTAAATTCTTTCGCGAAATATTTCAGTTAAGCGACGATTGTATTAGAATCATGGTGGAGTATTCTCGCCGCGCTGCTGGCTTGGAGTCCTCATATCCTCAATATGTGAAGGTTTCGCCTAAAAAAGAAGAGTATACAGTGGAGAACATTTTTAAGCATTATGATGTCGCCCTTGTTGCTAATGAACGCTACCGTTGGGGTATTAGGTTGATGAGGGAGGATCGTTTCGCGGAGAACTAAAAGATCATGCGTGATGTTGATTTTCACAATAAAGCCAATGATTCTGCTCCCTTATCAAAGGATACTCACTGGATGGAGTTTCCTCTTCTATGGAGGGACCGCATACTACTGGTAGAGGTGCTGACGGATCGGATCTTCCCCTTCCTGATACATTTGCTACCTATAAACCTTGGATCTTTCATTGGCCTGAGGAAAAGAAAGAGGTATGTTTATTTTAATTTATTGTCGCCCTTTTATGCATTTCTCTTCTCCTTTTGCTTCCTTATTTTATTCATTGCCTCCTTTAACTCCAGATGTCGAAAAAGAAGAAGAAGAATTTGTTAAAGGCGTCGCCTTCACGCTCCAAGGAAGTAAGAAATAATCTTATCTGTTTTAACAATATTGTTGCCTCTGTTTCTTATCTAACATGGAGCGTGTAGGTTGAGCCTGAGGATACTGCCAATTCCAATAATGAATTTCTTCCGTCTAAAGTTGGTCGTCTTTCTTAAAAGGAGAAAGGTAAAAATAAAGGGACGATTCCAAAGTCTGTTTCTGGGGTGCTTCAAAGAAAATAAAGAGATCTTCGCCTGCTCCTTTGGACACTTGTTCTTACGATGATGCCTTGCTTTCTCCTGATGGTTCTGTCTCTGCATCTTCTATGGGATCCTTTTTGATCTTTTCATCAACTCTTTGTCAACTATCAATAATCTCGCATTGAGTTGAGCATGTGATGCGGTTGTTAAACTTTGCAAAGCTCCTTCATCAAGTCATGAATCTCTTCACGGAGTTGCCTCTGCCTTGACCCCGGATTTTCAACTTGGTATTGAGTCTTTGGTAAATTTCTTTTTCTTGTATTAATCAGTTTCTAGAATTTTGATTATATTCCAGTTATTCATAATTGCCGTCTACTTTGTGTTGATGAAGAATTCGCGTAAGTCTCATGCTATCATCAATGACTTACTCAAAAAGATCCGTAGTCTTGAGAATGAGAATCTCAAAATCAGAGGCGATCTTTCTGCTTACCGTAGTGATGTAGTAGAACCCCGCAAGAGAAACAAGCAGCTTATTGGTATGTATTTCAATCCTCTTCTGATCTAGATATCAATGGGTCATTTTTCGCCTTTCTTTAATGATATGTGTTTGCAGAGGTTTATAACTTAACCGATCAAGCAATCAGTTACCCTGTTGAATACTCTATCCTCTTAGAGCATCTTAATGCCGCCTTGAATAACTCTTCGGTTGATAAATTAGAAACTTTTAGTTTAGAGGAGCTCAAATCAAGATATGAGACCCTTAAGTTCAATCATAGGTCCATGCTATCTGTCAATAATAACTTTAAATCCCTCCTTCATAAAGCCAAGGAAGAGATTAAGAGTTTAGAGTCAAAAAGGAGCGCTCTAATAACCGAAAAAGATAATGCGATTCTTAAGAGTGCTCAGGATTTAAAGGAGTTTTAAGAAGCAATTCTCCAAGTTCAAACAGAGAGGGATCGGGCCATAAGTAAAATTAACACCTTGATTGTTCGCGAAAATATGATTCGCTCTCGTCTGCTCATAGAGAGCAATGATGAATTTGAGTGGGCTGTAAGGATTATTGATAATGCTAGAGCAGGCTTGGCTACGAATGTTAGCTTAGAAACTGATCATGCTGAAGTAGTTAATGCTATTATTTCTGAAAAAGAAGGTTGTTCAAAATCCTTATTTAATTAGTTCTCTCTTCATTCTCATGAGCCTTTTTTGTCTTTTGCTCTCATGCGGCATTAATCTTTTCTGTCTTTTTCTATAGCTGTTGAAAAAGATCATCTTCAACAAATTGATGATTTAAAGTCGAGGCTTTCTGCTAGAGATTCCAAGTATCGCAGGCTTAAGGAAAAGATGGTGGTTGATGTCTCCAGTACCAAGAGGAACGCGCTTCGCCTTCGGAATGAGCATGTTAAGAAGAATGCTGATGAGATATGTACTGAGTACAATCTTCCTTTCCTAGATTTCAAATTTCCTGATGTTCCTCCCAATGATGTGGAAATAGAAATCTCTGATAGTGAAGAGGAGTACGAAGAATATGAGGAAGTTAACGAAGAAGAAAGTGACTCAGAGACTGAAGAAAACTTAGGGTGAAAGTTTCTAGGAATGATGAAAATGCTCTTAGGCGAAGATAACCGCATTTGCTAGAGATCTGTGTCGCCTTTCATCTTTTCCTTTGTTTGTAAAGCTTTGTCTTTTCCTTTAATGTACATATTCCTTTCTTACTTGTATATATATACTCCTTTTTGTTGGATAATTTTCTGGATGTTCCCAAACTTGGAGGGCTTTTTCTTCTTCTATGAATATCCTTTCTTGTTTAATTTATGTACTCTTTCCTACACTCGATTGTTAATGAAAACAAAACACTATCTCTTCTAGTATCATAATCAGTTGATTGTAACTAGTAATAATGTATGCATAATTCTATCCTATAAAGGCAAATAACATTCTAGTTCCACATTTGTATTCCCATACTTGCCTCTGTTCTTTGCCTTTATGGTTATGGATTATGCAGACGTGTGTTAACATTTACGGGAGTATTTATATGCATTAAATACTTAATATGCGTAATTTTCGCTCTAACAGTTTTGATCGATCAGATTCATACCTCCATTTTATGCTTACATTCTTTCGCCTTTATTAGATTTTTTTTTGAATCCATTTTTGTTGATAAGCTCGCCCTTAATTTATGCCTCAGTTTTTTCCTTTCTTTTATTTTCGTATGCGGTTGTTTATCTCTTTGCTCTTTTGTTTTGTACTTTCATACGTGAAATATTCGCTTGCCCTTTCATTTTAGTCGTTCTCTTATTCGACCATACCCTGAAAAATAGCGTTAATTATAGTTTTATAGGTCTTTTGCGTTTCTTTTGAAGTCTTATTATGCCTCCCTAAGTGGAGGTCTTATTTATCCTACCCTTGTTGATAGGTATTATGCTTGCCCCAAGGTATTATTTGTGGTAGGGCGGCGAATCGCAAGCAGTCATTACTCTCTCCTATTGATTTCGCCTTATCATCTTTTCATATTATTGCCTCTGAAGGATATATTGACGCGTTAATACGATGGGCCTACACTCTCTCTTGAGCCATAGCCCCATGATATTGACGTCGTTGACACAATTCAGCTCCCTAATGGAGGGTGCCGTCCTTATCTTCCCCCTGATTGCCCCTTTAAGGAAGCTTACTCCTAACGGGTTAGGTTGGGCTCTTCCCCTCCGGTTATGCCAACAATCAGTTGTTTTCGTGACCCCTTTCGAGATCACACCTTAAGTGTGGTATCTTAAGGACCTAGTGTATCATAGTCAGGACTTTCCAAGAATGGCTGGGAACGCTCCAGACACCCCAGACACTCTTGACTCAACCGTGTGCCGCGGCGCCCTGGTCGAGTTTCTACACTCCTTAGGAGATAACTTAGTACCTTAGGCTTTTAACCCAGGAGTCTCTGCTGGATAGGATTTTGTTTCGCCCCAATTCTCCATGACTCAAGTTCCAGGGTTGGTATAGCTTTCACCCGAGCCATGCATTACTAGGTTTTCCCTAATTATGACGCGCGTTAGGTCTTATTGTTGCCTCTTGCATTTACGCGAACTAGAGTGCACGCCACAATTGGATGCCTATCCTCCATAGTTAGAGGTTTTAACTTTTATTGCATCCTATTAAGGTCTTATTATAAGGTCTTATTTTTTCCTTTTTCTTCTACTTGTATTGTATATGAAGTATCTTTTTATTTTGAAGAATAAATCTTTCATTTTCACTCATATTTCTGATCCATACACTGCGGATGTCTTCTTTCTTTATTGATTCTTCTACATAATAACTACTTAGTGTTAACATATCACTTCTCAAGATGTCTTCTCTGCTTCTTGCATCCTTTTGCTTCATTAGATTCGCACACAAATTACTTTCTTCAGGTATATTATGATTGCTGCATTGCCTAAGGGTAATATTTCTTCAAGTATATTTGGTTCCAAGGCTGATCGAGCTTTCGTCCCACATCTTTTCCTTCACTATCCATCAATTCGTACATTCAATTTTCAACAACTTTCTTTATAATGTATGATCCATCCCATGCCTTCTCCAATTTTCCGTCCCCACCTTTCTGATAAGGCGGTATTTCCCGCAATACTAGCTTTCCTGGATGGAACTCCCCTTCTTTGACGCGCTTTTTATACTCAAGATCTGATGTTAATTTTGTCGCCTTAGTGCAAATTTGATTCATTTCTCCGCCCTTACTCACAACATCAACCATTAATCTATCCATTCTTTTTCTCTCCTTTTTCTCTTCTTTCCAGTTTCTTCTCTTATTGAACGCCCTTCACTTTTCTCAATATCTATTTCATTGTAATTTTTCGCCTCTGTGGTGTCTCCTCTTATCATTAATATTCCTTGGGGTAACGGAAACTTGATGTACTGATGGAAGGTTGATGTGACTCCCAATATTCCATGTAGCCAAGGTCGGCCTATCAAGGCATTGTAGGGAGACTCAACATCGACTACACAGAATACCACTTCTGTAGTTATATTTTTTAGTGGGATTGATAGACGCATTTATGTGTCTATTTTCATCTCTTTTGTGTATACTGTTAGTACCCATTTCTGTACTAATTTTGGTATTTTATCCCTTTGTAGGTGTTTATGGAGAAATAGGCTTTTGCGGCGAAATTGGCTCCAAAAGTTGTTAAAGACACCTGGAAGGACATTTGCTATTCAGACTCTCATTTTGGATAAGGGGTAACCCATTTCCAAGCAGCTACTAAACACAGACCGGTACTGGATAGGGGGAGGTCACTTTCTTCTCAAAATTCAAATTCTGTTTTTGGGGAAAATACAAACACATTCTGGCAGTTTTGGTGGTAGTGATTTGGAGGAGTTTGAGGTTGATTAAACCTCTGATTTTCATAGGGTAGACTCCTTATGGGTCTAGGAATCTAAAATGGGTGTTGAAATCGATTAAATTGGGCTCAATCGACGGGTTTTGATCTCAACAGCAAAATAGGGAAAGTCACGTGTGTGACCGATTTTAGGAAATTTTAGAGAGATTAAAGGCAAGATTTTCTTCCCAAAGCTTAATATATATCTAAGGAAGAGTTTAGAATCAAAAGGAAAGCCCAGATATGCGTGGAAATTCTAAAACAAGAAATTGCCGCAACTTTGCCGTGAAGAGAAAGAAAGAGATTTCGGATGATTTTGGAGAGATTTAATCGCCCTTTTTGATATAAATAGATTGGTTGGGTCATATAGAAGGGGTGTCGAGAGTTTGGGGGGCTGAGAAGGGCTGAGGAGGCGAGAATCAGAGGTTTACAGGCCGCTGGTGCTGCTGTATTCTGCTGGTGCGGAGCTGAAGAACATAAGACGCACATGGAACAGTCGCGAAGAAGACCCACACAAAACCGTCGCAGAAGCAGTCTTATATTCTGTTATCGTTTTTGACTGTCTTTGCTTAATACTTTCAGCGACCATTACCTTCCTTACAACAAGCTTTCTGTAACTATAGCTCGTCCTTTCTAATAAAAACACCTTATTTGATCAATGAAATCAACTTTTGAGCATATTTCTAATATGAGGAGCTAAACCCCTTAGCCGAGGCGACGGAGGAAGCCATTGTTCCATGAAAAGTGGTATAGTTCTATTTTAATTATTTTTTGCAATTATTTTACATGATTATTTGCATAGAACTTAAAAGAAAAATTGGTTTTTATTGAGTAGTTGTGAAGTGTTTTGATGGGATATGCTTGGTTTTAATACTTTTGATGTTTCATGCTTCGTGCTTACAATTATTACTTCAAAAATCTATTAAAAGAAAAATATTAGAATCACTTTAAAAGAAAAAATTGCATGAATATTGATTAGAATTTATAACTTAATTGGTCAATGGTGGAATCCAGAGTCTCGGTATTTTCTTATTATTGTTGAAACAACTTTATTTAATTTTCGAAAATCCTTCACAAGCCCGAGTTGAACGAACTCTACTTATCACTTTTTACAACAACTTAAAATTCACATCAGGGATCCGCAAGGTGATTTCTCCTTTAGGTTTATTTCTCGATCCATTGAACCCATAAATTTTGTAAGTCGAAGGAATGAGGTTTGAGTCTTTACCGCCTATAGTTTTGAACGTATGGTAAAATAAGATATCCACTGAACTACCAGAATCTATTAGGATTCTATTTATCACCCATACGTCTTCATCATCATCTTTCTCTTCTCCGCTCTTCGACTTTGGTATAATTTCTAGTTTGAGGACCAATGGACTGACATGAAATTCTCCGCCTCCTGGTACTTCTTCTGCACTGAATGAGATATGTTGTTTTTGCCAATCTTGAAGTGGTGATATCTTGGATAAATTGAATATTTCTTTCCCTTCATCATCTCGTGCATAAACTCGACTCAACACGTTTTCATGGAAATCTTCTATACTTCTGAATGAGTGAATTATCGAATTGCAGTATAAATTCTTCACATTTGTTCCTACTTCAATCAGATATGTATTCCTTCCAGTTTCCACTCCTGGTGCAGGTCCCTCGGGCGGTGGGGGAAAATTTGGATTTCTATCTAGGAAGTGGTTTAATTCCTCTTGATCGATCATTCTCAGTATAATTCTTTGAACATTTCGGCAGTTGTTTGTATTGTGCCTGTGAAAGCGATGATAAGCACAAAATTCTCGGCTCCTAGATGAGGTCTTTTAACAATCAAACAACTTATATTCTTTTCTTTAGATGTAGAACTCAGAAACTCTCAAAACTAACAAAAACAATGATGAATTTTTTTAGTTTGAATATAAAACCGACGACTGTTTTGAACCATTTTTAAAGAACTTCCCAGGCAGGGATCATCCCTCTTACTTATACAAGCTGTTTTCTAGCGCCAAAATGTAGTTACAGGAAATCCTACAACCTACACCCAAGTAAATCTATGAAATAAATCTAAGACATCATAAGAAAAACTTTAAATCATTTTATTAAAAGATAGAACAAATACAAAGTAGATGTATGAAAATCCTAACTTGGAGAACAAAACAACTTTCTCTCTCCTAAAATTCTTATCTAAGCTCTCAAAAAGATCTCTCTCTCTGTACAATGGCTTCTTGTCCCTTTTATAGGGGTTACATAGTGGAGGACAGCTAATAAAGCCCTTGTTTTCGGATCTGGGAGGGCGTTATAATCGCCCTATTTTATATTTGCCGCGCTGATCTTTTAACTACAACGCTGATTTTCACACTTTTGGTGTGACTTGGTGACATCATCTCATTCGTCAGCATAAATATAATGAACGCGTCATATTCGCCTGCTATCAATTGTATTCTTTCACCTTACTATCAGGTGTGCGGTATTTTGCACCCACAGAAGAAAAATAATAATTAGCCATCACCCTGGTTACATCGAGTTCATTCTACAATATGAACTATAATAATGAACTACCATTGCGACTTCATTCTTCAAATTGAACTTTTATTATGAGTTTATTCTACAAATAAATTGCTAGTATATACGAGTTCATTCTACGAAATGAACTGCTAGAACTAGAATAAATTACCATGGTCTAAAATAGTGCTCATTCTTCGAAAAAAAATTAAAATTCTGAAACATAGTATAATGAGTACTCATTGTGTAGATCTCGTCGAGACCTTTCCGAATATATAAAATTTATTAATTTTTGATTTATATTTTGAGAGATATTTAATTTTTAAGTTTTTATCTATTAATGTTAAGAAGAAATAGAAAATAAAGAAAAGAGAAAACCAAAAAAGAGAATCATGTAAGGAGTAAAGAAAATAAGAGAGTAAAAGGGAACTTTGGATACTTTAATATTTTTGAATAAATAAGGACCAAACAGAACTCCCTTTTTGTTGGTGGACCAAACTAACTTGGGACCACCTAAAAAAGGACAAAATGATTATTTTCCCTTGTATAATTTGGTTGAACATACCATCCTGTGAACACCAAAAATCCAAAATAAACCAGTTTAAGATGCTTTAAACTTAGTGATCATGGATGCTCCAAGGCTAAGTCCTATGGTGTGCTAATCTAGCAGCTAGATTAGCAGTCCACGTCAGCTAGGACAACCTCCTAAGTCCTATGGCAGTGCTAATTTAGCAGCTAGATTAGCAGTCCACATCAGCGCCTAGCGCTGTTTGGTTCAGCGCAACCAATCTCAACCGTCAGATCAAAAAATAAATCTCCTAGCGCTGAACCGTTCAGCGAAAATGTGATTTTTGTTGCGCTGAACTATTCAGCGCTACTATCTCGCTGCTAGTTCAAGTGCGAGCAAATGGTAGGAGAGAGAACTAGTGTTAACAAATAGACAACATTTTTTTTTTAACTGCAACACTTTTCAGCTAGTCTAGCCTATAGGACTTAGCCTTAGATCTTGTGCATAGTAATCTTTTAATTACAAAAACTCAAGCATTTTGTAATGCTTGATATCACTGTAATATAGTGGTAAAATTATGGGTTATCATTCTAATGACCTTGTGTGTTCGAATTATAGTGGTAAAATTCGTCAGCACCAAGTTGTTTATACAATTTTCCGCCGGACACCCAGATGGAACCTCACATGGATGATCCCGATTTGTTCTCCTTTCCGTACTATCTGAACTTTGCAGTACGACAATGAACGACACATATACCTGACATGGATGATCTTGACCGTTCCTCCCGCCGTACTATTTCAACTTTGTAGTACGGCAGTGAACTACTCAGATAATTAGGAGATTGAAAATTGGACAGCTTCACAATTCCATTTAACAAATATATTTGTTTGCGTGTGGTCCATGATTTGAAGTCCAGATAATCTAAACTAGCAATTGGGCAACTAATAGCATCTTTCTCGTAATCAATGTACAGTATACAGTTTTAAGAGTAATTGCACGTACGGCTGCCAACGGGTACCCGTTTACCCGGAACCGAACCAGGTGAATTGGGTCCGGTTCCAGGTCCCCATATTAGACCCATTAGTGATTTTCATACCGGACAGGTAGACACGTTAAGGAACCGATTAGTTTCGGGTCCTTAACGGGTCTACCCGTCGGGTACCCGCGGACCTAAAGTTTGATAATTCCGTCTCTGATGTATATATCCCTTTCTCTGAAGTCATTCCATTTCTGTCTCAAATTTAATCTCTTAATATTTTTGTGTTGTTCAGTACCATTGTAATCAACTCAATTATATCTCAAATTTTTGGACATTATATTTTGATTGAAAATATCTATTTCATTGATATATCATATATATATATATCAAATTTTTCAAACTCAACCAGTGGTTACTAATGGCGAGATCTTGCTGGTAATTTTCTTTAATCTTCCGAGTGTTGGAAGAAGGTAACCTTGAGAGATCGAGAGTAAGGCTCCCGATTAAGGTGGTTCCAATTCTGGTCATGGGTGATGGCGGCAACTTAATAAAAGCTAGGGTTTCATTGTTTTAGAAATGAAACTGAGACATTCTTTAGCATCTTTTTTTTTTGTTCGTTTTGGTATGAACATTCAGTTAGCATCTTCATGTGGGTTGGATCAGCCATAACTGGCGTACTTAGTTTTTGATGGGCTTAAGGGGATGATTGAGGAGGTTACCCTTAAACTTAAATTGTTTGTTTACATTCAATCTTTTTATGTGAACTTCTATGTGTTTGGGTTATTAGTTGTAGAGCTCTAGAGATGTTTTCTTTGTCAAGAACATCCTATATTTGTGTATTTATTTCAGTCAAGCTATACAAATCTAGCTAGGTTTGTGTACTGGAGCCACCGATCTAAGAGGCACACTTAACCACATCCAGGACCACACTTGCAGTGATATTTACTTGGGTACCCTAATTAATTAGATCTTCTTAAATCTTTTTCCATGGAGTACTGATAGTTACCATTGAAATTTTCACTTTTTAAGAATTATGAAATACCCGTTTAATACCCAGAACCGATGGGTACCCGGCTGTTTTATCGGGTCCGGTTTAGGGTCCATTAATTTAAGAATCGGACCCAGAACCGGTAAGACCCGGACCCGACTAAAATAAACGGTTTCGGTTCCGGGTAGTACACTACCCGGACCCGACAGGACCCGTTGGCACCCCAAATTGCACCCAATGTTATATAGAACGATCCTACCACTACTACTATCTTTTGAAATGATCAAATCATTAAACTGGCAGCCGTTGCCTTGGCTACTCTGGATCTTGGCTTCACCTATAGGCCTAAGTAGTTGTTCCACATAACAATGATCAAATCATCATACTAGCTAGTTAGTACGTAATTCGTTCGAAATTCAGTTGGAATTTTAGTTAGATTATTTTTTAAGATAACGGCTATTATCGTTCGAAATCCAGTTGGAATTTTTTAAGATAACGGCTATTATTTATAAATGATCGGTTGAGTAATCATCTTCATTACACATTCATGTTATTTATCATTTTCGTCTCGATCATGCAAAAAGTCTAACAATTTAAAATAATTTGACATTTTGCAGTTGATGTCTGCAATTTTGGACTAGAGATTCATATTCCACTGCAAACTCATATGGAAATCAAACGTACTGATAAAAAAAAAAACACTACAATCTTTTTTTTTTTTTTATCAATATACTTTAAGACGTGATCGACATACACAACTCGTCTTCGATGTAATAAATTAGTTAATTCTATTTTTCTCTTTTGCATCTGAAAAGGGAAAGGTATCCATTGACATTTGATCTTGAGATTATGTAGATGCGGATATCCTCAGTTTTATATTAATCATAAAAGTTGTTTGTCAACTTATTCATTTTCTATTCCCCATAATTAACGACTAGATAGCAGCTGACAGACAGCTTTGTCAGGGCAACTACTGCGAGGTGGGATTCCTCTAACTAAACCAGATAATTCACTGTATCTATCCATTGACATTACATGAACTTCATTTTGAAATAGAATTGTCTGACCTTGTCAAGGATTTATGGGTATACAATTGTAGATAGAGATGGCTTAACAGTGAATAAATGGGAATAAGCAGATTTAAAAAATATTGAGTTAGGTATAGTTGACATAAAAGAGAATTTTATGAGTATATTCTTTGGGGTGGATCACTATATAATGGAAACTCACTTCAATTTCAAAGTACCAACACTTGCCTTCCGTTCCATTTTTACAGTAACAACAACCATCTCTCTTGCTCTCCCTTTCTTGAAACTGAAAGAGAAGGGGGAAAAAATAAAACAAAGTTAGAGTTGCCGAGAGTCATCATGGGGAAGGAAGGATTAGAAGTGCTTAA